>JARHVA010006060.1:435000-557500 GCA_037957365.1 Torreya grandis
ATTAACATTCATTGTTTCTATTGTTGTGATCTCATTGTGTGTTGATTTTCATTTTACTATATTTGTTTGTGATAGTAATTTCTTTGTTTAATAATTGGGCTCGTGAAGAGTGTAATCCAGTTTAACCATGTTTAAATAATCCTTCTTATTATGGAGTCTGAGTTGTAGACCTTCAGTACTGGCTTATAGTTATTTAATTTTCTTAGACATGTGCTTTATCTATGAGAGAGTTATTTTTATCGCTATAGGTTTAATAATAGCTCTAGTGTGTTGTAACTAAGAAGTGTTTTTCAAAATTAAAATCAATTATAGTGAGTGTTGTTTACCTATTATCATCCCTTTTATAACCATGCATGATTATTGATTCTTATGTATATTTTAGTGGTTACATGGTTGATTTAAGTTATTAAAAAAAAAATGTGTTTTTGTGTGTGCCTGAGATGTAAATTTTGGACATTACAGTGAAGATTTATGTTTTAATGACTATTTTTATTTAATGTTTGCATTAATGTTTTAAAATTCTTTGAGCATATGAAAATGAGGAAGTTATGTGTTTCAAATAACAAATTTGGTCATTTTTTAGTTTATGATATGAAGCAAAACACATGATTAGCTTTTTTATTTTCATTTAAAGATTTTATAAAATCTACAAACATGATTTTATTTCAAGAGATGGTTAATAGTTTTAGATAGTGTTTTGATTGTCAAATTATAATTACATTAAAAGTGCATTTTTAGTGAGTTATAATTGATTATATTTTTAGTGTTAAGTATGTTTAATGGATACATTTTATGGTTAGTATAATCATTTGGGTTTTAGGTAAAATAATTATTTTTATATTTGAATTGGGTTCAGGTTTTTAGCTATTGATATATTTGAGCAGTATATGAATATAGTCGAATCATTGAGGAAAATGTAAAACATTATGGTTTGTGACTATTAATATATTTTACCAACATTGATGTGGATATAAGTTTTATATTCAATTTTAAATTCCTTTATTGAATTTAATGCATGGATGTTTATCATAATTAGATGTGGTATAAATTAGGTTTTGACATGTATCAAAGGATTGTTTTCAATGCAAATAATAGTTTTTTAGTAAAATGTTAGGCTATAATCATCCTCATTATAATAATTATCATGATAACAACTATGTTAATAATCAATATTATCATATGGAGGATCCACCTCCATAATAATTTGTTCTTAGAGTCTAAAATTTTATGGGTAGAAGAATTGTTAGAACTGTTCCTCAAACCTATAATTGAGGCACACATATGTTGATCCATTTTGATGCATCTAACCATACTTTTCATATTTATTTGAATGAATTTTATTTTTAATACTAATAATAATCACATAAACAAATTTTGGAGAAGACATCCTTAGAGAGCTCATTCTCATCGACAAGGAACTCCAAGTAGTTCCTCTTAACACATGCATATAACTTTTCAATATGATTCAAATATCACACTTAACCATTCATCATATCATAAAGAGTACACACCTAAATATGATATAAAATTAACTACCAAAATTCATTCTTGATTCCTTGTGCCACTAAATACTAATATTTCATCTCTTGAACAAACAAATGCACCTATAAGTTGTTCGAAGTTGGGTCTTGTTGATTTTCCTTTACATCTACTTGAGAAGGAGAGGGTAGGACTTGAAAATGGTTAAAATTTTAATATAAATTGATATATTTTGGTTTTTAATCATATATTACTAAAAATTTATTAATTCATATGGACTTAGTGTTAGATGTATTTTATTTTTTTAAAATTTCTTATGTCATATTTAATGTTTAGAATAATTTGATTACTTAAATGGTAGTAATGTCTAAGGGACCCCACCAGTTTAGAGTTTATTATTAATCAATATATTAATAATATATCTATATCTTTAAATATTTATTTGATTAACAGAGATATTCTATTTCCTTCATTTGATTAAAAGAGATATCTAGTTTCTAGAATTATAATGAACTATTATTGATTTTTGACACTTGTTATTTTTTATAATATATAAAAAACCTTTGAACATATTTTATATCCTTTGAGACCTTTTATACCCTAAAAATTAGACTGGTATGATTTCATCTTAACCTTCATGATAGTCAAAAGGGTTGATTCATTGATGTAATAATTTTAATTCTCAACAACTTCCTGAATTGTTCAACAATGTCATTGAGACCAAAATAATTTGTATCTCATATTCCCATTAGGTTTAAGGATTCATGGCCATCATATTAAAATCCATTAAAGAACATTATTGTTCTTATTTCCTTATCTAATTCACAACCACACCTTTTAAAGACAAAAATTAAATGGTTAATTTAGTCTTCCATATTTTCATCTTCTTTTTATTTTATATAGAATAATTCTTATTTTATATCTCATATCCATTAGTGATCCTGATATTTTTAAATGAATAAATTTTTTATTTCATCTTGTGTTAATGGATGTTGGATGTAATCCTATAAACCACCTCATATCTAAATCCTTGATTATTGAAGGAAACACTTTCAAATTTTGATTCTCAGAATCATAGTCATAGGCCTGACATAACACATTGAATTCAATGAAGAATTGGTGAGGATATTTTATTAAAATTCCAATGAAATTAGGTAATTTTTTCATTGGAGCATTATCATCTGAATCTAAGATAGTAGGATAGATAAATTTTTTCCTTGTTGGTTGAGCTCTACCTGATCCAACCCTATTTTATGGATTTACTATGTTTTCAATGTTGCATCTCATTTAATCCAAATGGATGTTACAAGGGTTCTATTTATAGGTGTTGAAACATAATAAATATATGTAAGGTTTAATGATTGAGATTTAGTACTCTAGTTTATAATAATTTTAGCTTAGATTTCTTCTTTTAAAAGGATGCACGTATCTCTACAAAATTTTCCCAAAAGTTTAAGTTAGGAAAAAAGTGGTTCCTCCTCATTAGTTTGAAGTTATTTTACTAAAATAACTTATAATAAATTTTCTTCTTGTGACCTACTATTATTTGTGTTTTGTTTGCGGTTATTAAGAATATATCTTCCCTTTGAATCACTTTGTTAATTCATAAATTTTTGTGATTTATGGGATGTCTTTCTATATCAACTATTAGCTTTATATTTTATATCTTATTAACACATATAAAATACCTAAATATGTAAATAAAAATGATAATTTTCATTGCAAAATCTTCATTTAGATTAATATGCCATGTCAAACTAAGCAATTTTCAACCATAGTCAACAATAGGGTATGTCAAATGGTTAATGTCAGTTGTATTTATGGGGTGTTTTGTGGATCATTTACTTATAAATTTTTAATAATTGATTGAATTTAAATATAATATATAAATTTTTAAATAAAACACTCTTATTGATTGGAAATTATTTGGAATGGAAACACTATTTCTTGAATTCAAATTACATTAAACACACCTTTAGTCTATTTGAAGAAATGCAAATTTCATGAAATAGAAACACATAACTAATCTATCTAACATAAATGGAAATTATTTGTAATATAAATTATTTAGAATGGAAATATATAAATTAATATTTCTTGAACATACACACTAACACATAATCATGTAGGTGAAACATATAACATAATACTTTGAATAAGTGAATGAATGAAAATTTAAGATACATAATAATATGAAATAAATATATAAATATAAAAATATATATTTATTATTATGTTTATTTGTCCCTTTATCTCCCTTAGAATATGAATATAACACTATTATTTTAAAAAAAAATCATGAAATCAAATTTTCATTACTTCTAGAAAATGCTTACAATACTAAAAAATAGTGATGTTCAAAATATTCAATCCTTAATACTCTATCTATCCCCCATTATACCAAAAGGGATGTTTTTTATATATTAAAAAAAATAAAAAAAACTAATTCAAAATGTTATAAAACCTAACAAGATCAAATATAACCAGTATCTTATTTTTTCAAAAATAATATCTTAAAATATCCTTTCCATGGCTTAAGAAAAACTAGTGGAAAGGGCTCGATTATGTGTCACATGTGATTCCATGTCTACTTATAAGTGAAACTTGTTTTTTAGTTTATAAAATATAAACTTAATTATTTTATCATATCAAAACATAATATTTATATTCATTTATAGTAAAACTTCTATAAATGCCATGGTTAAAAATAGATACTATTATTTTTGGAAAGTCTATATGTAGTTGTTAGATTTGTTCAAAAAATATTAGATAATACTTACTATCAAGAATTTAAATACTTGCATCAATGTATAATCCTTAGGTCATATTTAGGATTTTTATAATTCTTTGGAATCAGTTTAGGCATCTTCAAAGGCAGACTAGACATCTTCAAAGCTAGACTAATGATCTTTAGAGCTAGGTTGGTGATCTTCATAGTTGGTTTGGACTAGTCCTTGTGAGTATTCTATTTAAAAAAATCACAATATTCAATTATAGTACATTATTATGACCTATGCATAAAAAATTGTATCAATCCCATGTAAATGTTAGAAAGAATTGGCTTAAGTAGGTAATAATAACTTGCACATAATAACTAAGGTAAAATAATCATTTCATTTTCATTTAATAACGAGTTATATTATTCACATATAGATTCACTTAAAATTAATAATTTAATGGGGTGAATGAGGTGAATTCTTAGAATAATGAGCCATTTTATGGGTTCATCTTAGGGAACCCAAAATCAAAATAACATAAAAATTTGAGCAGTTGCGTCCTTATTTTTTTGATAGGGAAATGGTAATAATATGTTCCCCTCCTTAATTTGAATGAAAAATATTAAAAAAATATAGGGGCAGGGGTGGACCTATTGATATTGTTAATGAATGTTTCTTTTCTTACCAATAATTTTCATATAGTGACATGTAATTGTTAAAATTATTCCCCTAGATCTTAGGTGCTTAAACCTTAGAATGGCTCTTACATCTACTCAAGGGGTTTATCACAACATTCACTTATATTTTTGAAATATATTTAAAACACTTTTCTTAAAATTTATAAGATGGTGTTATCATGATTGACCTATGCAATACCAAAAAATGAAATGGGAAAAGATTTTATTCATTCTTTCAACATTGGCAAACTCTAGCAAGTCGATCCCCTTGGTCGATACTAGAGAATCAATTGGTTAGTATATTATTTTCCAATCTAAACCAAAAAATGGATTTCCATTTATATGTACATTTCACTAATACATTTAATTATATCATTATAAAGGATTTAATTGAAAAATTCCTTATATTAAAATGACTAGTGAAACATTTTAATAATGATCAATAAAATCAAACATAGTCAAAAATGCCTAAGTTATTTATAAAAAATTAAAATTTTATTGGTGATGGAGTGGTGGATAGCCCAAAAATGACATCAAAATAAGATAATATAATCTATTGGAAGAATCACTTGAAGTAATCTTCCACAAAATTATTATTATAAACATGATTGTATTCCCACAAACAAATAACTTCAATGAAATCAAACCAAAAATCACATGTTATAAGGAAAATTAATACTATGAGTTTCATAAAATTAAAGTAAATTCAACTAACAGATACATGAAATTAAAAAATTATATCCAAGATGTTATTGATAATGGAGATATTTAACTTGAAATCAATGCACATACATCAAAAAATAATCATTTAGGGATATATTAGGATCCATTTACAAGTCATGATAAACCTTATCCATAACCAAATCAAGGAAAACAAATTAAAATAGTAACATCAAGTATAATAAAGCTTCCCATTTCTACTATGTAGTTGTTGGTCATGTCAGAAACATAAATAACCATGTCACAACTATCAAAGTAAAATCCCTAGATTATATTTCCACAACTAGGTGAAATAAAATGACTATCCAAGGTCCTACCTACCCCTAAATTCAATTATAACCTTATCAAGTATATTGAGAAAAAATGTACCCACATATCCATTATAGACCTTTTCAAAACGTCTACTATTTATTAAGACATCTTATATAAAATCCTTCATTAGTCAAGAATACCTAATTACATTGATCCATATCAATAAAATCACTTGTTAGATACTTATATTTAGTCCATTAACTAACTTTTGACCAAAATTATATACCTTCCATTAGATCAACACACAAGCTAACCTCATACATTGAATTATACATCACCAAGAACAAATTGAAAAGTGTACTCATAGATAATGATTAGGTTTGAACATGTGTACTTTGATCTTAGTCACACATATTGGCTATTATGAATCAACATTGGATCCAAACATCATCACAATCAATGTGTATGGAAATTCATAAAAGGATTGAATAGGAACCACACTTCTTCTTATTGTGATTGGGCCTATCACGTAATAGACCCTATCCATATCATTGATCTTGATCTTCCATATAAAATCCATATCATATGACCATGGATTTATTCCATGAAATTTGTCTGATCAACCTTCCACCAATGCATTTTTTTTTGCATTCAAGAATTGAAGTTTCTACACCTAGTGACCCTTAATTGATCTAATAGTGTCAAATTCTGAAAGGGTGATACCATAAAACTAACTAATATACTATCATTTATAATTATTATGAAGTAAACACATCCCTAGTACTAGAATTTACTAAACCCTCTTCTTATATACATCATGATTATCTTCCATCTACATCCAAAAATCCTCCTTCAAAATCCCATTTCAATATCATTGACAAAGGTTACAGATAATATAAAATCAAATATGACTTTCATGTGGGTAAACTTATTATTTATTATAAAATCTATGGTAGACCTAACATGAACAAGAATAAGGAAGATGCATCCTATCATTTTGGCCAACATATTTTTATCAAAGTAGGCTTTCATGTAGACACAAATATTGAAAGTTGTAATGACTCGTGGTTACATGATGATGGCTTGGACTCCTATTTCAAAATTAAAATATATCATATAGAAAATGGAATGTTATAAACAATTAATTATAAAATAAAGTGACTAGGACCTCATGATTATGGGATCAAAGAACTAATCCAATTTTAGGAAAATAAAGAATATTATGGCATTAGATTCAAACCACCTGGTGATCATTATGGGGATATCAGTGATACTTCAATGATATTTGAGGAAACTTATTCTAAAATTATAATAATTTCCTCCCATACCATCGATTTAATTTCATTCACCACCACCATATTTAATGATATTTTCATCCTAACCATAATCCTTGACCTCTAATATCCTAGACTCATTGGTTGGGACCAAAAAAATCACATGTCATTCATTTTTTTCAAAATAATGAATTGATTATAGAATTCATAGTAGTTAAAGATGTAATCCAACCATGGGATCATAAAAATGTATTTGAAATCAACTTTGATGCATTATAATATTTTTAGGAGTAGGAACAGTTCCTTAGTCACAAAAAATCTAAAGATAAATAAATAAATAAATAATTTAAGTCCCCTAGTGAAAACCTCTTTGACATGTTATTGGATGAAAAAGGTCAAAATGAATAAAATAAATATGAGTCTATTGGTAAAAATAATTATGAGGTGCTTCTAGATGAGTAACTCAACCTACCCTTACACTAGCATAGTTGTTGAATAGCTTTGAGTTACTTGTTGGAGAAATAATTGAAATTAACATTGGCATAAAATAAATTCCCACTGTCATTAAACATTCAACAAATCTCATTCCAAAGAAATAGTAAATCCTTATTTCTCTTCCGAAAAAAAAATCCATTAACTTTTATTTCTTTCCTAAATCATGAAGAATCATGTTTTATGAAACAATCATGAAACATGCAAAATCTAAAATGTTGTGTGAGATTGTTGGTCCGATTTACCAATGATATCATTGAAAAAATCATCCTTTTGAATATTTAACATAATATAAAACATCCTTTATCCAACATTCATGCCACTTCACCCTCCTTGGTAGCATAGGGACTGTGATGGTGCATGGTTAAGATATGTAAATTCAAAAGAATCCAATTCAATGATTAAGGAACTTCATAATGTAGTTTTTGGAGAATACAAGTTAGCCATACAATATGGAAAGGTTATCAATTAACCCATGAAAATAATTCATCTTAAAATATTCCTTAAGGTTATTATGCTATCAAATTAGAAAAAAAACTAAAATACTTAAAAATATCAGGAGAAAGATAAAAAATTCATCCATATGTGGAAACCATTTTTACTAAAATTTAGGTAAGTACCAACATGAGAAATATTTTATGGCTCCATACATAAATATGTTTTATAAAATTATCCTAAACATGTGGGTAGTCCCACTTCATCCAAATATATCATCCTAAACTATCCCTATGACTTAATCATCCCATCCTTGCCTTCATGAATATTATTCTCCCCACTTTTAACCTTGATAAGCATATGGAAAAGGTATTGAAACATGTTTTATAAACATATTTATATATACAAACACTTCAAATAACATTATATCCCAACACAATAATGACATGTGATATATTATATCTTCCTTAGAGAACATGAAAGTACAACATCAACATGGCACATGGAAGATTGGGCACATGGTTCCTACATGACATAATCCTTAGAGAGCTCATCCTAACTCCATTAATGATTAAATAAAATAATATATCCATACCAAATGTTATAATTAGTTTTCACTCTTTTTTTTAGCCTCATTATTAGTCAAAAACCTAAGAAATCAAATAATCCAAAAAAGATAAACAATGTGCAAAATCCACAAAAATAGAAAAAATCAACTGCATAAAAACTAATCCTCTTAAAATAATTATTCAATTTAAAAAAATAAAAATAAATTTTTTATTGGGATATATCATTCATAATAAATCCCTCTTAAATATATCTTTACTTGTGGAAATTATAGGCTATCATTATTACCAAACATTGGAATTTTAACTTGATAGAGGACAACACAACCTATTTTTTATTTGTGTTATTGTTTGTGGGTGTTACTTTCATTGTTCATTATTTGTGTGTTTCATTTTTTACTATGTTTTTCTTATAAATACATCATATTAAAAAAAAATCATCATGTTTTTCTATATCATGATACATCTTATCATATTCTATAGAAAGAAATAAGGTTATTTAAACATCCAAACTTTCATTCTAGCTTGGTAGCATTTATCATTACAATGTCAAAATTCACATATATTCATTCCTTAAAATTATGATTATCCTTAATAAAAACTAAGTGTACATCATAAATAATTTATTAGTAATGAAATTTCATCTATCACATCATCTAATAACATTTACAAAATTAAATGAAATACATAACATCATCATGATACACATAATTATCACATAAGACAATTAAGAGAGATCAAATCCAAAAAAACACTATAGATAAATGTCAATGTACACGTATACAATCAATAATTCTCTTAATATTTACAAAATAATTAATATAAAACTTTTTAATCTATCATCACATATCTCAAAACATGGAATACTTGATGGTTGGCATCTCTTAGGAGGATACTCCACCAAATGAGTTGATCACACGAATGATCCCTTATCTATCCACTTGTAAAATCTATAAAAGATGTTTCTCTCTATTGTAAAGGCATAGCCTATTCATACAAGCCTCTATAATACTAATCTTTCCTCACCTCCCTCATCAAATCCATAAATTTATCCTAAGTCCCAAGTATTAAGTGGTGAATGGGCTAAATCTATCTCACCTCATACCCTCTGAATAATTTCTAATTACTTCCATAGCTCTATGTCTCTCACCACTAACTAAGATTGATAAGTGGAATATTTCCTCTCCATATTTACCTACATCTAATATAGATTATATTTCAATCAAGTAATCTCTACATCCCTTGATGTTATTTAATCTTGATGAATATCCAAATTACTCTCTACCTCTATCTTTATCCATGGTAGACCTATATCCCTAGTTTTGATCTCCTATTAATGGTTATACACTACCTCATACTCTATTCTCATTATCTGTAAAGACCCAACTCCATCACCCCATGTATCCATTAGTATTAAATTCTTGACACTATCACCAAATATATATATATATATATATATATATATATATATATATATATATATATAAATCAACACTATAAACCTAACTCCATCTCCTCTAATGTGGTCTCCACCACCATCTCTCTTATCACCTTTACCTCACATCTAATGTCACTATGATCTTTAAGATTGTGCTCACAAAATATCCTATATCATCTTTCACAGTATCCTTCATCTCTACTCTGAGATAGTCAACCTTGTCAATTGAATGTAATCCATATATTTATAATGTCTGTCTATGTATCCTAGTCTATATATTGTATAACTAGCTAGATAGAAACTATCCATATCTAATAAACCAATGATGCCCATTATCGTTTATCTTGATGTGCCTAAGTAAAAATGTGTGTCCATATAGGTATGTCCTATTGTAAACAAAATCGTCTCTATACACTATCTCATACATACCCCTTAATAATGTACTCTTGTCTCCTAAAAATGTAACATGTCATTTGACGAAAACCTAAATAGTATAATTCCTCTAACCACACCAACCCAAGATCTCTATATGGCCTCCACATAATGCCTTTTGGAATAAATCATCAACTATTATCCTTTATCATATCATATCCCCTAAGTGTTATCACTAGCCACCTTTTGAAGCCTAAAAGTGTATCATAGGGTTTATAAAGTGTTAATAACCACTTCTCATTTTTGGATTCAAAGAATCTATTGCATGAGTAGTTGGTTGTGATCTTCTTGAGATATTTGGTGAAATAGTGGCAAAGCAATATAACTATTTCATAAAATGATAATATAACTTGTTATTGGGATCAACCTTGGTCTTAAATATTACTTGTGAATATGAAAGTAACTTGATATAAGTATAGTGAATTATGATCAAAACCAAAAGTCTAAAATATAATCTAGTATGTATATTTAAAATGAAAAACTAGCTAAAGTGAAATGATTAGAAATGAGGAAAAGGAAGGGTATGGTAGAAAATAAATATATTGATAATCTTCAATCTATAAATTATGACAAAGCTTAAATTTCATCCAAATGTGTACTCAAACCAATATATGACATGAAATAGATAACAACACAGATCCTATCATATACTAGGCAAATATCTAAGGATATTTGAAATATAGTAAATGAGAAACTAGATTCAGGTTAAAGATTTAATTACATAAGAAAATTGTATTAACACATCTATAAAAAATTAAGTAAAATGAAATAAACCTAAGATATTTTGATTAATATATTATAATCACAAATTAATAACTCTACATTCAACTATTCACTTCAAGAATCCATAGAAACAATTCAAATCTAAACATTAAATTAGATAGTTGAAGAAGCAGCCATAATAACAATCACACAAACAAATACTGGATAATATTTGTATAATTCCTTGCTTGTATTAATTTTTCCATGTTTACAAATACTTTTTTCTCAAAACTCCACATGTATTAATAGATAACAATACCCCTTTTATAAAATACTAATGAGGTATGTTAGTTAGTACTATCAACTGATAATTTCATAAGTGTCAAGGACATCTTTCCTTCTAAAACATTATTAGAACTAAATGACACATTCCAAGTGGACTAACTTATAATCAATGGACTTTAAAATATGCACATGATTTTTAAAAAAAAATATTCTTTAAAAATATAATTTACGTGATTTCTTACAAGAGAGTATTCTAAGTTAAAAAAATTAACTTTGAGAAACACATGTTATTACAATCTAGGATATTCATTCCCTTGCTATGTTGTTCATCAATTAGCTTGAAGTTGATGATGGGTGTTTCATGTAAATTTTGCTTGATTTCCTATAAGAAAGTTTTAAAACATAAAAAAAAGGGTGAGGTTAGTAGAAGCTAGATTTGGTATATGCTGCATGATCTAGATAGTTGTAGATACTCCTTTATCACTTGGGAGGAATGACCTACAGATAAGGAAACACTAAAGAGGTAGTTTATTACTTAGATAGTAGGTTAGACTTCCTATCAAGCTAGATCTAGGAAGCACAAGCTTCTTTAGAGGCTATAGATCCACACTTTTAAATAATCAAGCTCTAAAAATGAAAGATAAATTGCTTGCATAAATAATAGATATTGAAATCAAATTTAAGAAGTGCTTGAAAGAGATGAATTTGAATAATTATAGAAATAAATGATTGAATATTAATTCTAAATAAATAAATTAATGTTTTATGCTCAATCAAAAAGTCAAAAAGTGGGATTTGGTTAGGGTTTTGATTGTTTAAAATAGCTTACTATTGAAAATGTCACACAATGACCATTTGTAGTTGGGTGAACCATTAGTGGTTAGGTGAATTATTAACAGTTATGGACATAACATTAGTGGTTAGGGTGATTATCAATAGTTATATTGGGTTTGGTTTGGGTAAAGGTAGGTTTTGTTGATGAGGCTACAAAATGGATTATCGAAGGTGGGATGGAAGATAAAATAGGGAAATTAATTACCTAATCTAATAAAAGATAGAGACTTGAAATGGGATAGGCTTTTATTGGGTGAGAATCAGGGATGAAATGGGATATGTGAGTAGGTACTTGATGTTAGGATGGGTATTTTTAGGTTTTCGTAGTTTTTTTTAGATTTGGAGAGGGTTTATATAAGCCTTAGGGCTTGAAGATAGCCAATGATCACTACACAATGACCATCAATAATCACTATCAACTTGTGATGATAGATAGATGACCACCCAATAGTCATTATATTGACCATAAGTATTTGATCATACAACCATTGATGGTTGATAGGTGATTAGTGATGGTTCTAAAATGAACCATTATTAGTTGACCTATGACCATCAGTGATTGGGGAAGTTGAAAGTAAGGGTAAAGGTGTGGGGTAAAAGGTAGAATGCAAGTATTTGTGTAGGTAAGGTTATATGTTAGTATGAAAGGGTAGGGGTTAAAGATTAGGAGAAAAAAGGTAGTGGGTAAAGGTTTAGGTTAAAATTTATGTGTAGGATAATATGATAGGGTGAATAAGTGATTCACTTGGTAGATGTGATAAAGTAGTGATCAGGTAGATGAGGTGAATATCTATGTGGAAGTTTGGTTTAAAGGTGAATTAAGTAATGGCAAAGGTTTATAGGAGAGTTGTAGAAGGTTTAATGTATAAGTTAATAGTTTAGTAGATGTGAATGGTAGAATAGGTGAATTTGAAAGTAAGTCTTAGTTATGAGCTAGATTAGGTATAGTTTTCATTATTGAGATGAGTATGTGAAAGTGGAAGGTAGTAAGATTAATAAATGGGATAGGTTGGTGATTGGGATAAATAGGTAATATGGAGAGGGAAAGTTTTTTTTATTAGGTGAACTAAGGTATTTCTATCTAACTTTGTAGGCATGAGAGTAGATATGGATGATAGATCAAGTGTCTTGGATATTGGCTGAGAGACAATGAGGCATGATGGATGTAGAGTAGGACCACGTGATCAAGGTGGGATTAGGTTGAACTAGGTACTATCATCATGTACCTCAAGATGAAATGATGCTATTATTAGTTATTAATAAATGGGATCCTACCACTAACACATTATTATTTCTAATAGGTGAGATGACCATTTTACCTGAGGACATCCATAAGATCATGTGGCTACCCATATGAGGTGAGTCAATCTATGACATTGATAGTGATGAGGGGGATGAGTAGATGGAGCTATTGTATGGACAGGACTTTGCATTTGTGAGGTATAACTCAGGAGGCTTCCACTACACACCAATGTACTAGATGGATAGGGATGTGAGGTGGCTACTCATAATGATGATGATGATAGATGTTACATGTTACACTTTACTAGATTTGAGTAGTGGGATATTCCCATACTTGTTGTTGGGGGTACTTATTGAGATTTTTTTGGGTTGTACATTGTTTTTATGGGTGCCTATAATATTAGTCCCTACTTACTAAGAGCTTTGGGTATTTTGAGCTCATAATAAATATAGGATTAGTGTCAGACTCATTATACATTACTAGGTTTATGAGCACATCTAGGTGTTATGACCTATAGGGATACCATGACATGGGTTTGCTCAAATGGACTTCAAGGTTAGATATTTAAGGTGGAGAGATGATTATTCCCTCATAGGACTAGGAGTATGGGCACATGACCTAAACTAGTATAAATATTGATTGGATGACTTGGTTCTCAGAGATGTTATTTGGAGACCATATGTCAAGTTTTTGGGATGGACACATTATGCAAGATATACTATATCACTTTAAATCTATATATAGATCTATATCAAGTGAGATCATGAGATAAATCTCATTACATTTGATAAGGTACGTAGATAGTTTTTCTTCATGTAGGATATACCTAGGGCATTCTTGAGGTATAGGAGGGAGGATGTAGATTTTCCACTGGTTATTCCATAGCTAGTTGACAAGTTCATTGATCAATATCTTTTACCAATGAATATTTATGTAGATGATGTAAGTGTTCTAGATTCCTATCTTGCATAATACTAGTCACATTATGCTACAACTAATTTTTAAGGTGATGATGGTGGTCGGTAGGACATGGATGTTGACCTAGATGGGGTTGGTCAACAGGTGGGATTTGGTGGTCTAGATATACAAGTAGTTATAATTGAAAGGGATCAAGCATGAGTGTCTCTACCCATAGCACATGTATCCTTAGAATAATCTTAGGAATCATTGGAATCATCAAATGTATCCTTGGTAACATCACAAGAATCTTTAATAGTAGCATAAGATCAAGTGGCCACTTTTATAAGAGAAAGAGATAAGGCTAGAGCTCAGGTAGCCATGGTTAAGCAAGAGAGACATTCTCTCTAGAAGGTAGGAGGAGGAGCACCAATAGATATGGGACCAATAGGGATTATCTTGATGGTAAGATACATAGTGATAATGGAGGATATTTGGTACTATGAGGCCTTGGTTTTTAGATACCTATTACATGAGCCCTAATGGGGTGAGTACAGAGCTTAAAATATTGAAGGTGCTATTACTATGACACTAGGTTAGTGGGAAGCTTCAGTAGGTGGATAGGTAGGTGCACGAGGGTAGGATCTAGGAGGTAGTTATGCTCTTGCATCCTAAATTTTCTATGAGACATTATATTTTTGATGTAGCATATTATTTTGATACTAGCCTATGAGCCAATGTAGTGAGGTGTATAAATATTTCATGAGATATGTAATTATTTATATATGTGATCATCATGTTGATTATGAGCTCATGATATATAGATATTATCATTGTATATGGTTTTTGGCTCATTTTTATGATGTTAATGTTGCTTATTTATGATTTGATATGATGGTTAATGTGAACTCACTTAGATAGGCATGTGATGTGATGGCTACTTAATTTGTGTACATGACATCATTTGAAATTTGATGGATGTTGTTTATGATATGATAATTTTTATGCTATTTTGAAAATGGCTATAATGTTTTGTGATTATTTTTATGGTTATGGTTTATGGATCATAGTTATATGGATGTGATAAATGATAGGATAGTGATGATATTATGATGATGTTTATGATATTTTTATGTGATGATGATGTTTGTGGATTTGATGATAATTATATTTATTGGTCATGGTTCATGATGATTTTAATATATGATGTGATGAAATATGTTCATGATAGGGTTACATGATGATGTTTTTTACTATTAGATACTATTATGAAAATGATGATTATGGTCATGCTAAAATTTAATTATTATATGCTTCCTAATCTAAATTTAGGCATGTGGTCGATATGCGTGAATGACTCATTTATTTTTTATGTATGATTAAATTATGGTAGATATGATAGATGGTTTAGTTGATGTGATTTATCACTATATGATGTTTTTTTAGTACATGTTTAATTCATTAAAATGTTCTTGTGATTAAAAACATGCATTTATTTTTATGAAGGTGTTGTAATATTAAAAACACATAGAGTAGGTTGGATAATGAAAATCAATGTGAGAAAAGAAAGAGAATAAAATAAAAATACAAACATCTTAATGAATGTATCAACTAGTATGAGAGAATAAAAAGAAATAAAAATGCTTCTTATTTGGAAAGGTATAAAACAAATTGAATTTGGATTGGATTATGAACATAGACCCTTTGAATGTTACACATTAACATGTTTTAGTTGGTTAAAAAGGTGTCTTGATCACATAATGTCAAGTAAGCTCAAAAAACCTTGTTTATAAAGTGTATAAAAAGGGAGGGGGATGAAAATGAAACCTTCTTGGGAGACTAGCTTATCTTTTTTGTAGGTCACCAAAGAGCCAATATAAATAAGCCCATGTCATATAAGGTGTATATTGATTGATGCAAAACATCTACTTATGAAAGCAGATTATGGCTTCCAAAACTATTTTGATTTTTTTAATTTAAATAATGGGTCTCTTGATATTTTTCTATTGCTTGGAGGGACAAGAAAATCTAAGTGATGTAGGAAGCTTCTAATATATTACTATACTTTGACTAATGCTTTACTCAACCATCCTTTAAGGGAGTGTTCTAAGTTTATGATCTTTGTTTATGGATTGTGATAGTTATCCTTCAAGGCAGTAGTCTACCTTACACTAATAAAATTTTTATAGGTGTTGGAAGCTATCCTTCAAAGGTTCAGTCTATGAATATTTTAAATTACCCATGATTATTTTTTGCTTGATTTTGATGACATAGACTTGCTTATATAGGCTCAGAGGTTTACCTTTATGAAGGCAAAACTAAAACACATGAAGGTTTATGGTGGGTAAAAGAGGTTTAATCAATAAAAACCAAGGGAATCCATCCTATAAGGGATGAAAAGTTCCATGAGGATCATGCCATGGGTAGATCCATGGTATCCATTTTCAATATTAGGTGAAGACTATAATGAATAATCGCATGATTCAATTGTAATCAGTTGTCCTTAAAAGAAGGAGATGAATCTGGGTAAAAATAAGGGATGATATTAAGTTAGACAAAAAGGTGAGTTTGATCTCATTTAAAAAAATAAAGGATGTAGATGTGAAGTATTGAGGGGCTCATGTTCTAGTTTCCCTTTAAGGGAAGATAATTGATAATCTCTCAATCCACATTATGCATTATGATATGAGGTCCAAGCTAATTTAAAGCAAACTTGCCTTGCTTGCTTTTCTCCATATTAGTGACATGTTAATTTTACTTTAGTATGAGGTCTCTAATTTTGAATTCTTACACTTTAAGGTGTTTTTTATAAGCACCCTTGATGTGTTCTTGATAGACATAAAGATGAGTGAGGACTACTAAATGATGTTTATCAAGTAGCTCAAGTTGGGCTAAACATTCTTGGTGATAATTGTTTTAATAAATTATATCTTTCTAAGATATATGAAGATAGGGAATTTGGAATTCAAGAGGCAAGAAAACCTCTATTCTAAAAACTAGAGAGATAAGGGTAGCACCCATAGAGTTTCGAATGCTAGTATGATAGACTCATAAGGTGAAGGGTATCTTTAAATGTCAATCATGACCACATGCATTAACCATTTTAATTAGCATGTTATTGAGATTTTTTTTAGAGGCTTCTATCTATCTATGGATGATAGGGTGATGAGAAACTTAACTTGATATCGAACACCTCATAAAGACCTTGGACTTGTTTATTTTTGAAATATTTTCCATTGTTCATGATAATTTTATGAGGAACACCAAAATGATGGATAATATGGTGATTAATAAATTTGAATATTTTTTAAACTTTGGTTGATATGAAAGGAATAGTATAAACCCATATGGTGAAATATTCTATTGCACTGATGACAAAATGATATCACTATGAAGAATGGGGGTTAATTTATCCAATTAGATCTAGATCCCATTGTGAGAAGGGTTAGAAATATTGGAATAATTAGAGACTATGGCTAGGTGTGTGATGAAAATTGGTATTTTATTGCATTTGACATAATTTTTCACATAATCACAATAATCTTGGTTGAGGGTAGGATAATAATATCTAAGGCAAAGGATTCATTTAGAGATATCTATACCACTAAAGTGTCCCCAACATATCCCATCATGTATTTCCTTGATAGCATGAGAGGTTTTATTACTAATAAGGAAACATAAGAGGAGACTATAAAATCCACATTTATAAAGGATTCCTCCTAGTATGGTATAATGTGAGGTGAAAACACTCTTCAATCATTCCTAGAAAGACCAAAAGGAATGATGGTAAGCTTGAGATAATTGAAGGTCTAATGATACCAAAGGTTGGGTTGGGTCTCCTCCACATTGAAGATGGTTGGAGAGGATAATTTGACATAAGAGAGTTGGGTGAGTCAATGTATAATGACATATATCTTAGAGTTAAAGTGTGAAAATGAGATTTGGGAAGCGAAGGAAACTATTATATCAATAAACTTATTCAAAGATACAGAGTGGTTTAGATACGATAGTGTTAAAATGATGCCAAGAGTACATTAAATAATTATTTTTAATATTGAAAAACATCATTCTTACATTTATAATATCCATTTATTTTATTGACCATGAGTTTAGAGTAACCAAAAATGTTGATCATTTTAACTCCCAAGGATAATACAATCTGAAGGCTTATTACTAAGGCTTCATACCTAGCCATATTATTGGTAAATTAAAAATATAGATTGAAATATAAAGGAAGAGGTTCACCATCAATGGGGATAAGGATAATGTTGGCTCTCCCAATACATTGACATTTTTATCCATAGAAGAACATGGTCACTTGATAGGTGAAGACTACCTTAGAGATGGTTGAGATGGACTCATCTAGAAACTCAAGAGGAGGAGGTTGGTTGTTTGATAATGGTGCTTTTGAAAATTTATTAGAAATTAATTTCCATTTAATTATATTTTACTGAAGAAACTCAAGGTCAAACTAAGCCAAAATCATGAGCCACTTAGCTATATGCTAGTTTGAGTATGTCTTAGAGTGCATATACTTGAGATGGTTGTTTTTGGTTATGACATAAGTGTTATGGCTGAGAAGGTAATGGAAATGTTTGGTGCTCATGAAGATTAAGGATAGGAAAATTTTCTTGATATGGGTGTATTGATTCTTGTATTATCCAAGAGTATGGATAATTTAGTAGATGACTTGATATTCTTGAAGCTCATCCTAATAAGCTAGCATTGTCCCTAAGGAGTGGTTGGTGGTAGAGATATAAATGTAAATATGTTGATCTTCCTTGGTAGGAATGAGGATGGGTAGAGATATAATGTAATCTTTAAGTGAATCAAAGGCCTTCTAATAGTTTATGTTCCTTTTGAAAGATACATCCTTCTTCATAAGGTGGTAGAAAGGTTGGCATTGATCTAAGATCTAAGAGATAAAGTGATGAATGGATTGGAGATTCCCATGAAATCTATGGAGTTAATTGAGGTGCGTGGGAAGATTCATGTCAAGGATTTATTTTATTTTGGTGGGATCAAATTTGATTCCTTAAAGGGAGATGATAAAACCAAGGAGATTTCTTGATAAGACCCCAAAGATACACTTCTTAGGGTTAATGTGGACATGGTAATGGATGAGTTTTTCAAATATAATCTTAACAATGACCAAATAATCTTTATTACATTTGGATTTCCCAAGAATTTCATCAACATAGTTTTCTACAATTTTATGAATAAGGTCATATAAGATATAGGTCATATCACATTGGTAAGTTACACCAGTGTTATTCAGTCCAAAAGTTATGACCCTATAGTAGAAGGTTCCTCATGGGGTGATAAAGGTAGCTTTGTGTTTATCTTTAGGGTAAATTGGTATTTGAATATAGTTTAAGAATCCATCTATAAAGATATCATCTCATGGTTCGTTGTAAGTCAACAAGCTGGTTAATGTTTGGTAGAATAAATTTATCCTCTAGGAAAGCAAGGTTAAGAACATGAAATTCCACATAAATACATAATCCCTCTATGGCTTTGGTGATAGGTATGATGTTCAAGGACCATTGGGAATAATCAATGGGTTTAATTAAATTGATAGATAGGAGATGTTGAAGCTCTTATTTGATGTGAAGGGCTATGTGAGGGTGCATTCATTGAAGTTTTTTCCTAATAGGCTTAGAATCATGGTTGGTGATTATGTTATAGGTATAAATGGAGGGGTTGATTCCTAGAATGTCACTATAATACCAATAAAATACTATTCTATATTCTTGGACAAAGGAGGGGAATTTCCAAAGCTCCTTAAAATTTAGCAATTAACTAATTTTTATATTGCACAAGTTATTTAGAGTGCCCAGGTTTATATCCATGGTGGATTCCTTCAACATGGTTTAAGTCTTAGGAGGGAAATATTTTTGGATATAGGAATCTTCTACACCAAGATAGGTGATAATAAAATCATCATCCTAACACCAAATGATATTGATGGCAGGAGAGTCATCGATTACCATCTCAAGGTGAGTTTAAGGAATGGTTAAAATTGCCCTATCTTTTTGATAAGTTAGGGGTTTGAGACTGATCATGTTGATGAAAAAAAGTTTAGGGGGGATGATTTTAGAATCTTTAATTATTGATGGTGTAATGGATGGTCAGGATGGAATTTCTTCATCAATAAAAGTAATGGGAGGCAGGTTGGTTTGTTATTTAGGTGGCATGAAACTAAGGCCATGATTTTCAAGAAGTTTTTGGGTATTTATTGGAAGCAACTCATATGTATTGTGATCATATAGGCCTAAAAAAAATCTACTCCAAACACACCTATGAAGTTATATCTTGGCAAACTCTAGTTTATTTAGGTACAAGAAACTAGAGACAAATGGTCAAGGTGAGAAATATATCATAGAAGTGTCAAGGGGTTTATAAAGTCCCCCATAGATGAAATTGGTTTGACAAGTTGGGGACCTAAAAGGAATAATTAATCTAATATTGAGGTCATAACTAGGCTGTTGGTTAATATTCCCATACTTTTAAGGAGTAGGAAAAGTTTTTAGTGTCAAAAGGCAATACTTACCCAAAGAAAGATGATGGAAGGTTGATTCTAAAGGGTCCATTATGGGGATTTGGGTGGAAGGGATGGATGAATTGGTGGATGATTTATTGGTATAAGAAGATGGGGTTTCATATTTTATGAATGAAATATTTTTGGATGGGCGAAGAAGAACGCCATTAGGTTAGTACATCATGCTACATGATGTGAAAGGACTTATGTCTACTTGTATGGTAACAAATTGACCATGTTCAAATTTGACAGATCAGTTTAGGGTGAATGAAACATAACCCATGAAATGAATCTAAGGTCATCCAAGTAAAATGTTATACTAGAACTCACCTTCTACAACATAAAATAACTTAGAAAGTGTGTGAGGTCCTAGGAGAATATGAAGGACAATAGTTCCTAAATTTTTTGCCATGGTATCACTGAATGATTGAAGCACTACTAAGGTTTTCAATATAATTTTATCTGGTAATCTAAGTAGGTTATATGTTTAGGAGGAGATAATTTTGATGATATCTCCCCAACCAATCATAACCCTCTTGATGTCAGTTTGATTGACATATGTAGTAAAGAAGAGGGGGGATCTGGATCATATAGAATGATGGAGAGTATTTCTAAAATCTTAAAGGTAACAAGCTTGGAAAGTTGAAGAGTTCCAATAAAGGATTCTATAGGTTATGGGTCTTCTACTTAGACCTCGATGGATTCTAAAGCCTCTTTTATCACTTGGTGGTAATGGGGTGAGGTATTTATCAGTTCATACAAACTCATCTTCACTAGTTCTTGGTGAAGTTATTTCAAAACTACATGTTGGATTGATTTA
The DNA here is from genome assembly GCA_037957365.1 of Torreya grandis. Taxonomy (NCBI): domain Eukaryota; kingdom Viridiplantae; phylum Streptophyta; class Pinopsida; order Cupressales; family Taxaceae; genus Torreya; species Torreya grandis. The sequence continues at coordinate 456,805 of JARHVA010006060.1, forward strand.
GATGGGTTAGATTAAGAGGGGCTCAATATGGACACCTTGGGTTTGGTTGAAGGTAAAGGTTCTTGGTGTTGGCTAGGTGATTGGATGGTGGAAGAGGGATATATAAATGGAATATACACCTTTTCCTTTCCCTTATCCTTTGGTTGAGCCTATGATCATGTTACCACATGAATGGTATAAAATTGGTAAGGAGTTGGGTTGGAGAATTGAGTCAATTCCTCTTCACTCTAAGATGATATTAGAGGAGTGGGTGAGTGGCAACTGATTGGTCTTAGTTCTTGGATCAATTTTTATATTATAAGAGGCTCATATGATAATAAGTCATCCTCATGATATAGTCAATGGGTTAATACATAGAGATTTTAATAGTTGTGTATATCAAGCCTAGGTGTCCTATGGTATGATCACACTAATTTTTCATTATATGAAGATGTTTTATGACTATGTGGGTTGAATGGTCTGATAGGTGGTAAATTTAATCAATATTCTTATAATAAACTCTATAATATGGTTGAGTAAGACTTGAGTAAAGTTGGAAAAAGTGTAGAGGTCTTATGTTTTGTAGCTAAGGTGGAAGCCCTTTTAGGAGTGGGTTTTATGGTTAGATATTTGTAAGAAGGAGAATTCTTGGTGGATGTTTTTGGTATGGATTTCTTGGAATCAAAAGGTTTTTGGGTAGATGCCTGAGAAGTAGGTGGTTTGGTTAAAATGGGCGAGGATGAAAGTAGGAGTGATGGTGTAACCGAAAGTGGTGGTTAGGTTTGGGTATTTTTGGGAATATTAGTTTCCTCATTAAAGTAAAAGGTTGAGGTCCCAAAATACAAGGCAAACACAAAATGTGGGGGAAATATTTTAGTTTATGGAATCTATATTGGTTTAGTTTAGGGTGAGGATGAAAGTAGGAGTGATGGTGTAACCAAAAGTGGTGGTTATATTTGGTTATTTCTTGGGAAGATTAGTTTCCTCCTTAAGGTAGAAGGGTGAGGTCCCAAAATACAAGGCAAACTCAAAATGTGGGGGAAATATTTTAGTTTATGGAATCTAGATTGGTTGGAGAGTTGTGTCAATTCCTCTTCACTCTAATATGAGATTAGAGGAGTGGGTGAGTGGAAATTGATGGTTTTTAGTTCTTGGATCAGTTTTGGGATCATAAGAGGCTCATATGATAATAAGTCATCCTCATGATATAGTTAATGGGTTAATACTTAGATATTTTTATACTTCTTTGTATCAATCCTAGGTGTCCTATGGTATGAACCCACTAATTTGTCATTATACGAAGATGGTTTAGGACTATGTGGGTCGAATGGTCTGATAGGTGGTAAAGTTAATCAATATTCTTATAATAAACTTTGTAATATGGTTGAGTAAGACTCGAGTAAAGTTGGAAAAAGTGTAGAGGTCTTAGGTTTTGTAGCTAAGGTGGAAGCCCTTTCAGGAGTGGGTTTTATGGTTAGATATTTGTAAGAAAGAGAATTCTTGGTGGATGTTTTTGGTATGGATTTCTTGGAATCAAAAGGCTTTTGGGTAGATGCCTAAGAAGTAGGTGGTTTGGTTAAAATGGGTGAGGATTAAAGTAGGAGTGATGGTGTAACCAAAAGTGGTGGTTAGATTTGGGTATTTTTTAGGAAGATTAGTTTCCTTATTAAGGTAGAAGGGTGAGGTCCCAAAATACAAGGCAAACTCAAAATGTGGGGGAAATATTTAAGTTTCTAGAATCTAGATTGGTTTAGTTTTTCTTTGATAGCTTTGGTGAAGTTAATTCCAATTTCAATGAGGGGTGAGTAAGGTCCTACATAGGTAATATGAAAATGTTTTGGGTAGGCTTAGATAGAATGGTAGAAGGTGACCTAGTTATTTTAGGTGGAGTCAATTTAGATGGCTCAGTTATGGTTTGATTGGTAAAGGTTTTTAATGGATCAGATATGGTGATATTCATTTTAATAGTGAGGATGAGAGGTTTAAATGGCAGTGGCATAGTTGGAGGATCTTGTTTAGTTGGGGAAGGAATCATGAGATGGTGCCAAAATGTGTAATGATCTATGTTGGGTTGAGATAAGAACTCTAAGTTTTGAACTAATCTAGAGAAAGTCTTATAGATTAGTTTTATCCCCTCAATATTAAGTTCAAAGGTTAGACCCATGAGAGGAGAGAGATAAGTGGTTATATCATCCTTTTCCTAAATCAAAGTCTCTAAGGTTTTAGAAGATGATTCTCCTATGGTAGAGATAGGTAGGGTGACCCCTTATGTAAGAATGTTTTCCAAAGGAAGAGTGGATTATTGTATGATGAAGGAGAGTGAGATGGTGGTAATGGTTACCTCCTTTAATACACCTTCTAAAGGAGATGTTGGTAGATCAAATACCTTAGTTAGTGGTAAAAGTGGAGGGGTTATTTACTTAGTCTTATTTTCAAAATGAATGGAGAGTGACTCCAATACCTCAATAGGTGGAGGGAAAGGAAAGGTATCTTTATCAATGGTTTCCTCAAAAATGGGTTAACTAAGAAGTTTATTAATGATATAAACTTCATGGTTGTGAGAAGGTTTTTCTCTATTGGTTTCATTATTTATGTAAGGAGCATGGTTGGTAAATTTGTATATAAATATGTCAAGTGATTGACTTTAGGGTGTGTTGGGGTTGTCCAACACAAGTTCCTCTTTGTTGATGAGATTTTGGATGATGTTCTCAAAGGTATTAAACTTATTAATGTCATGTCTAGTGACATTATGAAAGGTGCATAATTCATTATCCTTATACCAATAAAGTACAAGATGAGAGGAATCAAATTGCTATGGAGGTTTGATCAGTGGGAATTATATGATATTTGCTTTCAATAACTTATCTAGGACCAAATCATATGACTCCCTTGGTAGATTAAATTGCTTTTGTTTTTTTTTGTTTGGGTTTCTATTATTTTGATTAGAGGAATTACAAGAGTTGAGTTGGTTAATAATACGTAGAGTGGAATTTGTAAGGGCAAATGCATTCATGATTCTTTTGTATTTGGATTTAGTGTTGGTTTGATTGTTAGGTTTAAAGGGAGTCTCATTTGATTTCAAAGTTGAATTCTTATTTCTCAATTTCAAATTACCCTCATAAATGGCTCATTTTTATAATTTCCATGCCATGGCCAAAGACTCATCAAAATTCCTAAAGATTTGAACTCATAAAGTAGAGGAGATGTGTTTGACACAAGCTCAGGTAAAGAGTTTAACTAATTTAGGTTAGGGATAAGAGAAAGCAAGTTGATTTATCAAGATTATACAATGGGATACAAATATGGCTATGGACTCATCTTCAAATTTCCTAATGGAGAAGACATCAATGATGGAAACTTGTTTAAAGATGTTTATTAAAAAGTGATCTAAGAAAATTTGAGCTAATTGGGTAAAAATAAATATTGAGTGCCTTGTAATAACACTGTATGAATCTAGAGCCAAACTTAACAGAGACATGGGAAAGGTATGGATAAGGAGAGCATCATCATAGTTGATCAAATATAAATAATGCCTAAATTCTCTCAGATGTTATTGAGGGTCTTCATTGCTATGAAATTTTAAATTTTTTAGAATTTCCCATTGAGGAGGATAAGGTCGAATGGGGACGGATGGGTAAACTAGTTCATTGCATATTTAGTCATAAGGTAAGAGGTTATGAGCATGAGAGATAGATCAATCTAATGTAGTCATTTTATATATTAACATTTTAATAAGGTATGTTTATGGTTGTGCACCCCCATAGTTTTAGGGTAGATTATGTTAGGTTTGGGTAGGTACGACATATGGATAATTGATGTGGGACTGAGAAGCTACCACATATTAGTATGTGGACATGGGTGGATGGGATGATGCCACATATGATTACTTAGAGATAGATGGTTGGGTGGAAGGTAGAGGCACATATCCTAGTTGGCTAGGGATGTATATCTAGTTTATTATAATGGGGACCTATTGAGGGATTAACATAGTTTGAGTAGGAGGTATAGTTGGGCTAGTAGATAGAGGGTAGGTGATAACTTTGGTACTTATGGGTGGAAGGGTATAAGGTATGGGAACCTATAAGATATGGAATGGAGTTGAGGTAGGTGGGTTATAAATGAGAGGAATGGTGGTGACACTAGTAAAGGGTACTCCCATGGTAATTAGATTATCGATTCCTAAAGGTTATATTGATCCTATAATTAAAGGGTTGTTCGTTGGGGAAGAAGGTGTTTGGGTGTTGGTTGGTTAATTGGATTTATTTTGGATGGTGGTATTGGTGGGATTATTGGTAGAATATGATGCCTAGGTGACTAAAGGTTGGGTGGAGATGGTGGAAACAAAAGTGTTACCCATTTGGTGGGATGGCATGCCATAGGGATGGTCAATAGGTGAAATCAAAGGAGTATGGTGAGATATGGTATTAAGGTAATTTTGGAGGGCCATGGGGTTGTTATCTATAAAGGTGGTGAAATACACATCACCTTGGGAAACCATCTGAGTGATTCTAGGATTTTTAGAAGGATGGGGATAACTCTCTACATCTGAGATGCATTCCATGGATGAGGTAGAAGAGGAAAATGGATGATTAGGAAGTGGATCTTGATTTTCTTGGTTTATTAGTTATTGCCTAGTTAAAACCATGCAGATAAAGGAAGGAGGAAGATACAAGAAATCTCATAACTCAAACAAAGAGAAGAAAAGAAAAAGTCAAGGAAATAAAACACAAACTAAAACACATTAAATCTTATGTTTATTTTTAGTCTCTCTTATGGTTTATGCCTTAAGATTGTAATAATTGTGTGACTAAACTTTACTTGTAGTGTGGGTACTAGAAAAGAAATATATGGTTAATTTTAGGTTGTGCTTAGGCTCTCAAAAGGGATTTGTTTTGGAAACCTATACATGGCTTGATATTGGGGCCTACACCCTCACTTCACACACTGTAACGATAAGGGTGCTAGAGAGTATGCTCATCTAGAGAATTGAGTTGGTTTTCCCCTTGGTGATGAAATCCAATTAAGATTGATGAGAAAGGTGATCACTAAGTGATAACATCCTAGTCAGGCCTTATGCCAATGTTTTTATGCTTGATTAAGTGTAAGTGGTTTGGTCTTGTGTGTGTGATAAGAATGAAGTTATGATTAATTCACTTGATTAATTAAGCTATGCGATATAATATAAGCAAGTAAATGGTTTATGTAGTCAAATTTTAGGCCAAAAATGAAATTTTTATGTTATTGTATGAGTAAGAAGATAGAAAAATAAACACCTAGATGTAACTATGAACCCAAAAAAAGACTCAAGGATCCCACCGAGCATGATAGAAAGTTTCACTTAATTTTTTATTTATTTCCTATAAGAAAGTTGTAAAACTTAAAATAAGGGTGAAGTTAGTAGAACCTAAATTTGGTTTCCACTTTGTGATCTAGACAGTTGCAGATAATCCTCTTTGGATTGAGAGGAATGACATTAGATAAGAAATAACTAAAGATATAGTTTATTTGTTATATAGTAGGGTGGACTATATAACAAACTAGATCCAATAAGTAAAAGCTTCCTTGGAGGCTATCAATCCACACTTTTAAACAATCAAGATTTAAAAATGAAAGATAAATTACTTGCATAAATAATAGAAGATATTTAAATCAAATACAATAAGTGCTTAAAAGAGATGAATCTGACTAATTATAGAAATAAAAAAATGATTAAAGCCAAATAAATCAATTATAGTTCATAAAATATAGTGATTCTTTGTGCTCAGGTAGAAATTTCAAAAGTAGGATTTGGTTAGGGTTTTTATCAGTGAAAATAGATTGTTGTTGAAAATGTCACACAGTGACCATTGGTGGTTGGGTGAACTATCGAAGGTTAGATGAACCATCAATATATGGGTAACCATCAATGATTAGGTTGACCATTAATGGTTAATGTGGGTTTTGGTGTGGGTAATGGTTGGTCTGATTGATGAGGTTATAGAATGGATTCTAGAAGGTGGGATGGAAGATAAAATAGATAAACTAGTTATTGAATATGATAAAAGATAGATACTTAGCTTTCTAGCCTGAAGAATGTGGAGGTAGTTCATTAAAAAAAAATTGGTGGATTTTAGAGAAATTTTAATGGCATAACAATGTCTTGGCTATGATTGATGAATTATAGCACCTCAGATCTATGACCTAGTCATTGGTCCACTAGAAGAATACTTGTAAAAAGGTTCTAATACAAGAAGCTTTGATAATTATTGATTCTCTCTGGTGCTTAATTGCCCTTTAGTGATTCATTTATCTTCTATTATGGATCCTTTTCTCACCTCCTCCTCCACTCTTTGTATAGAATGAAAAGAGAGGTGAAATAATAGGTTTAACAAGGTATCAAGGGGTCATCTAATTTTAGTCTTAGCATGCATAATTTTGTGAGTAGTTAAGAATAGAAATGCAAGGTGAAGTTAAGCTGGAGTTAACCCTTTAAGGAAGTTAAAGGATGACCATTGGTATTTAGGCATAACCATTGGTGGTTAGGGTGACAATAGGTAGTCTATAGGTTAAATCTACAATAGTAAAAGTTAGACAATTTGACATAGGTTTGTGGTTGAAAGGTTGTGGGATAGTCCCTATGGGGTCTTGAGGGTTAACTTGACATATAGAACCATTATGTACATATTTATAGTGTCCACAATGGGCTCCATGAAGAGATATTCTTATTTATCTTCCAAGCAGTTTATGTCCTTATCAGCCCTATTCGAATATTTGTTTATGCTTCCAGCATCACTAATCTTCTTCTATATTGATATGATCATGTCCATGATCATTTTTTGTCTACCCCTATTTTGCCTTGGCTTCGATTTTTAACCTCTTGAATGAATTGAGTAACCTTATGTTTGAAATCCTCATCTATTATTAGTCCAATAGAGATAAGATTAGTGGGGTATTTGATCAAGCTACCCAATATATGTGTCATCCTATTCTCTATCTATTTGAAATATTTAGAAATATCTATTAAGCTCTTGGACCATTTGTTCAAGATCTTGGTCTTCTCCATCAATATAATCATATACATATTCAAATTAGCTAGGATAAATATATTAAACCTAGGGATTTGGTCCTCTATCAATATATTGATTAGCTCCTTCACCTTTTTGTATGAATCCTACCATATATTTATGTAGTTCATAGAAAAATTACCCTATCTTCTCACCATATCCTACTTGGACGTTATATCTTTCATGGAGCTAAATATATCATACATGTTTCCTAAAAATCATTGATCATATCCCTTATAATATATGGAATATAATATTTGTTTAAGTTATTCTTTTGTTTTTTAAGCCCTTTAATATTACCTTGTAACTATATTGATTCTATTTGGGTTGTCTCTAAGACATCTTCTTCAAAGATTGGGTCTTCACCAAGTCTCTATACTTGGTTCTAAATCAAATAGTGAAGGTCTCCACCCTTTGATATGTAATTTATTCACCATGTTGCATGACCTTTTTCTCAATAATCCTTTAAAAACCATTAGTACTTGGATCAAATGTGACCCCAAATTAAGATTGGGTCACATGTGGAATTATGACCTCTACCTATGATTGGGATGACTGACTTGGAGTAGCCAATATTCTTGCCTCCTATTCTCGTGTATTAGTGATCCATGGCTTTAATTAATGATTTAGAGGGATGTTGGTATCTTTAACCATATCCCAAAGATGATGGATAGTAGGAATATTTTATATCCTTAGTTCATAAAAGAACCACTCTATAATTTGTGGTCCATATAATAATTTTTCTTCAATGAACAAAGTGATTTCATTCAAAGGAGGACTAATAGTCACTTTAGGTTTCTTAGTCCTTGAGACAAGTGTAGTCTCAAATTTACTTTTATGGGTGTCCATAATCATTAAATCTAGTGACTTTCCTTTATCCTTTTCCTACTTATCTTCCTCAACTTTTGCCTCTTCATCTAAATCTATCTAATAATCCATGGATAACATCTTCAATGCATCCTCAATAAATTCATTAGAGTATAGGGATATCATATTAACACTTCTTGAGGTGTCTCTTGCTCTACTTCTTTGGAAGATTCATGATTTCATGAAATAGAAGCAATCTCATTTGGCCTTTTCTCTATTTGTACTTCTCTTAAAGGTAACTTAGAAGAACCAACATAAATCAAATGATATTGCCTAGGGCCTAGTTGCCACCTATTTTTCATTTTTTCATCCCTATTCAATATGAACTCATGTCTAATGCTATAGTCTTTCAATATTCTAGTCACTTCAAAGATTGAGGATGATTTAATGTATATGAAATTAAATGAACTGGGATCATACTCATATGGTACATTTAAAATACCCTTGATCCTTAAATGCTCTTTTACCTTATCATAAGGGTTCCATTGCCTAAGATCATCCATATTTAGGTTGAAAGATAACCTATGTTTTGATTCAACCTCAATTTAATCCCACTATCTGAAAGTGGTCTTACTAATTTGCATAGGAAAATTATGTAGGAGACATTTTCTACATTTTACAAAGTCCATTTATACCATGGAGCAATCGGTAGGCCACCTCTTATTCAACTAATTTATCAAGAACATGGATTGGCAACTTGAGAGGAGAATTTTGAGTTGCCTCAATCCTTATGATAGTATAATCAGGGTACAACCATATATCCCCCATTTTTTTAGTATATGTTTTAATTAGAGGCCTTACTCTCTCCATTGGAACACTAGTTATATCTTCACTTAATGTAGGGTAGACACAATCACAAATAAATTGGATGTGGTCTCTATACTTATATATGTGCAACTTGGAATAGTAATATAAAATGGTATAGGAACCACTTGGAGACAATTCTCTTTGGTTGGGAATCTTTATGGTTTCATACAAGGAATCTAGAAGATAAGACATCATGTAAAGCTCATTTTTCTTCCTCTATTTGATTGTATATATTTGTCTACTCAAGCAGATGTTGATAATCTCACCCAATAGAGAAAATATCACCTTTTCAATGATAAAATACACCATGGGCACCCACATTATATCTACATATGCATAATTACACACCTATATAACTTGTTGAACATTATCATCACCATCGTAACTCCTAGTCTAAACTGACTTATTGGGAGGTTCTTTTTAGGGTCTATAATAACATGGTTACAAAATTCCAACCACATGGCTATGATATCCATCATGTTATGCTCTTTATCTAATGAATTATAGAGGTTAAGTCAATTTGGGTCTTGGGAAAGTTGTAATAAGAAACAAAGGCATCTGGCGAAATATAAGCAACTTTCCTCCTATTGTGTTTATTAATTAACATGCCCATGTTTATTTTAGCTTCCTTATAAATGGGACTAATAATATCAATGGAATGAAATACCTCATGTTTTGAAACTAAATAATGAAGTCAAATCATCTAGATGGCTATAATGTTGTCATATATTCTCTTTTATAAGAGGATCTTTTCTTCTTCCTTGGTGATCACTAGCTGGTTCTCAATTATCTAATACAATTTAGAATAATTATTATCCCTTAAATTTGAATCAACAACTAAAAACTCAGTGTATTTAAACACATGACCTTCTACATATGATGTTAAATATAACTCAACTTCTTGATTTGAAACATGTTTATGGGCTATCATTGTTATAATTGTAATCAAATTATCCAATTATAGAAAACAATCTAACTTTTAAATCTAAAGATAATTAGGCAAATCCTCACACCTTAGGCATTTAATAGTAGTAATATAGTTTTAAATGTAATCTTATGTGACTTACATTGTATTTGGATACCATATTTATAAATTATGAATTCTTGGGTCCATATTATCTTCAATTTGACATTTTCTACTTATGTGGCCTTACCATGTCATGCTGCTTATTTATTTAAAATATGATCATTTGTCACTTTTGGCCACATTTTATTACCTCATTTAATATTGAAGATTAATCAAATTTGTATTTTTGATCTCTTGAATAGTCATCCTAGCCTTGACTTTAGTACAATTCATTGATCTTCCATTTGAGATCCTAAGAGTGTGCTACTTGGTAGCTCCATGGGCTCTCTATGCACTTACAAAAAATATTCATCACTTGAATTCTCTCATTCCACATGGTAACTTCTCATTTAATTTGATCCCTTTGAATTGGTAACTCCACTCATACCATTTATCCTAAATATACAATTAAATGTGTGTGATCGATATCCATATTTATATAAAATACTGCATGTGATCCATTGTTTGATTGATCACTCACCAAGATTATGATTATTTTCACTATCACGTTCCTTCTCAACATCCTTGACTTGTTGACCTTCACTCACCATTACATCTTTTATCATTTTTTTAGTTCATGACAATTGTCACTTTCATGTTTGATTTTCAAATCCTTTAACACTTTGATTCCTTGCTTTCCATCAGATCTCCTTTACATTATTAATGCATACTATCGATAATTTTTTTTAACTTATTAACTTTAGCTTTTCCCATGGATCATTGATCTTTGCTTCAATCTCCCAATATCTTGAAACTTGGTATGTTCACATTTAATTAATATTTGTAAATAATGAAATAAACTAAATATGGCTTTGGGAGTATAAAAAAACATAGGTTAAATTTCATAGTAATGTTTTAGTTGTGTTAATAAACATGATTAAAACTTAGGATACTATCTAAACTAGGTTTAAAATATAAAAACATGTTCTCCCATAAATTTGGATTAATTTCAAAAAGTAACCCATGTAAATTTGAATCCATTTCAAAATGAACTTAGGTTAAAACATTTAGACTAAGGTTTTTAAAAATTATTTAAACATGGATTTAATTAATTAACTAAAGACCAAAAGGTAACCATAAAGGGTTAAAGTAGCATTAGAGTATAAATCCTTGAACACTGTTCATTCACATGGAAATCCATTAAACCTACAACATGGAAACACAAAAATTATACACTGGAAATATTACATAAAATCAAATGAATAAAACATGCTAATATAAAATAGATCAACACATTATATTCAATAATGTTCACTGATCAAGTTTAATGTTTAATTTATAACACAATTTGTAGAAATTAGATAAGGGTCCTCATTTTTCAAAAAATGGGGGTATGTTGACCTCAACAAATAATGACTTTTAGGGGAAACATTGAATAAAATTAGAACTTAGATACTCTTGGTTTAAATTAAAAACCATATCAATCATTCCACATAGTCAAGTACCATTATTAACATCAATTCATGATTAAAATAAGTTTTACAAATGCATAACTAGATTTAAACATCAAAACATAGTCATTTTGTGTGTGAGATTTGATTCTATAATTGATTACAATGGGGTTCAGAGAACAACCTCTATATTTCATGACCTTAACCATTAACATTGACTTATATCATGTTTATATATTCATTATGAATCATGATTCTATGAAAAGGGAAGGCTCAAACTTTCCTCTGCTACCAGATAGACATCCATAACACTAAAGTAGATATATTTAGCTTTACACAAGCCCTTTCTCCATTTATATCTAAGCATCCATAGCTTTGATGGAGGTTACTAGAATCACCTTTACATAAAAAACTTCCAAATTTTCAATAAAACTCTTATTTTTATATTTTTAAGTATATTTAGCTTTCATCAAATGTTGGGAACTAAAATTATCCAAGGTTTAGGATTTTATCAAATGTTTAATTTTTAGATAATTATCTTTGGTTATAAGCTTAATCCTAGGCAATAATGTTCTTTAAGTGTTAACATGACTTTATTCTAATGATTCAAAATTTCACTTAACATATGCAATCCTCATCAAAATTAAGCTTAAATCAGAACAAGGTTTAATATTTTATGGAAAAATTAACCTAGATATCAATCCTCACCAATTTATCAAAACTATAACATCAAGATCAAATTTACATAACCCATAATCAGCTAATGTTTGAGGTTCATACCTACATTCTTGATTCAAGAAGTTCCTTCAAGCAAATACATGGATTAGAGTTGGAAACAGTCTTGAAAAAGAATTATTAAATGTATGGAACTATTGGGTGAATATTTTGTCACTAAAAAAATGGTAACAAAATGGTACTTTTATCCATAGTATGATGAAATGAAATCTCTCCTTGAATAAAGGGGATGTGCCCTTCTTATTGCTAGCTAAAATCAACAAGTAATCAATTACAATTATTAACACTAACTTTATCATGTGGGTGTTTACATATGATATAATTCTCTTTTTTTAGAATTTATGTTCATTTACCAACATATACTAAAAACCCTTTTGATTCTTACAATGTATCATAAAAATGTAAAACTACTTATTGGAGCAACTATAACTGATATCTAGATTATCTAGACATAGGAATAACTAAAATAATACCAACAAGTGTGTATCACAAGAAACCCATGAAGGCTAAAAGACCTTTGTTGCTTCTTATGTTAATTTCAAAACAAAAATGGGTGGAAAAAAGTGCAGCTCAAAGTCTCCACCTTATTTCCACTGAATATTAAATAATCAAGGAAAATAACTCATAGCCTAAAGACTCCAACATCACTTCCAATCATGAACATAAGACACAAATCCAGTAATGATATTGTAGCTTAGAGACTTCAAAATAATATTTATGGCACCTTATAGGTTATGTATATTCACACCATAATTCAATCTAATACACAAAAAAATGCAAAGGAAAAGACATAAGAACATTATCAATACACCACAAGCTTATTCCAACACAAAGATTAAATGGCCACTTGATTTTATTGTATTGATTGAATAAAGAGTTATAATTTAAACATCACATTTCAAAGTTGCTTCTCAATTCAGTAGTGTTTCACTTAAATAGAAAAAATATCTAATTACAAAATATCATCCTCTTATTTATAAAGAGGAGGCTTAAACAAAATAGGGGAATCCTAACTACATTGACTTATTCTAGATAGAGTTTGATTTTTCATAGGAATCTATACTTTTCCTACATGTAAATTACATATAAAAAAACAACATACAACAAATAATTAAAAATAATATAATTTTCTAAAGACATTGGATTTTATTCCTTTTTATTTTTCTCCATGTAATCTTCATATCTCTTAGGGATACTTGAAATTCATTAATGTCTAATCCTGATGTGTTTCTGGAGATGGTGAGGACTCTTTTGATGGAGTATAATATGTTGATAGGTATGCCTTTATGCCTATCCAAAATTCTCTATAGCTTATACATAATAAATTAGAACTTAAATAACTTATCAATGGATTCCAATGTGAATGCCCCTATTTCAACTTTAGTGTGGACCAAGGAAGTGAATTCTTGGATAATTGTTTCTATAGGAAGTATTTTTAGAGTGTCATCCATCATTTGGCAAGGAAATTCTCCAATCTTGTCTATAATATCTAGCCCCTTATCTATACATATGTCTATGGATTCTTTGAGATCCTTGATCAAATTTTGGAGGACTTAATATATTTTATTCATTACTTCCCTGTATTCCACAAACATCTTCTTTTCTAGAAACACCTTTTATTCAAACTGAAGTTCCAACTTGAATTGATGTATTTGGGTCCATGTATGGATATCATTTTTTATCAATTGAAAGTCTTGAGAAAGTGTATCAAGTGTCTATTGTATATATATCTTCACTTTAAACAAGTTTTTAATAAGCTCAATGGTAGAACATATCCATTAAGTACCCTTTGTCAATAGCCTTTCTATCTAAGCATTGACTACCTAACCCTTGTGATCTAATTTTCTATTCTTGTTGAATATCCTTTTAAATAACCTTACTTGTAATAGGATTGATTGATTCAAAATATTGAGTAATTTTAAATACAATTGAGGTTAACTATTCTACCTAAAATTTAATTTTATCCTTGATCAACTTATCCTTGTCATACCTTTCGCTCAAAGATGTCATTTTTGCCTCTAGGTCTTATTTGACACCTTCATGCATTTATTTCCCATGTTCTATTTGTCTAATTTCATATTAATATGCTTGGATATCTTTAATATTTTTATCCTTTGGGGGAACTACAACCTCAACATACTTTCTACTAGATGAATAAAAAATCACCCTTGATATTACTTTGGCCTTCTTTGCTAATTTGGGATTTACTAGAACTAGTTGACCAAAATAAAACTCATCAAGTAATACTACTTACCTTTTTATCTTTAGCATCGGAGAAATTAGCTAAGGGGGAATGGTGGATAAATATTTTTGAGTTGATGACACCAATGATTGGGATGATGGAATAAAATCACTATTTTGTGAGGTGGGTAGAATGGAAGGTAGAATGGAGGTGTCTAGTAATGGAGTAGATACCAAAGGAGAAGTAGTAATGGTAGGTAATGTTGGGTTTAATATGGTATAATTTTTTATTTTGATTGGAATATTAGGCAAGGGATTAGATAAGATTTAAATTTATAACTTAGATGATGAGAGAGACATGAACTTATCAATGTGCAACTAGCTAATGTGTGGATTGGAAGGTGAACTTGATGATCTTATGGGACTGGGTAAGGAAGAAAGTGATCCAAATACTTAATATAAAATTACATGAGAAGGGACATGAAGGAGTGACTCATGAGTCAATGGTAGGTGAGGATGGAGATGAATAAACTATTTGTAGGGATACAATAGGGGAAATAGATACAATAAGAGTTATTGAGGGGATAATAAAAGATAATACCTAGGAAGCCTTTAGTTTAGAAGTCACTAGATGCATATATGCTTCACCCATGGTAGGATTTTATTCTACACTAGCCTGAACATCTTTTCCTTTTGTGTTTGTACCTTTGCCTTGTCTTTTGAAAATAAATTTCACCTTTTGTGCAAAGGTAGAAGTATCTTCCTTATTTTTTGATCTAATCTCCTCTCTATTCCTGAAATTTTCTTCATCATATTCCTCTTTTGATCTAGTCTGGAAGGGTTTTAGACTAATTCCCTTTCCTTCCAACCAGGCATTAGTCTTAGAAAGAATAAGTTGGAATCTATCCCGTATAAAAGTAAATTCCTTTATCAACCACAATATTCATGGAAAATGAGTGGAATCCACTTGAATATTATCATACAGAGAATCTAATATATTTTCATCATCTTCCATACCTTTAGGAATATTAGATAGTTTCAAATTTATGATTTGATCTAGAGTGAGGTGGATGTAATTAATCTTCTTCACTTCTTCATCCTATTTTGCATTTAGTCTAAATATCTTATATTTTATGCACATGAGTGTAGTTTTCTTTGACCTTATCCTTCATTTTACTATAATTAAAATCATTTTGGCTCTTGAATTTCTTGAGAGTAATCCATTTCTACTCATTTTCCATCATCTTGGTCTTTGGAGTGGTGGATATTATGTATCAACCAATATTGATTGGAAACTTAAATCCAAACATGTGAACCTCTAATTATTTCCTATGAATACTCATCATTTTTTGACACATTTCCATTAATATCAGTTTATCACTTGTATATGTTGGCAACATATATGGTTCCTCACTAAGCCCTTCTACTCTAATGTAGGTAAAAGTTGGGAATTTCAAAAATACACAACCAACTTTCCTTACCTATTCCCATGCTACATCTAAAACCCTTTTGATTTCAAGGTCCTTGTCAAAAATCAAATATACTTATAAAAGAAGGCATCATTGACCCTTCTATAATGTTTTAGGTTCTCCTTTAGGGTCAATTGAGGATAATATTCATACACTGGAACTTGCCTTTTATCACCAATGGAAGTTAGACATAGAAACGTTTTCATGCTCATTGTAGTTTACACTAAATAAGAAGTCATGTAGAACTTAAGGGAAGAAGTCACCTCAAAAATTTGGTGAAAAATGGCATCACTAATTTTCTTCCCCTAGAAGATCTACTACTTGTTCCTCTTGATGATTAAGATGTAATGATGCATCAATTCTTTAAATATGTTGGACATAGGAAGTTCCTAGACTCTACTCAAAAGAGTGTTCAAATATCCTAATTCTTCTAAGAATTAGTTACAATATATTTTATTTGGCCATATAGCAATGGAAGGCTGAGGAGTCCTGAACTAGCAGGAATTAATATTCTTCTTGCATTTGTTAGGGTCTTTGTCATAATTCTCTTATGTTGATGTCACAGTTATATCTGAGTATTATTTTATATCAGGAAGATGAAATATCTTGTCAAAATATTATTCTTAAAGTTATATCATAAATTTACCATCTGCATATTTAACTAACTTTCTTTGTCTATCAAAATTAATGACTACTTCTAGGACAAATTATGAACCCTATGTGAAAACTAGGAATGCAACTGCCAAGTGAATCCCACTATTTAGAACATGTTACATGTGAGGTGAAACTAGGCCTTTATCTAATCTTTGTAAGAATTACATCATGTCCACATGCCCAATCTTAGTATCTCTAATTTGGTCAACATTTGATTCAACTAAGGATGAAGGAACCACTCCTTGGAACTTATATTTCATGACTCCTTTTATAGGATAAACCTCTATCATTGGTTGAGAAACTACATGAGAGTATTGAAGATTTTAGGAGTTAGCATATTTTTCATTTAGCATGAAAAATATAAAGGTAGTCAAAATTTGTGCATGTGCATCTAATTGGAAATTATGTAGTTCAGAGAAAATACTCTAAAATCCATGGGGGTAGCATAAGCATCTTGTGGTCTAAAAAAAATTCTTTACACTACATGAGGTTGAGTGATTTTGGTGTAGTCTAAAGAATTTTATTTGCATTACACATTGGTTATGTCTTTGGGGTGTAGTTCAGAGAAAATTATTCAAACTACATGTTTTGTGTAATTCAGAGAAAATTCTCTAAACTACATAAAGCTGGGAAGGATGTTAGCTAGAGAATTTTCTTTGACCTACATGACATTTTGATGTAGGTCAAAGAAAAGTTTTTAGCTTGCATCCTAGTAAAGCACTTAGATTTAGGTGAGTTAATTTTCTCTAGCCTTAATCAAAACTTGGTTTACTTTTGGATAGGATTGGGTGCACTAGGATATGCTTCAGTGAAAATTATCTAAAGCACACCCAAGAAAGGACTGTGTTGGTCAGATAATTTTCTCTGAAGCTCATAATACCCTTGGGACTTGTCAGGTTTTTAAAATACCTTAAGGTTGAAATTAAAATAGGTTTTTCAAACATATCAAAGAGGTTCATATAAAAGATACAAAAGGGGGTTTACAAACATATAGGGTTTATGCTTAGATGAGGTTTTCAACACATGAAAAGGGGGTTAATAATGAAATGACAAGGTTAAAATGAAATGACACAATTAAAAGAATAAAATAGCTAGGGAAATATGGGAAAAAATAAAATAAAATCTAAGGAGGAAAAACATGAAGAAACTCACCTAAAATCCATAGAAGAAGGATAAACCCATGGGTGAGTCGAGGTAGTTTAGAGGAAAATTGGTGATAACAGAGGTGCAGGCAAGTGTGAAAACAATGATAGAATAGTTAAAAATAAAAAGGTAAAAGCAAATTAACAAAGTAATTATTTATAACCCCACTATAATAAATGATTATTAGTTACCTTGCATGTCAAGTCAACATGTTAGAGTAAAAAATCTCTGGCCTTGCATATGCAGGGTTAGGTTTTTCTCTAGCCTTACATGTGTAGGGTTGGGTTTTTTCTTTGGCCTTGCAGGTGAAAGGTCAAATTTTTTGTTTTCTAGCCTCACATGTGTAGGGGGAAAATTTTATAAGTCAAAAAATATTATTTTTGAGGGAAAATATTATGCATGAGGCCAATTTATTTGGCTCATATCATATGCCTAGAGATCATGGGCTATGAAATAGAAAAGTTTTGTAGGGGTTATCCAAAAAAATGAGTTAGATAAATTCAAGGATAATAGATGGATTTAACTGGGGAATTTACTTTAGGCATTCTTTGAAACTCTTGAAGGAAAAGGAATACCAAAACTCTAAGTTCTTTCATCCATTGGGCCATAGAGTCATGTGATAGACTAGACTAAAGATAAAGTAAAGAGACTATATAAACATATACAAATGTACAAACTTATCTAGAAATTTATTGAGTAAAAATCTTTAGATGTTGTCTACTATAGGGCAGTAGGAGTGGTGTTCCATTGTGGTATGCCAAAATGAAACTATTCTTTCCATAAAGTGGATGAATGAGGAAAGTATCCCTCCACAAGGAATCAATTTTTCCATCCATTCCTTTTGGATCTCTTCTCTTATCCCAAAAAAGAACTAGATACCCAATTTGGAAAACTCATGGCTTAGATTTCCTATCAAAAATCTTCTTGACTTGGGTTTGGTATTTAATAATGTGGTCAAACACATTTATATGTTGATTTTTTAATTCAATAATGAACATAATACACTTGTCTATGGAACTTTAAAATGTGTCATCCTCAATTTATTTAACCAATTTGAGAGTAGGTAACTCTAATTTGATAGGTATCTACACATTAAGGCTATAAATAAGATGAATGTGAGGCATATGAATTGCGCTCTTGAGAGTGATGCAATCAACCCACAATGCATCATACAATGCCTTATGCTAAGATCTCTGATTTTCTTCTACCAACTTCTTGATAATAGTGACCAAGTTCTTATTTCTCAACTCATCCTAAACATTTCCTTGGTTAGAGGAGTGAGAAAGAGTGATCCCATATTCAAAATATAACTTAGTTATCTCATGAGATGAGAAACAAGTAGCCTTGTCTTTTACTATCTTGTTAGGTAATCCAAACCTTGAGCTGATTTTTTCCTTAAGTTGAAAACAACTTCTAAAGTGGTATGTTTGGATGGGATTGCATCTACCCACTTGGTCAAGTAGTCAGTAGATATGAGAATATAATTGTGACCCATACTTGATAATGTGTTCACTACACCAATGAATTCAATACCCCATTTTTGGAAAGGTTCTTCAATAACTACTATCTTGAGAGGTAAGGATGCCAAAATGGGTTTCCCCATAAATTGATGTCACAACTTGAATTTACACACCTAGGTGTATGCATCTTGAATCAACAACTATTTGGCTATTAGTTCCTTGCTCACAAAATTGTGTGAGTTATGATCAGAGCTGAGAAATGTCCTCCACATGCCAAGTTGTGAAAGGATTCCAACAACTTGGCTTGTTGTGCATTGTCTACACATCATAGTAAAATTTAGTCAATGCTTTGCTTGTATAAATCATTTTCCCAAAGAATTAAATTCATAGATTTAAGTTTGATTGTCCTCTTCTCTTCATAAGATAAATGCTCTAGACATTCTCCATATATGGGGAAATGAGTAATGTTAGAACACCACTCATTTATCATGATTATGAATAAGATTATGGGAAGTTCTTTTATATCTCAATTATCACTAGATATCTCTTATAGTTTGTTTTATATAATAAGATGACACAAACCTTTTCAATTCACTAACTTTGTAGGTTTAATCTCCATATCATATTCTTGGATCTTGGTCATCAAAATAAATCTTTTTCTTCCAAATTCTTGTTGAGTCAAGATGGACTTTACTATAGAATCTGGTACTAATGTTATGGTATGAGAATTGAGGATGTAATACTTCAAAGTGCTTAACTGATTTCACCAAAGCATAATCATGTTTCTCCATGGGTGAGTATTTGAGCTCATGATCCTTCAAAGGGTAGCTCATAAAAGCTATAGGATATTCAATCCACTCTTTATTAAGCTGCACCAAAATGGTGGATAGATTATGCTTAGAAGTGTAACTATATATGATGAAGTCCTTGGTATAGTCAAGGTAGACTAAGACTAGAGCATGAGCAATTGCTTCCTTTATTTCATGAAAAGTAGATTTCCCTTCTACATTTCAATGTGAAATTGACTTCCCTTTCATCATATCAATAATATGATGTGTCTTCTCAACAAAATTAGGTACAAATCTTCATAATAAGTTAACCTTCCCAAAGATAGAATACACTCTTTTCTTATTAGATGGAAGAGTAAGATTTTGAATATACTTGACCTATTTAGGATCAATCTTGGTTCCTTCCTTGGACACAATGTGTCCAAGGAGTTTACCTTTAGTAACCCCAAAAAATGGATTTCTTGGGACTGATGGATATCCCATGTTGATGATACCTTTGAAGTAATTAGTGTAAATGATAACAATTATCTTGGAATTTCTTTAATATTATAGCTAAACCATCAAGATATACCACAATGAACTTACCTATATCATCTTAAAAATCTAGGTCCAACACCCTTTGAAAGGTGGCACCAGTATTAATCAACCCAAAAGGCATTCTATGATATGTAAAGGTTACCTATGGAGTGGTAAAGGCAATTTTTCATTGATATTCAACATGCACCTACACTTATTTATATCCTGATAAGTTATCTAACATAGAAAACATCTCTAAAATTGTTATTATTTGTAGTAATTGGTCCATTACCAACAACAGGTAATTATCCTTTAATGATGATTGGCTTAGATTACAAAAACCAACATAAATTCATACATATCCATTATTTTTCCTCATAGGAATTATTTAGCTATCCATGTTGAGTGATGTTTATGAAAAATCATTCTTACATTTAGCATCTTTTGAATCTCATCAAGGATGGTACCTAACATTTTAGGATTGTATTGACATTGTTTTTGCTTGTGAGGTAGAGACACATATTTGAGAGGAATATCATGTTAAACTTACCTAGGTCAAAAATATTTCAAATCAACATATGAATATGCTAACACATTAATCTACTATTGTATAAGTGTCACCAGCTTCATTCTTTCCTCTAATGAGCAACATTTCCCAATATTTACCATTTTGGGATCATCTTCTATTACTAGATTGCATTGCTCAACTTATTTTGATGAATCCAATTTAAACTACCATCATTTTATAAAGCAACCAAGTTTATCAAAGAGTATTTCCATAAAAACCCATACTTTTGGAATATTATTCCCTTTTAGCTACAAATTTTCTTCACCAGTTTCTTCATTCACCTCGAAGGTTGATTCTTGAGGAATGGAGTCACTCCCCTTTAAGTATAACTCACTATTTTTTTATTTTTTTATTTGAAAATAAAATTAATTTCTCATCATTATTGAAAACTTACTAATTATTTACATTAGTAGGAACACTAGGTCAAAATACCAATTCAATGGTATACTTGTTTCCATAAAAATCCTTGTGGGGAATCAGGAGGGTGGCTAAAATGGCCAATGAATTTTCCTTATCATTATATTATCTTAAGACTATTGATATATGAAAAGCATCAAAATCCTCAATGCAATCCCAAACGTGATTTTGATAATTCCTTAGCCTTTCATTCTTTATTTGATACAAATTTATTACTTGATAGATGACAAAATCAACATCCCCTTAAGCATGGAGATTTTTAATTCCTTTATTTTGAGCAATAACCATCCCTAACAATAAGGATTCATATTTTATAATATTATTAGTATTATCAAATTACAAATTTAAATAAAAGGGAATATCTTTCCTTATATAGATATAAAGACTATCCTAGCTTCAGATCTAGTTAAAGAGAAACTACCATCAAATTCCAAAGTCCAAATGTCATTTGAACGTTCTACTTTGATAGTCTCAAAATCTAAAATCTCTTAATCTAAAGAGGATGATTAATCTATTTCTCAACCTTCATTAGAAATATCATTTGATGATGCTAGGTCCTTAACTATAGTCAAGAAATAAGTTCCCATTCAAGAGGTTTCAAACAGAATATGAGCTTTTTGGTCCTCAATCTTTGTCACAGTAGATTTTGCTTGCTTTTCTAGATGAAGTTTTTGAAAAACACCTTTAATAAGTATTATATCCTTATATAAATCCATGTTTATTTGACCACCAACTTCCTTGAAAAAATTATGTCCCAACAAAACTCCATATGAAGCTGGAACATCATCTATAAGAACCATCATCTTTAACTTTTTTGTGAAAAAAGTAGAAAATACAAATTGTCCATCTTTAATTTGACTTATGAGTGGTAATTACTTAGTTTCCATTTAAAATAAATGGCCAAAAGTCTTTTTTATATTTAACCCCAAGGCAATAGCTACTTTGGTAGGTATCATGTTGTCAAAGGCACCCGAATCAATGATGCAATTACTAATCTTGTAACCTTTGACTAGTAGGGAAATAAAGAAAGGTTGTATTTTTTATAGAGATGGATGAGGGAGTTATAACAAATTTATTTTATTTAATATTTAGTTTAGGGTCAATAAGTTCACTTTTAGATGAGATCTAATCAGAATTGCCTCCCTTTCTATTTTAAAACTTACCCAATCTTTCAAATTGTTCATGGTTGGATTGAAGGTATTTAACAATAAACATTTGAATTTTTTTCTTCCTATCATGTTCTATGATATCAAAATCTAGGTATGGAATGACAAAGGAATATGATTAATTTTCATTTTTAGGTTTTGGGTTTTGGGCACTAGGACTAAATGTAGAAGGAAAAAAAGTGGAATGGTGAGGTGTACTTACTTGTTTATCTCCCAATGTATCCTTTGGTTAAATTGGTAAATGGGTTCCTCTTTTGGAAATCATAACCTCTTGACATGGTTAATCTTTGGAATTATTTATATCAACCTTATTTTATTGATTCAACTATTTTTGGGAATGGATAAAGATGGTATAAGACTCACCTTATGTATATTCAACTTGTTTGACTTCTTCTTCATATTTTAGAAACCTGGTATTGGAGTCATAGGTTATTCCTTATTCATCTCATATGAATGGATTAGAATCATCCTCTAAAACATATTATAACTCTGGAAGATCACCATTTTTAGGTTTAAACAAGTTTAATAATACATTATCAAGTGGTGCCTCTAATGCAAGCGTTGCTTGAGGTGGAGGAAGCTTGTTCAGATTTTGGTTCTTTGTAGCATTGTTGATATTATTAGAAGAATTTGGGTATGTTATTATTAGAAATAAATAAATGGACATACCTTGAGACATTTTATTCTTTAGTTTTATCAGTTCATTTTCCAACTTCTACACCATAGGATCTATGCTTCAACTAAAAGGTAAAGCTAAATAGTGTTACCCTTTAGGCTTGATTGAATCCTTTCTCACTTTTAATACCAAGATTAAATAATTTCTACTTTAGTAGCCAAATTATGAGCATCTTCAAGATCTGATAG
Source organism: Torreya grandis (assembly GCA_037957365.1). NCBI lineage: Eukaryota > Viridiplantae > Streptophyta > Pinopsida > Cupressales > Taxaceae > Torreya > Torreya grandis. Next base: position 479,919 of record JARHVA010006060.1, read on the forward strand.
GGATTTTCTTCATAAAATAAAATGAACCTATTTTAATTCATAATTAATGAATATGCACTTCAAGTTCTTAGGTATAGGTTGTGAACAAGTAGGCTCATATTCCTCTGCTTATTGAACTTTTCAATGAACTCACACGTGGGCTTGTGTGGTTATTTATTCATTTGTGTCAGTTGGGATAAAAAATATGAGCATCATCTGTTGGCTTAAATATTTCCTCAAACATAGCTTGAAGTGTTTCCCAACTTGTGATGGTTCCTTTTTCAAGATGGTAAACCAAATCAGAAACAACACCTTGAAGTGTTTCTATGAATAATCTTACAAAAGCATCTTCCTGTTCCACCCCTAGATCTTTAAATGCAATGTATAATGCAACAATATGCTCAACCAAATTTTTATTGACATCAACATTGAACTTGGGGAAGTTTTTTTGTTAATAACAAGGTAGTTCATGTGATGGTGGTTTTAAATTTAATAAAACAAAATCAGTTCCCTATAGACCTTGAGAAACCATTCTATGTGGGTTGTATGGAGAAATAACAAATATTTTTAGAGGTGAAATAGGCAAAAACCAATGAATGTTGAAATATTACTCTGATATGGGAGATATTATATTGGTAGGATGAAAAATTCTTGTACACTAAAGAGGTGACTATATATGTGCCAATAATATATCAAAGCTATGCACTTGTAACAACTCAAATTTAAGATCAATGTGTCATGCTTCCCTTTTTTTATGGGTTGAATTATATTCTTATAGTTATGAGACTTATCAAGAAAAATAAAGAGACCAGGAACAATAAAAAAATTATAAATAAAAAGTTACTAGTTCCATTTCAACTGAACAAGTGTAGCCCTTGGTTGCATGTTCATTCACTAACAGAGTCACCAAAAAATGTTAGGTGGATATTTTGTCACCAATAAAATAATAACATAATGGTAATTTTATTAATATTATGATGATATTAAATCTCTCCTTTAGGAAAGGGGAGGAACCCTTCTTATTGATAACTAAAATAAAAAAGTAATTAATTAGATATATTTACACTAACTTTATCATGTGGGTGTTTCCATATCATCCAATTTTATTTTTTAACAATTGATGTTCACTTAAAAATTTATACTAGAATCCCTTTTTATTCTTACAATGTATCATAAAAACAAAATCTACTTATTGGATCAATAATAACTAATATCCAAATTAGCTAGATGTAGGAATAACTAAAATAATACCAGTGTGTATCACAAGAAACCCATGAAGGCTTAAAGACCTTTTTTGCTTCTTATGTTAATCTAAAATCAAAAATGGGTGGAAAAAAGTAAATCTTAAAGTCTCCACCTTATTTATAATGAAGATTAAATAATCAAGGAAAATAACTCATATCCCAAATTCGCCAACATCATTTCCAATCATGAACACAAGACATAAATCCAGTAATGATATTGTAGCTCAAAGACATAAAAATCAGTTTTCTGGCACCTTTCAGTTTATGTAGATTCACACTATAATTAGATCAAATGCATAATAAAATGCAATGGAAAATATGTAATAACATTCCCAATACATCACAAGCTTATTCCAACATAAATAATTGAATGGCCACTTGATTTTATTATACTGATTGAATAAAGATTTACAATTTGAACACAAAGTTTCAAAATTATTTCTCAATGCAATAGTGATTCAATTTAATAGCTAAAATATCCAATTACAAAAGAGAATCCTATTATTTATAAAGAGGATCCATAAAAAAAATAGGGAAATCCTAACTACCTTGACTTATTCTAGATAGAGTTTGATTTTGCTTAGGACTCTATACTTTTCCTACATTTAAATTAGATATGAAAAAACTACATACAAAAAGTTCTGAGAATAATCTAAGTGTTCAAAGACATGGTAATTTATTCCTTTTTATTCTTCTCCATGAATGTTTCATATCTCCTTAGGGCCACTTGAAATTCATTGTTCTTTGGTCCTGATGTGTTTATGGAGATGGTGAAGACTCTTGTGATGGATTTTGCTATGTTTATAGGTATGCATTTGTGCCTATCAAAAATTATCTTTAACTTATCCATAGTCACTTAGAACTTAACTAGATTATTAATGGATTCCAATATGAATTTCCCTATTTCAACTTCATTGTGCACTAAGGAAGTTAATTCTTGGATAATTGTTTATGTAGGAAAAATTTTATAAGTATCATCCATCATTTCGAAAGGAAATTCTCCAATCTTATCTATAAGATCTAACCACTTGTCTATGCACATGTCTAGGGATTCTTAGAGATACTTCATCATATTTTAGAGGATATATTTTTTGTTCTTCATTTCCTCCCTATATTCCACAAATATGTTCCTATTTTGCATAAGCTTTTGTTCAACCAAAAGTTCCAAATTGAATTGACACAATTGGGTCCACATATAGATGCCATTATCTATCAATTAAAAGTCTTGAGAAAGTGTATCAAGTGTCTATTACATCTTTATCTTCAATTCACTCAAGTTTTTAATAATCTCAATGATAAAATCTATCCATTGAGCACCTTCTATCAATAACCTTTCTATCTAGGCACTGACTTCCCAACCTTGTGATCCAATTTTCTCTACTTGCTAAATATCCATTTTAGTAACCTCACTTCCAACAAGCTCTATTAGTTCAAAAAATGTATTAAATTTTAATAAAAATGACATCAATTATTCTACCTAAACTTTAATCTATTCCTTGATCAACTTATCCTTATCATAACTTTTGAGTAAAGATGTCATTGCTACCTACAAGTCTTCTTTGGCATTTTCATGAGTTTTTTTCCCAATTTCTATTCATCTAATTACATAGTCAGATGCTTAGATATATTTAAATTTTTTATCCTTTAGGGGCACTAAAACCTCAACAGACTTATTACCAAATGAATCTAAAATAACCCTTGACATTACTTTGGCCTTCTTTGTTGATTTGGTCTTTATAGAAACTAGTTGACCAAAGTCAAATTCATCTAGTGATACTGATTACTTTTTTCTCTTTGGCATCTGAGAAATTAGCCAAGGGGGACATGTGGATTAGGATGATGAAATATAATCAGTGGTTTACAAGGTGGGTGGAATGGAAGGTGTAATTGAGGTGTCTAGCAATGGAGTAAATACTAATAGAGTGGTGATAATGGTAGGTAGTGTTTGGGTTAATATGGTAAAAGTTTTTATTTCTATTGGCATATTAGGCAAGGGAGTGGATATGATGTCATTTTTTAACTTAGATGGTAAGATATACATGAACTTATCTATGACCAACTGGGTAATGTACAGACTAGAACATGAACTTGACAATCTTTTGGGACTAGGTAAGGAAGAAAATGATCCAAATACTTGATCCAAAGTGCCATGAGAAGGGATATGAAAGAGTGACTCATGAGCCACTGGTAGGTGAGGATGGATATGAATAAACTATTTTTAGGAGTACTATATGGGTAATATATATATATATATATATATATATATATATATATATATATATATATATATATATATATATATATATATATATATATATATATATATAATAAGAATGATTAAGGGGAGAGTAAAATATAATAACTAGGAAGCCACTGCTTGGGAAGTAACTAGATGCACAGATGCTTCACCCATAGTAGGAATTTATTCTACACTAGCCTAAACATACTTTCCTTCTATGTCTATACCTTTGCCTTTGCTTTTGGAAAAACATTTCACCCTTTTTCAGAGGTATAAGTATCTTCCTTGTTTTTTTGTTCTAATCTCCTCTCGTTTATTGGAAGTTTATTCATCATATATCTCTTTTGATCCAGTCTTAAAGGGTTTTAGATTAATTCCTTTTCCTTTCAACTAGGCATTGGTTTTAGAAAGAATAAGTTGGAATCTATCCCTTATAAAAGTAGGTTCCTTTATCAACCACTGTATTACTGGAAGCCACTTGACTATTCTCATATAAAGGATCCAATATATTTTCATCATAATATATACATTTAGAAACATCAACCAACTTCAAATTTATGATTTGATTCAGAGTGAGGTAGCTATAATCAAGCTTCCTTATTTATTAATTTATTCTACACTCAGCCCAAATATATTCCATTTTATGAATGAGTGTAATTTCCTTTGATCTTATCCTTCATTTTCCTATAATCAAGTCATTTCAACTCTTAATTTCTTGAGATTAATCCAATACTACTCTATTTCCATCATCTTGGCCTTAAGAGTGTTACATACTATGTATCAACTAATACTAATTGGAAACTTAAATCTAGGATTGTGAGCTTCTAAATGTTTCTTATGAAAAATCACCATTTTTGACACATTTTTGTTAATATCAATTTATCACCTAGATATCTTCGTAGCATATATGGTTACTCATTAAACACTCCTAATTTAATGTCAATGAAGGTTGGAAATTTCAAGAATACACAACCAAATTTCTTTACCTATTCCCATGCCGCATTTGAAACCCTCTTCTTTTGAAGGTCCTTATCAGAAATACAAATATACTTATAGTAGAAGGAATCATTGAACCTTCTATAATGCTTTAGGTTCTCCTTCAGGGGAAATTGAGGATAATATTCATAGATTGAAGCATGCCTTCTATCACCAATGTAAGTTAGACATGGAAAGGTTTTCATCCTCACTGTAGCATACACTAAATAAGAATTCATTTAGAACTTAAGGGAAGAAGTCACCTTAAAAAATTTGTGACAAATGGCATCACTAATTTTCTTCCCCCAAAAGATCTATTGCTTGTTCCTCTTGATAATTAAGATGTACTAATACATCCATTCTTGAAATATGTTAGACATAGGATGTCCCTTGAATATACTTAAAATAGTGATAAAATCTCCTAATTATTCCAATAGTTCATTGTGATAGATGTTCTTTGGCCATCTATCAATGGAAGGCTAATGAGTCTTGATCCAGCAGTAATTAATATTATTCTTTCATTTGTTAGGGTCTTTATCATAATGCTCTTGTACTAATATAATAGTTATATCTATGTATTATTCTATATCACAAAGATGAAATATATTTTCAAAATATTCTTCATCAAATAAGATCATAAAATTACCATCTGCATCTTTAACTAACCTACTTTGTCTATCAAAATGAGTGGTTTATGGTTGGACAAATTCTAAATCCTATGTTTAAATTAGGAATTCAACTACCAAGTGAATCCCACTATTTATAATACCTTACATGTAAGGTGAAAATATGTCCTTTTCAAATCTCCATAGTAATTCTATCATGTCCACATGCCAAATCTTAGTATCTCTAATTTTGTCAAAATTTTAATCAACTAAAGATGAAGGAACCATTCCTTGGAACTTGTACTTCATGAATATTTTTGCAAGAGAAACATTTGCCATTGGTTGAGATACTACATGAGAGTGTTGAAGATCTCTACAGTTAACATATTTTTAATTTGGTAGGAAAAATATAAAGGTAGAGGAAATCGACACATGTGCATTTGATTGGAAATTATGTAGTTTAGAGAAAATTCTTTGAACTACATGGGGGTAGGATAAGCCTTGTGTCGTCCAAATAAAATATCCACACTACATGAGACTGAGTGATTTTGGTGTAGTCCAAAGAATTTTCTTTGTACTACACATTAGGTAGGTCTTTGGGGTCTATTTTAGAGATCTATGAACTACATGTTTTGTGTAATTTAGAGAAAATTGTCTAAACTACATAAAGCTAGGAAGGATGTTAACCAAAGAATTTTCTCTAGCTTGCATGACATTTTGATGTAGGTCAGAGAAAATTCTTTGGCCTACATCCTGATAAATCACTTATATGTACGTCAAATAATTTTCTTGAACCTACATAAAAACTTGGTTTTTTGGGGGTAGGACTAAGTGCACTGGGATGTGCTTCACAAAAAATTCTTTGAAGCATACCCAGAAAAGGACTGTGTTGCTTAGAGAATTTTTTTTGAAGCACATCGTACCCTTAGGACTTGTAGGGTTTATAAAATAACTTAAGTTTGACATGAAAACAAGGTTTTAAAAATTATAAAGGAGATTCGTAAAACAAATATGGAAGGGGGTTTGTAAATATATAAGGTTTCTACTTAGATGAGGTTTTCAAACACATGAAAATGGGGTTAAAAATTAAATTATAGGGTTACAATGAAACATTGAAAATAAAATAATAGAACAAATAGGGAAATATGGGAGAAAATAAAAGAAAAACTACATAGGAAAAGCATGAAGAAACTCACCTAAATTACATAGAAGAAGGATAAACCCATGGGTGAGTCAAGGTAGTTCAAAGGAAAAATGGTGATAGTAGAGATGCAAAAAAATGCAAAACTGGTGATAGAATAGGTAAAAATCAAATGGTAAAAATGAATTAACATAGTAATTATTTATAAACCCACTATAATAAATACATATTAATTAACCTGTGTGTCAAGTCAACAAAGTGGAGCAAAAAAAAATCTCAGCCCTTGCATGTGTAGGGTTCAGTTTTTTCTTTGGCTTTGCATGTGTAGGGTTGGGTTATTTATACAGCCTTGCATGTGCAGGGTTAGGTTTTTTCTCTAGCCTTGCATGTGTAGGGGAAAAATTTATAAGTCAAAAAAGACTATTTTTTTTTAGGGTTGGGGGGGGGGGGAGATTTCACATGAGGCCAATTGATTTGCCTCATTTTACATGCTTAGATCTATTGGGATACAAGATAGACAATTTTCATAGGGGTTATCTCACGAATTGAGTTAGATAAATTCAAGGATAATATTTGGCTTTGACTAGGGAATTTATTTTAGTTATTCTTTGAAACTTTTGAAGGAAAAAGAATACTAGAACTCTAATTGCCTTCATCCATTAGGCAATGAAGTCACATGATAGACTATACTAAAGACAAAGTAAAGACACTATAAAGATATATACAAATGTACAGACTTATCTAAAACTTCACTGAGTGAAAATATTCAGATGTTATCTGCTATAGGGAAATGGGAGTGGTGTTCCATCATGGTATGCCAAAATGAAACTATTCTTTCCGTAAAGTGGATGAATGAGGAAAGGGCCCCTCCACAAGTAATCAAAATTTCCATGAATTTATATTGGGTCTCTTTTCTTATCCAAAAAAATAACTAGATCCCCAATTTGGAATTATCATGGCTTGGCTTTCTTTTCAAAAATATTCTTGACATGGATTTGGTGTTCAACAATTCGGTCCCACACCTTTGTATGTTGTTTTTCTAGCTCAGTAATGAACATATTACACTTGTCTATGGAATTTTCAAAAGTGTCATCCTCATTTGCTTTAACCAATCTAAGAGTGTCTATGGAAACTCTAATGTGATTAGAGAAATTCAAGGCATAGAGAAATTGAAATGGAGACATACCAATTGCTTTCTTGGGAGTGATGTGATATCCCCACAATGCATCATTTAATGCCTTGTGTCATGATCTATGATTTTATTCTACCAAATTCCTAATAATAGTGACCAAGTTCTTGTTACTCAACTTAACATAACCATTTACTTGTTGGTAATGTCACAGGAGTGAGATAGAGTGATCCCATATTCAAAATAAAACTTAGTTATCTCATGGTATGAGAAAAAATTAGCATTGTCTGTTACTATCTTATTAGTTACTCTAAACCTTGAGATGGTGTTTTCATTAAGGAAGTTGCAAACAACTTTTGAAGTGGCATGTTTGGATGGGATTATTTCTACCCACTTCGTGAGGTAGTCATTATCCATGAGAACATAATTGTTACCCACACTTAACAAAGGCTTCACTGTGCTAATGAAGTCAATACCCCATTGTTGGAAAGGTTCTTTAATAAATACTGGCTTGAGGGATAGGGATTCCAACTTATGTTTCCCCATATATGCTTGTAAAACTTGCATTTATGCAACCCAGTGTATGCATATTGAATCAACAACTATTTGGTTAAGATTACCTTTCTCACAATATTTTGTGAGTTATGATCAGAGCTAAGAAATGTCCTCCACATGTCAAGTTATGAAAGTATTCCAATAACTTGGCTTGTTGTGCTTTGTCTACACACTGTATAATTTTTTTTCCATGATTTGCTTGTAAAAATCATTATCCCAAATAATAAAATTCATATCATTAAGATTGATTTTCCTCTTTTCTTTGTAAGACAAATATTCTAGACATTCTCCATATGTGAGGAAATGACCAATGCTAGAGTATGACTCATTCATTGTGCTTATGATTAAGACTATGGGAAGTTATTCTTCTATATCTCCCTTATCACTCGATATCTCTTCTGGTTTGTTTTCTATAATAAGCTGACATAAACCTTTTCAATGTACTAGCTTTGTAGGTTTAATTTCCATGTTATATTCTTGGATATTAACAATCTAATTACCTCTTTTTCTTCTAAATTCTTGTTGAGTCAGGATGGACTTGAATGTATAATCTAATACTAGTGATATAATATAAGAATTGAGGATGTAATAGCTAAAGTGCTTAACTAATTTCACAAAATCATAATCATGCTTCTCCATGGGTGAGTATTTGAGCTTGTAAGCCTTTATAGGGAAGCTCATGAAATCTATAGGAGATTTAATCCCCTCATTTTTTGGCTGCACCAAAATGGTAGATAGAGCATACTTAAAATCATAACTATACATGATGAAGTCCTTGGTATAATTAGGGTACACTAAGACTATATCATGAGTAATTACTTCCTCTATTTAATGAAAATTATCTTTCCCTTTTGCATTCTAATAGAAAATTGACTTCCCTTTCATCATATCAATGATATGACATGTCTTCCTATAAATATTAGGTACAAATCTTTGTAAGAATTTAACCTTCCCAAATAAATAATGTACTCCTTTCTTATTAGATGGTAAATTAATATTCTAAATAAAAATTACCCATTATAGATCAATCTTGGTTCATTCCTTGGTGATAATGTGTCCAAGGAGTTTACTTTTAGTAACCCCCAAAATGGATTTATTTGGATTGAGGGATATCCCATGTTGATGACACCTTTGAAGTACTTTCTATAAATGATCACAATGATCTTGATGTTTCTTTGATAAAATGGTTAAATAATCAAGATAGACCACAATGAACTTACCTATATCATCCTAGAAAGCCAGGTCTATCACCCTCTAAAATATGGCACCAACATTGATCTACCCAAAAGGCATTCTACAATATGCTAAGGTGCCCCATTGACTATTAAATGCCATTTATGTTGATTTTCATCATGCACCTCCACTTGGTTATATCCTACAAAGCTATCTAACATAGATAACATCTCTAAACCCATTACTATTTATAGTACTTGATCTATCACTGACAATGGGTAATTATCCTTTAGTGATGATTGGTTCAGATTATAGAAATCAATATAGATGTAGATTTATCCATTATTTTTCCTCATAGGAACAATGTTAGCTATCCATGATGAGTGATGTATAGGAACAATTATTCTATCATTTAGCATCTTATAGATCTCAATAAGGATATCACATAATATTTTAGTATTGTATTGATGTTGTTTTTGTTTGTGAGGTAGAGATGCATATTTGAGAGGAATATCATTTTGATATTCCTTGGGTTGGAAATATTTAAAATTGGCTTATGAATATGCTAACACATCAATTTAATATCATAAAAGTGCCACTAACTTCTTTCTTTCCTCCAATGAGCAACATTTCCTTATATTTACCATTTTGGAAGCATCTTATATTCCTATATTGAATTGTTCAACTTCTACTAATGAATCTGAATCAACCTATAGTCATTTAGTAAAGTGATTAGGTTTATGAATGACTTTCCATAGAAACCAATCCTTTGGTACTCTTATTCACTTTTAGCTAAAAACTTTCTTCACTAGTTTCTTCATTCACCTTGGATGTTAATTCTTGAGGATTAGAGTCACTAACCTCAAAGTATAACTGACTAAAAATGTTTGCCTTATCTAAATAGGTAATGACTTTCTCATCATTATTGAAATATTTCCAATGATTGGCATTATCAAGAACACTAGGTCAGAATACAAATTCGATGGTATACTTGCTTCCTTAGAAATCTTTATGGGGAATCAAGAGGGTTGATGAAATAGCCAAAAAATCTACCTTATCATTTTATTCTCTTAGGACTATTGATATATCAAAAGCATCAAAATCCCTAATTAAATCCCAAACATGATTGTGATAATGCCTTAGCCTTTCATTCTATGTTTGATACAAATTTCTTACTTGACAGATGACTAACTCAATATCCCCTTAAGCATGGAGATTTTTAATTCCTTTCTTTTTTGAAACACCCATTCATAATAACAAGGATTCATATTCTATAGTATTTTTAGTATTATCAAATTAAAACTTGAAGAAAAGGAAGATATTTCCTTTTGGAGATAAAAGGACTATCCCAACTTTACATCTAGTTACAAAGTAACTATCATCAAATTCCAAAGTTTAAACATCATCTAAACTTTCTACTTTGACAATATCAATATCTAAAATCTCTTCATCTGAAGAGGATGATTCATCTATTTCTTGACCTTTTCTTGAAATATCATTTAATGATAATAAATCATCATCTATGATCAATAAATAATTACCCATTCTAAAGTTTCAAAGAAAATCTAAACTTTTGCATCCTTAGTCTTTGCTATAATATATTTTTCTTGATTATCTAGTTGATGGTTTTGTATAACACCTTTGACGGGTATTCTAGCTTTAGACCAATCCATGTTGATTTCACCACCAACATCTTTGAAAAAAAATTATCCCAAAAAAACTCCATATATTCCTAAAATACTAGCTACAAGAATCGTCATCTTTATCTTTTTCTTTGGAATAGTGGCAAATTCAAATTATGCATCTTTGATTTGATCTATGAGGGGTAATTATTTACTTTCCATTGAAAATGAATGGCCAAAATTCTTTGTTATAGTTAACCCTAAGATAGTAGCTACTTTGGCTAACATTATGTTATCAAAAGCTTGTAAATTAATGATATAATTAATGGGATTATAACCATTGACTAATAGGAAAATATAGAAAGGCTCTTATTTTCCAGATATGGATGAGGAAGTTACAACAAAGTTATTTAGTTTAGGGTCAATAGGTGCACTTTTAGATGAGATATGATCAGAATTGGCTCCCTTGATTTTTACAAACATATCCAATCTTTTAAATTATTTAGGGTTAGATTAAAGGTATTCAACCTTGGACATTTGAATTTTTGTCTTCCTATCATGGTCTATGATATCAAAATATAGGTATCGAATGATTGAGGAAGATCAAGAATTTTCATTTTTAGGTTTTGTGTTTTATGTACTAGGTCTAAATGTAGGAGAAGAAGTGGAATGGTGAGGTTTACTTATCTTTTTATCTCCCACCATATCATTTGGTTAAACTAGTTAAGGATTTTTAATTTTTACAATCATAACCTCTTGATGTGGTTTATCTTTGGACTTAGTTTTATCAACCTTCTATTGTTGATTTAGCTAGTTTTGAGAATGGGTGAAGATGGCATAAGACTAATCATATGCATTTACACTTATTCAAATTATTTTTTTATAGTTCAAAAACATGATATCAGAGTCTCTAGCTACTCCTTCTTTATCTCCTATGAAGGGATTAACATAATCATTCAAAACATATTCTAATTTTGGAAGATCATCATGTTTAGGTTCAAACAAGTTTATTGTTGCATTATTATGTGGTGCCTCAAAAGCAAGCCCTACTTGAGTTGGAGGAAGGTTATTCTAATTTTGGTTCCTTGTAGCATTGTTGGGATAATTAGAAACATTTGGGTATGTTCTTCTTAGAAATGAAGAAATGGACATAACTTGAGGCATTTTCTTCTTGAGTGCTATCAATTCATTTTCTAGCTTTTGCATCATAAGATCCATGTGCTAGTAGAAGGTAAGGCCAAAGAGGGATGCCCTTTAAAATTGATTGAATATTTTCTCACTTTTTCCACCAATATCAAATCATCTTCTACTTTAGTAGCCAAGTTTTTAGCATCTTCAAGATCAAATGGGGCTACTCTTTATAAAAGAAAACTAACCTCTGACAATTAAGAATTGATTAAGAAGTAATTTATGTTCTTAGGTGAAGGTTGTGTAATAAGTGGGATCATATTCCTCAACTTATTAAACTTTGCCACAAAATCATGCATGGGCTCATGTGGTTATTTATTCATTTGTGTGAGTTGGGATAATAAGGCATGAACATCTTCTATCAGCTTGAATCTTGCCTGAAACTTAGCTTGAAGTGTTTCCCAACATGTTATGGTTACTTCTGCAAGATGGTAAAACCAATTGTCAATAACATCATGGAATGTATTTATGAACAATATTATATAAACATCTTTATGTTCCACCACTATAACTTTTCATGCAATGTATAATGTGTCAATATGTTCATTCAAATGTTTCTTTCCATGAATATAGAACTTGGGGAAGTTTTTTCATGAACAATAAGTTAGTTCATGTGAAGGTGGTGTCAAATTAAACAAAACAAAAGTGTTTACCCATGGACCTTGAGCAACCATTCTATGTGGGTTATATGGAGGAATAATAAATATTTGTAGAGGTGGAATAGGAAAAACCCTATGAATGTTGAAATATTCCTCTGATATGGGAGATCTTGTATTGGTAGGAGGAAAACTTATAATACATTGAATAGGTGATCATGTACGTTCTAAAAAAATATTGAAGTTATGCTCTTACACTAACTTAATTATAGGATCAATGTGTCCTAATACCCTTTTACTATGGGTGTAATTCTATTCTACAAAATCATAGACTTATCAATAAAATTAAAGATATTAATAACAATAAAATAATTAAAAACAATGAGGTACTAGTTTCATTTTAACCAAATGAGTGTAGCCCTTGATTGTGTGTTCATTTCCTTATAGAGTCATAGAAAATGATTGGATGAATATTTTGTCATTGATAAAATGGTAATAGAATGGTACTTTCAACGATAGTATGATGAGATTAAATATCTCCTCAAGGAAATGGGAGGTGCCCTTCTTATTGCTAACTAAAATCAACAAGCAAATTAATTACGCTTATTTACACTGACTTTATTATGTGGGTGTTTCCATATCATTCAATTATTTTTTTTATAAATAATGTTCTCTTACTAAGTTATACTTGAATACCATTTGATTATTACAATGTATCATAAAAATGTAAAACTACTTATTGGAACAACAATAATTGATATCCAAATTAGTTAGATGTAGGGATAACTAAAATAATACTAGCGAGTGTGTATCACAAGAAATCCACAAAGGCTCAAAGACCTTTGTTGCTAATATGATAATCTAAAAATAAAAAAAGGTGGAACAAAGTATAACCTAAAGTCTCCACCTTATTTCCAATGAAGATTAAATAATCAACGAAAATAATTTGTATCCCAAAGTCTCCAACATCACTTTCAATCATGAACACAAGACACAAATCTAGTAATGATATTACAGCTCAAAGACTTCAAAATCAAACTTTTGGCACCTTCTAGTTTATGTAGATTCACACGACAAGTCAATCAAATTCACTAGAACATGTAATGTAAAATATGTAAGAACATTCCCAATATACCACAAGCTTATTCCAACACAAATATTAAATGGCCACTTGATTTTCTTATATTGATTGAATAATGATTTACAATTTCAACACAAAGTTTCAAATTTTCTTCTTAATGCATCAACATTTCACTTCAATGGCTAAAATATCCAATTACAAAGGAGCATCCTTTTATTTATAAAGAGGATCCATGAATACAAATAGTGAAATCCTAACTAGCTTGACTTATTCTAGATAGAGTTGGATTTTTATTAGGATTTTACTTTCACTACATGTAAATTACATATAACAAAACTACATAAAAATTATTTATAAATAATCTAAGTGTTTGAAGACACAATAATTTATTCCTTTTTATTCTTCTCCATGTAAGCTTCATATCTCTTTAGAGCTTCTTGAAGTTCATTGTTATTTGGTCTTGATGTCTTTCTAGAGATGGTGAGGAACTTGTGATGGAGTATGATATGTTGTTAGGTATGCCTTTTTTCCTACCCAAAATTTTCTATAAGTTGTCCATAATCACTTGGAACTTAACTAGATTATCAATGGATTATAATGTGAATGCCCCTATTTCAATTTCAACGAGCACCAAGGAAGTGAATTCTTGGATAATTTTTTCTTCAAGAAGTATTTTCTAAGTGATATCCATCATTTGGCAAACAAATTCTCTAATATTATTTGTAAGATCTATTCCCTTATCTGTGCACATGTCTAGGGCTTCATCGAGATCCTTGATCATATTTTGGAGGACTTATTTTTTGTTCTTCATTTCCTCTATGTATTCCACAATCATGTTCTTATTTGGAATAACCTATTTTTCAACCAAAATTTATAACTTGAATTGATGCAAATAGGTCCACGTATGGATGTCATTATCTGCTAGTTAAAAGTCTTGAAAAAGTATCAAGTGTCTATGGCATCCCTATCTTCACTTCACTCAAGTTTTTAAGAATCTCAATGGTGGAATGTATCTATTTAGCACCTTCTATCAACATCATTTCTATCCAGGCATTGACTAACTAACCTTGTGATCCAATTTTCTTTACTTCCTGAATAGCTTTTTTAGTAACCTCACTTCCAATAAGATCTATTGTTTTAGAAGATTGAGTGATTTTTAATATAACTAAGGTTAACTATTGTACCTAAAATTTAAGTTGATCCTTGATCAACTTATCCTTGTCATACCTTTTGATCGAATATGTCATTACCACCTGTAGGTCTTCTTTGGCATCTTCTTGCATTTTTTCCCAAGTTCTATTCATCTAATTGCATAGTATGATGCTTTGATATCTTAAATATTTTTATCCTTTTGGGGAACTACAAACTCAACACACTTGTTACCATATGAATAAAAAAAATGCTTGATATTACTTTGGCCTTATTTTTTAATTTGAGCTTTACTGGAACTATTTGACCAAAGTCAAACTCATTAGGTGATATTGCTTGCTTTTTTCTCTTTTACATCTAATAAATTAGCCAAGGGGGAAGGGTGGATGAATCTTATTAAATTTATGATTCCAAGTATTGGGATGATGGAATACTGTAAGTGTTCTATGAGGTGGGTGGAATGAAAGGTGGAATGGAGGTGTCTGGTAATGGAGTAGATACCAATGGAGTGGTGATAATGGTAGGTGGTGTTTGGGTGAATATGGAAAAAGTTTTGATTTCTATTGGCATATTGGGTAAAGGAGTGGATAAGATGTCAGTTTCTAACTTAGATGATGAGAGAAACATGAACTTATCAATGTCTAACTATGTAATGTATGGACTAGAAGGTGAATTTGATAATCTTGTGGGACTAGGTAAGGATGAAATTGATCCAAAATTCCATAATAAGGGATGTGAAAGAGTGAATTTTGAGTCACTGGTAGGTGAGGATGGAGATGAATAAACTATGCGTAGGGGCAGAACAAGGGAAATAGATATAACAGGAGTGGCTGAAGGGAGATTAAAATATAATACCTAGAAAGCCTCTAGTTGGGATGTCACTGAATGCATGGATGATTTTACCATAGTAATATTTTATTGTACATTAGCTTGAACATATTTTCCTTGTGTTTGTGCCTTTAACTTTTATTTTAAAAGCAAATTTCACCTTTAGTGTAAAGTTATAAGTAGCTTCCTTTTTTATTTTAAGATCCTCTCACTTCTTATAATTTTCTTCATCATATTCCTCTTTTGATCTAGTCTTGAAGGGTTTTAACTTAATGCCCTTTCATTCCAACCAAGAATTTGTCTTAGCAATAATGAGTTGGAATATATCCCTTATAGAATTAGATTCCTTTATCAACCCCTATATTGGTGGAAAAGGTGTAGAAGCCACTTGACTATTCTCATACAAAAGATCCAATATATTTTCATCATCTTTTGTACCTTCAATAATATCAACAAAATTCAAATTTATGATTTAATCTAGAGTGAAAGTTTTTAATCAATATTCCTCACGTATTCATCTATTCTACACCCAAACCAAATATCTTCTATTTTATGTACATGAGTGTAGTTCAATTTGAGCTTATCTTTCATTTTCATGTAATCAAAATCATTTCAGCTCTTGAATTTCTTGAGAGTAATCCACTACAACTCAATTTTCAACATCTTGGCTTAGGTAGTGGTGGATACTATGTATCATCCAATAATGATTAAAAACTTAAATCTAGGCTTATGAGCCTTTGATTGTTTCTTATGAACACTCATCATTTTTCAAAAAAATTCTATTAATATCAATTTATCACATGAATATCTTGGTAGCATATATTTTTGCCCACTGAACCCTCCTACTCTAATGTATGTGAAGGTTGGAAATTGAAAGAATACAAAACCAAGTTTATTTACCTATTATCATGATACATCTAAAACCCTTTTAATTTCAAGGTCCTTTTCAATAATACAAATTAATTATAGAAGAAGGCATCATTGACCCTTATATAATGCTTTATGTTCTCATTTAGGGTCAATTGAGGATAATATTCATAGAATGGAACTTGCCTTATATCACCAATGGAATTAAGACCTAGAGAGGTTTTCATTCTTATTATAACATAAACTAAATAAGAAGTAATGTAAAACTTAAGGGAAAAAGTCACCTCATAAATTTGGTGACAAATGGCATCACTGATTTTCTTCCCCAAGAATATTTATTGCTTGTTCCTCTTTATGATTAAGATGTATTAATACATCCACTCTTGAAATATCATTGACATAGGAAGTCCCTTGACTTTACTGAGAAGAGTGATCAAATCTCTTAGTTATTCCAATAAATCACTATGATATATGTTCTTTGGCCATCTAGAAATGGAAGGCAAAGGAGTCCTGAGCCAATGGGAATTAATATTCTTCTTTCATTTGTCAGGGTCTTTGTCATAATGATCTTTTATTAATTTCATGGTTATATTTAATTATTATTCTATATCATAAAGATGAAATATCTTATTGAAATATTATTCATCAAGTAGAATCACAACTTTATGATCCACATATTTAACTAACCTTTTTTGTCTATCAAAATTAGAAAACACTACTAGGACAAATTCTCAATCCTATGTTGAAATTGGGAATGTGGCTACTAAGTGAATCCCAATATTTAGAATAGCTTACATGTGAAGTGTAACTGGGTCTTTGTCTAATCTCTATAGTAATTCTACCAAGTCCATGTGCCTAATAGCATTATATTTTATTTGGTTAAAATTTGAATCAACTGAGGATGAAGGAACTGCTCCTTGGAACTTGTACTTCATGAGTCTTTTTGTAGGAGAAACCTTTATCATTAGTTGAGACACTACATGAATGTGTTTAAGATATCTACAATTAGAATATATTTCAATTGGTAGGAAAAATATAAAGGGAGATAAAATATATGCCTTTACATCTGATTATAAATTATGTAGTTAGAAGAAAATTCTCAGAATTGCTTAGGGATAGGATAAGCCTCGTGTGGTCTAAAAACAATTCTCTACACTACATGAAGTTTAGTGATTTTGGTGTAGTCCAGAGAATTATATATAAACTACACATTGGTAGGTCTTTAGGTTGTAATTTAAAAAAAACTCTTTGATCTACATATTTTGATTAATTTAGATAAAATTCTATGAATTACACAAAGTTGGGAAGGATGTTTGCTAGATAATTTTCTCCAGCCTACATGAAATTTTGATGTATGTCAGAGAAAATTTTAAGAACTACATCTTGGTAAAGCACTTAGATTTAGGTCAGATAATTTTATCCATCCTACATCAAAAATCAATTTACTTTGAGGTAGGAATGGGTGTATTGGGATGTGCTTTAGATAAAAATCTCTAAAATGCACTCAGGAAAGGACTATGTTGCTTGAAGAATTTTATCCAAAGTACATTGTACCCTCAAAACTCATATGGTTTCAAAAATACCTTAAGGTTGACATTAAAATAGGGTTTCCAAAAATATAAAAGAGGTTTGTAAAAATAAAATAAAAAATATGAAAGGTGGTTTACAAACATATAGGGTTTATGCTCAGATGAGGTTTTCAAACACATGAAAAGGGGGTTAAAAATGAAATAATGGGGTTAAAATTAAATGACTCAAGTAAAAAAATAAAATATCTAGGGTAATATGGGAAAAAAACTATGAAATAAAAACATAAATAAAATCACCTAAAATTTATAGAAGGATAAACCCGCAAGTGAGTCAAGGTAGTTTAGAGGAAAAAATGGTGACAAAAATAGTGAAGGCAAGTGTGAAAATGGTGAAAAAATAGGTGAAAAAATGGTAAAAATGAATTAATAAATAAATTATTTATAATCCTACTATACTAAATTATTATTAATTAACCCATGTGTCAAGTTAGCATGTTGGAGTGGAAAAAATAGCTGGTGTTACAAATGTAGGGTTGGGTTTTTTATTTGGCCTTGGATGTGTAGGGTCAGGTTCTTTCTCTAGCCATGCATGTGCAGGGTTTGGTGTTTTCTCTATCCTTGCATATATAGGGGAAAAATTAAAATTCAAAAAGGACTAATTTAGGGGGGAAGATTACCTTTGAGGCCAATTGATTTGCCTCATTTTTCATGCCTAGATCTTGTGGGCTATGAGATGGACAAGTTTCATAAGGGTTATCCCATGAATTGAGTCAACTAAATTTGAGGATAATAGATGGATATAAATGGGCAATTTCTTTTAGTCATTCTTTAAAATGTTTGAAGGAAAAGAATCCCTGAACTCTAAGTGCCTTCATGCATTTGGCCATAGAGTCAAGTGAGAGATTAGACTATAGATAAAATAAAGAGACTATATAGACATATATAAAATGTATAAATTTATCTAGAACTTCATTAAGTGAAAATATCTAGATGTTGTTCATTGTAGGGTAGTGGGAGTGGTGTTCCATCATGGTATGCCAAAATGAAATTATTCTTTCCACAAATTTAATAAATGAGAAAAAATCCCCTCCACAAAGAATCAAACTATTCATGCATTCCTTTAGATCTCTTCTCTTATCACGTAAAATAACTAGATCCCCAATTTGAAAATCTCATGGCTTTGATTTCTTGTCAAAAAGCTTCTTGGCTTGGTTTGGTGTTTATCAATATGGTCCAACACCTTTGTACATTGATCTTATAGTTTATAAATGAACATAATATGCTTGTCTATGGAACTTTCAATTATATCATCCTCAATTTCTTTAACCAATATGAGGACAGGAAACTCCAATGTGATAGGTATCTCTACATTCAAGCAATAAATAATTTTAAATAGAGACATAACAATTTCTCACTTGGGAGTGATGCGATTAGCCCATAATACAACATGCAATGCCTTATGCTAGGATTTCTAATTTTGTTCTACCAAGTTCTTTTTACTCAACTCAACCTGACCATTTCATTGTGGGTAATAGTTAGAGGAGTGAGATAGAGTGATCCCATATTCAAAATATAACTCAATTATCTCATGGGATGAGAAATAAGTAGCATTATCTGTTACTATATTTTTAGGTACTCTAAACCTTGAGATGATGTTCTCCTTAAAGAAGTTACAAAATTCTAAAGTGGTATGCTTGGTTTGGATTTCTTCCACCCACTTGGTGATCTAGTCAGTAGCCATGAGAACATAAATATGACCTACAATTGACAATAGGTTCATTGTACCATTGAAGTCAATACCCCATTGCTAGAAAGGTTCTTCAATAACTATTGGTTTGAGGGTTAGGGATACCAACTTGGGTTTTCCAATAAATTACTAGTACAACTCATATTTACACACCCAGGTGTATGCATCTTGATTAAACAACTATTTAGCTAGTAGTACCTTACCCATAAAATTTTGTGAGTTATGACTAGAGCTGACAAATGTCCTCCAAATGCCAAGTTATGAAAAGATTACAAAAACTTGTCTTGTTATGCTTTGTCTACACACTGTATAAAAATTACATCAATGCTTCACTTGTATAAATCATTGTCTCAAAGAACACAATTCATATCTTTAAGCTTGATTGTCCTCTTCTCTTTGTAAGACAAATGTTCTTGACATTCTCTATATGTGAAGAAATTACTAATGTTTGAGTACCAATCATTCATTATGATTAAGAATAAGATTGTGGTAATTTCTTCTTGTATATCACTTTTATCACTAAATACCTCTTTTGGTTTGTTTTTTGTAATAAGATAACACAAACCATTTCCACACACTAGTTTTATAGGTTTAATTTCTATTTCATATTTTTCGATCTTGGAGATCTAATTACCTCTTTTACTTCTAAATTATTTTTGAGTTAGGATGGACTTGACTATAGAATTTGGTACTAGTGCTATGGTATGAAAATTGAGGATGTAATACCTAAAGTGCTTAACTGCTTTCACCAATGTGTAATCATGTTTCTCTATTGGTGAGTATTTGAGCTCATGAGCCTTTAGAGGGAAGCTCATGAAATATATAAGATATTTAATCCCCTTTTTGTTCTATTGTACCAAAATTGTGGATAGAGTATGCTTGGAAGCATAACTATACATGATGAATTCCTTTGTATAGTCAAGATAGACTAAGATAGGAGCATGAGTAATTACTTCCTTTATTTCATGAAAGGAAGCTTTCCCTTCTACATATCATTTGAAAATTGACTTCCCTTTCATAATATCAATAATACGACATGCATTCTCATCAAAATCTAGTAAAAATATTTGTAAGAATTTAACCTTCCCAAATAAAGAATTCACTTCTTTCTTATTGGATGGTAGAGTAAGATTGTAAATAGACTTGACCCATTTATGATCAATCTTGGTTCCTTCATTAGACACAATGTGTCTAAGGATTTTACCTTCAGTAACCCCAAAAATGGATTTATTTGGACTGAGGGATATCCCATGTTGATGGCACCTTTGAATTACTTTTTGTAAATGATCATAATGATCTTGATGCTTCTTTGATAAAATAGTTAAATCACCAAGATAGACCATAATTAACTTACCTATATCATCCTAAAAATCCAAGTCCATCACCCTCTAAAAGGTGACACCAACATTGATCAACCTAAAAGGCATTCCATGATATGCAAACTTGCCCCATGGAATATTAAAGTACATTTTATGTTGATCTTCATCGTGTATCTCCACTTGGTTATAACTTTAGAAGCTATCTAACATAGCAACATCTTTGAACCTATTACTATTTTTGGTACTTGATCCATTACTAGCAATACGTAATTATCCTTTAGTGATGATTAGTTTAGATTATATAAATAAACATAGATGTGGATGTTTCTATTCTTTTTCCTCATAATAATGATGTTAATTATCCATGTTGAGTGATGTATAGGAAAATTTATTCTAGAATTTAACATGTTATGGATCTTAGTAAAGATGGTACCTAAGATTTTAATATTATATTGAAGTTATTTTTTCTTGTGAGGTAGAGACCCATATTTGAGAGGAATATCATGATGAACTTCCTTGGGTCAGAAAGATTTCAAATCAACATATGAATATGCTAACACATCAACGTATTGTCATAAAAGTGTCACCAACTTTTTTATTTCCTCGAATGAGTAACATTTTTGAATATTTACCATTTTGGGATCATCTTCTATTCCTAGATTGAATTTCTCAACTTTTACTAATGAATCAAATTCAAACTACCATTATTTGATAAAGTGGTCATGTTTATCAAATATTCCTTTCATACAAACCAATCCTTTGGGAATCTTATTCCCTTTCAGATACAAAAATATCTTCTCTAGTTTCTTCATTCACCTTAGAGATTAATTCTTGAGGAGTAGAGTCACTCCCCTCAAAGTATAACTCGCTAAAAACAAATTCCTTCTCCAAAAAGGTAATGACTTTCTCTCATTATATAAATTTTTTGAATGATTATAATTATTAGTGACACTATGTCAAAATACCAATTTGATGGTATACTTATTTCCCTAGAAATCTTTGTGGGGAATCGACAGGGTGGATGAAACAACCAATGAATCTACCTTATCATTATAATATCTTGGGATTATTGGTATATCAAAATCATCAAAATCCTCAATTAAATACCAAACATTATTAAAATAATGCCTTAGCCTTTCATTATTTATTTGATACAAATTTCTTACTTGATAGATGACTAACTCAGCATCCCCTTGATCATGGAGATTTTTAATTCCTTTCTTTTGTACAACTTAGAAGAAAAATGGATCATCTTTCCTTTTTAAGATACAAGGACTATCTTGAATCCATATCTAGTTAAAGAACAACTACCATCAAATTCCATAGTCCAAACGTCATTTGAACTTTCTCCTTTGATAGTCTCAAATTCTAAAATATATTCATCTAAAGAGGATGATTCATCTATTTATTAGCCTTCATTTTTAATATCATTTGATGATACTGGATCATCATCTATTTTCAATAAATAAGTTCCCATTCTATAAGTTTCAAAGAAAATATGAGATTTTAGATTCTCGGTCTTTGTCACAGTATATTTTTCTTACTTCTCTAGATGATGTTTCTACATAAGACCTTTGATAGGTATTCTAGCCTCAGGCCAATCCATGTTGATTTCACCACCAACATTTTTTCAAAAATTTCATCCCAACAAAACTCCATACTAAGTTGGAACTTCAACTACAAAAAACATCATCTTTATTTTTTCTCTATAAATGTGGTAAATGTAAATTGTGCATTTTTTATTTAACCTATGATGGTTACTCACTTAGTTTCCATTCAAAATCAATGGTCAAATTTTTTTTGCTAGATTTAAGTCCAAGGTAATAGCTACTTTGGCTAGCATCACATTGTCAAAGGCACCTAAACAAATGATGTAATTACTATGATTTTAACCATGAACTAATAGGGAAATATATAAGGGCTCTATTTTTCTAGAGATAAAATAGGGAGTTAAAACCAAGTTATTTTGTTTTGGCTTTGGTTTAGGGTTAATAAGTTCACTTTTAGATGAGATCTGATTAGAATTGGCTCTCTCACTTTTTACAAACATAGCTAATCTTTCAAATTGTCCACACTTAGATTGAAGGTATTCAACCTTAGACATTTGAATTTTTGTCTTCCTAGCATGGTCTATGATATCAAAAGTTGGGTGTCGAACAATTAAGGAAGATGAGAAATTTTCATTTTTAGGTTTTCAATTTTGGGCACTTGTCCTGAACGTAGAAGGAGAATAAGTGAAATGGTGAGGTGTACTTCATTATTTATCTCCTACAACATCCTCTCATGGAGCTGGTAAAGGACTTCCTCTTTTGTCAATCATAACCTCTTGATGTGGTTCATCTTTGGACATAGTTTTATAAACCTTATATCGTTGATTCAACTAGTTTTGAGAATGGGTGAAGATGATACAATATTTATTGTATGTATCTTCATCTTATTCAACTTCTTCTTCATAGTTCAAAAACTTGATATTGGAGTCATCAAATACTCTTTCTTTATCTCCTATGAAGGGATTAGAATCATCCTTTGAAACATATTCTAGCTCTAAAAAATCATGTTCAAGGTTAATCAAGTTTACTACTACATTATCAATGGGTGCCTCTAATGCAAGCTTTCCATGAGGCGGAGGAAGCTTGTTCAGATTTTCATTCTTTGAATCATTATTGGTATAATTAGAAGCATTTAGGTATGTTCTTCTCAGAAATTAATAAATGGACATACCTTAAGACATTTTCTTCTTGAGTTCTAGTAATTCATTTACCAACTTCTGCACCATAGGATTCATGGTGGTAGTAGAAGGTAAATCCAAAGAGAGATGCCTTTTAGGCTTGATTGAATCCTTTCTCACTTTTCCCACCAAGATCAAATCATCTTCTACTTCAGTAGCCAAAATTTTAACATCTTAAATATTATATGGGGTTGATATTCACAAAAGTAAACTAGCCTCTGGTAATTAAGAATTGATGAAGAAGCACTTCAATTTCTTAGGTGTAGGATGTGCAAAAAGATAGATAATATTACTTAGCTTATTAATCTTTGCCATAAAATTATGCATGGGATCATGTGGTTCTTTCTTCATTTGTGTAAGTTGAGCTAACAAGGCATGAGTGTCTTTTATCAACTTGAAGTGTTTCCCAGCTTGTGATGGTTCCCACTATAAGATGGTAAAACCAATCAGTAGCAACACCTTAGAGTGTTTCTACGAACAATATTATAGAAACATCTTCATGTTTCAACCTAAGAACTCTGCATACAATGTAAAATGTGCCAATATGATCATCCAAATATTTTTTTCCATCAAAATAGAAGATGGGGAAGGATTTTTGTGAGCCAAAGTTAGTTCATGTGATGGCGGTGTCAAATTAAATATACCAAAATCAATTCCTCATGGACCTTGAGTAGGCATTGTATGTCATTTTTATATAGGATTATAAAATATTTGTAGAGGTAGAATAGGTAACACCCTATGCATGTTGAAATATTCCTCTGATATGGGAGGTATTGTATGGGTATGAGGAAAACTTCTTGTATGTTGAAGAGGTGACCATATATGTGCTACCAAAATATTGAAGTTATACTCTTACAATAAATCAAATATAGGATCAATGTGTCATGTTGTTTTTTTGCTATGGGTGTAATTTTGTTCCACTAGATAATAGAATTATGAAGAAAAAGAAAGATATTAGGAACAATAAAACAATTACAAATAATAAGGTACTAATTTTATTTCGACTGAATAAATGTAGCCCTCAGTTGCATGTTTATTCCCCAGTACAGTCACTAAAAACTATTGCATGAATATTTTTTCACTGACAAAATGGTAATAAAATGGTAATCTAAACCATAGTATAATGATTTTAAATCTATCCTTGAGGAAAGGGGAGTCACCCTTATTATTTCTAACTAAAATAAAAAAGTAATTAATTACACTTATTTAAAGTAACTTTATGATGTGGTTGTTTCCATATCATCCAATTTTTTTTTTTTTAGAATTGATGTTTACTTAAAAAATTATACTATAATCCCTTTTGATTCTTACAATGTATCATTAAAATGTAAAACTACTTATTGGAGTAATAACAAATGATATCTAGATTAGCTAGATATTAGAATATCTAAAATAATACCAGTGACTGTGTATCACAATAAAACCATGAAGGCTCAAAGAACTTTGTTTCTTCTTATGTTAATCTAAAAACAAAAATGGGTGGAAAAAAATGAAGCCCAAATTCTCCACCTTATCTCCAATGAATATTAAATAATCAAGGAAAATAACTTGAAGCCCAAAATTTCTAATGTCACTTCTAATCATGAACACAAGACATAAATTCAATAATGATATTGTAGATCAAAGACTTCAAAATCAAACTGGCACCTTCCATTTTATGTATATTCACACCACAATTCAGTCAAATGCATAATAAAATGCAATGGAAAATATGTAAGAACATTTAAAATACACCACAAGTTTATTCAAACACAAAAATTAAATGGCCACTTGATTTTATTATATTAATTGAATAAATATTTAAAATTTTAACACAAAGTTTCAAATTTGCTTCTAAATGTAGTAGAATTTCATTTCAATAGCCAAAAGATCCAATTACAAAAGATCATCCTCTTATTTATAGAGAGGAGCCACAAACAAAAATAGGGAAATCCTAACTACCTTGACTTATTCTAGATAAAGTTTGATTTTAGTTAGGACTCTATACTTTTACTACATGTAAATTACACACAACAAAACTACATACAAAAATATTTGAAAATAATCTAAGTGTCTGAAGACACAGGAATTTCTTCCTTTTTATTCTTCTCTATGTAAGCTTCATATCTCTTCAATGCTGCATGAACTTCATTATTGTTTGGTCTTGATGTGTTTTTGGAGATGGTGAGGCTTCTTATGATGGAGTCTACTATGTTGATAGGTACATCTTTGTGCCTATCCAAAATTATTTTTAACTTATCATTCATCACTTGGAACTTAACCAACATATCAATGGAATCTAATGTGAATGCCCCTCTTTCAAATTCAATGTGCACCAAGGAAGTGAATTCTTGGATAATTGTCTTTGCAAGAAGTATTTTTTTAGTATCATCCATCATTTAGCAAGGAAATTCTTCAATCTTCTCTATAAGATCCAACCCCTTGTTTATGCACATGTCTAGGGCTTCTTTGAGATCCTTGATCAGATTTTGGAGGAATTATATTTTATTCTTCATTGTCTCCCTATATTTCAAAAGAATCTTCCTATTTTAAATCACCATTTGTTCAAACATAAGTTCTAACTTGAATTAACGCAATTGGATCCACATATGTATGCCATTATCTACCAATTAAATGTCTTGAGAAAATGTATCAAGTGACTATTTCATCTCTATCTTCATTTCACTAAAGTTTTTTAAGAATCTCAATGGCAGAATGTATCTTTTGATAACCTTCTATATATATCCTTTCTATCTAGGCACTAACTGCCCAACCTTGTGATCCAATTTTCTCTATTTGCTGAGTATCCCTTTTGCTAACCTCACTTCAAATAGGCTCTATTATTTTAGAGGATTGAGTAATTTTTAATAGATTTGACATTAACTATTATATCTAAAATTTATGTTAATCCTTGATTAACTTATCCTTGTCATACATTTTGAGCAAAGATGTCATTACCACTTGTAGGTCTTCTTTAGCACCTTCATGTGTTTGTTTCCCAAGTTCTATTTGTCTAATTGCATAGTTGGATAGTTGGATATCTTTAATATTTTTATCTTTTGGGGCTACTAAAACCTCAACATAATTGTTACTAGATGAATCAAAAATAACCCTTGATATTACTTTCACCTTCTTTGTTGATTTGGGATTTAATGAAACTAGTTGCCCAAAGTCAATCTCATCAAGTGATACTACTTGATTTTTTCTCTTTGGAATATAATAAATTAGTTAAGGGTTAATGGTGGATGAATCTTATTTCATTGATGATGCCAAGGACTAAGATGATGAAATAGGACCAATGATTTTTGATATGGTCATAATGGAAGGTGGAATGGAGGTGTCTGGTAATGTAGTAGATACTAACAGAGTCATGGTAATGATAAGTAATATTTGGGTAAATATGGCATAAGTTTTGATTTATAATTGAATATTGGGAAAGTGAGTGGATAAGATGTCATTTTATAACTTAGATGATGAGATAGACATGAACTTATCAATGTCTAATTAGGTAATGTATGGATTGGAAGGTGAACCTAGCAATCTTAGTGGATTGGGTGAGTAAGAAAATGATCCAGATACTTGATCCAAAGTGTCATTAGAAAGGACATGAAAGAGTGAGTCACTGATAGGTGAGGAGGGAGATGAATAAACTATTTGTAGGGGTCAAATAGGGTGAATAGATATAGTAGTAGTGATTATGGGTAGAGTAGAAGATAATACATGGGAAGCTTATAGTTAGGAAGTCACTAGATGCATGGATGCTTCACCTATGGTAGGATTTTCTTCTACATTAGATCAAAAATATTTTATTTTTATGTTTTTACCTTTGAATTTAATTTTGAAATCAAATTTCACCTTTTTTGCAAAGGTAGAAGTAGCTTCCTTATTTTTTATTCTAACTTCATCTTGCTTCTTAGAAGTTTATTCATGATATTCCTCTTCTGATCTAGTCTTAAAGGGTTTTAGCTTAATGCCATTTCCTTCTAACCAGGCATTAGTCTTATTAAAAATGAGTTGGAATCTATCCATTATAAAATTATATTCCTTTATTGACCACAGTATTGGTGTAAAATCTGTGGAAGCCACTAGACTATTTTTATACAGAGGATCCAATATATTTTAATCATCTTATGTACCTTCAAGAACATTACATAGATTTAAATTTATTATTTTATATAGATTGAGGTGGATATAATCAATCTTCCTTAATTCTTCATCTATTGTGCACTCAGACCAAATATCTTCTATTCTATGTATATGAGTTTATTTTCCTTTGAGCTTATCTTTCATTTTCCTATAATCAAAATTATTTCAACTTTTGAATATCTTTAGAGTAATAAATTTCAACTCAATTTCCATCACCTTGGCCTTAGGAGTGGGGAATATTATGTATCAGACAATAATTATTGGAAACTTAAATCCAATCTTTTTCCAAATGGCATCACTAATTCACTTCCCCTAGAATATATGCTTCTTTTTCCTCATGATGATTAAGATATAATGATGCATCCATTCTTGAAATATGTTGGATGTAGGAGGTCACTTGAATATAATTATAAGAATGATCAAATCTCCTTCTTCTTCCAATAATTCATTATGATAGATGTTCTTTGGCCATCTAGAAATATAAGGTCAAAGAGTCTTGAGCTAGTGGGAATTAATATTCTTCTTGAATCTGTTAGGATCTTTGTTATAATGCTCTTGTGTTGAATTCATGGTTATATTTTAGTATTCCTCTATATCAATAAGATGAAATATCTTATCAAAGTATTGTTCATCAAGTTAGATCACAACTTTACCATTCACATCTTTAATTGACCTGCTTTGTTTATCAAAATGAGTAGCTACTGCTAGAACAAATATGGAATCCTATGATGAAAATGAGAATATGACTACCAAGTGAATCCCATTATTTAGAACAACTTTTATGTGAGGTGCAACTGATTCATTATTTAATATTTTTAGGAATTCTTTCATGTACACATGCCTAGTCTCAATATCTCTGATTTGGTCAACATTTGAATCAACTAAGGATGATGGAACCACTCCTTAGAACTTGTAATTCATGTCTCTTTTTGGAAGATAAAACTATGTCATTGGTTAAGAAACTACATGAGAGTCTTGAAGATATCCACAACATATTTTTCATTTGGTAGAAAAAATATAAAGGTAGAGACAATTTCCACCTATGCATCTGATTGGAAATTATGTAGTTTGGAAAAAATTATTTGTACTACATGGGGGTAAGATAAGCCTCATGTGATCTGAAAAATAATCTCTAAACTACAAAAGGTTGAGTGATTTTGGTGTAGTCTAGTGAATTTTATCTAAAATACACATTAGGTATGTCTCTAGGGTGTAGTTCAAAGAAAATTCTTTGAACTACATATTTTGTGTAATTTAGAGAAAATTTACTAAATTACAGAAAGTTGAGAAGGAAATTATGATATAGGTTAGAGAGTTTTTTGTGACCTACCTAAAATTATGATGTAATTAAAATAAATTATCTTTCCTACATCTTGGGAAAGCACTTAGATGTAGGTCATAGAATTTTCTCCAGCCTACATCAAACCTCATTTTTATTCAAGCCAGGACTAGGTACACTGGGATGTGTTTCAGAGAAAATTATCTGAAGTGTACCCAGGAAGGGACTATGTTTCTTTGATAATTTTATCTAGATCACATAGTACCCTTGGGACTCATAGGGTTTTGAAAATACCTTAAGTTTTTAAAAAATAAGAAATAATTTCATTAAAAAAAATTAAAAGGGGTATTAAACATACATAGTTTATTCTCAGATGAGGTTTTCAAGCACATGAAAAGGGGGTTAAAAATGAAATGATGAGGCTAAAATCAAATGACACAAGTAAAAGAAAAAAATAACAAGGGAAATATCGGAAAAAATAATAGAAAAACTATGCAAGAAAAACATGAAGAAACTCACCCAAAATCCATAGAATAAGGATAAACCTGTGGGTAAGTTGAGGTAGTTTGGAGGAAAATTGAACATAGAAGAGGTGCAGGTGAGCATGAAAATGATGATATAATAGGTAACAATAAAATGATAAAATTAAATTAATATATTAATGATTTATAACACCACATATGATAAATGTTTATTAATTACCCCACATGTAAATTCAACGTGTTGGAGTAGAAAAAATCTCTAGCCTTGCATGTGTAGGGTCAAATTTTATCTCTAGCCTTGTATGTATAGGGTTGTGTTTTTTGTTCAGCCAAATTTGTAGGATCAATTATTACTCTAGCCTTGCATGTGTAGGGGTAAAATTTATAAGTTAAAAAAGAGTATTTTTGGAGGGGAAGAATTATGCATAAGGCCAATTGATTTGCCTCATTTTTCATGCCTAGATATCATGGGCTACAAGATAGACAAGTTTTATAGGGTTTATCCCACTAATTGAGTTAGTTAAATTTGAGTACAAGAATAAAAGAAAACAAACAAAATAAATAATAAAAAAATATGTAAAAGCACTATTTACTAAAAAATAACATGAAAGGAAACTAATCTATGGCTACCTACACTAACTCTAAATATTCTTAAAAATTACAACATGAAGACATGTAGTGGAATAATAGAGAAGTTGTGCTTGAGGTATTGCCCATTAGTTGGAAATGTGAACCTTACTTATTGTAAGTATTTGGGATTGAAGGTGTTGTCTCCTAATGTCTCATTGATTTTATAAGGGCCAACCTAGAAAGGAGTGAATTTCCCATGTTTTCCTTTTGGTTTAGATGCCTTCTCCCATAGGAGAACTAGATCTCCCTACTTGAACACCTTAATATTTAAACACTTGTTAAACTATATTTTGAATATGGTTTGATGTTTGTTAATGTCAATAAATGCTTCTTCACTTGCATCCTCCATTTGAATGATGTCAACCAACCTTGAATTTGAATATTGTTTATCTTCTTTCATGTACTCATGTATGAACTTGTAGGTTGGTAGTTTGAGAGTGATAGAATATATTGGTTCTTGAACATATACTAATATGAATGGTGATGATTTCATACCTTTATTAATTCTAGTTTTGTCTACCCAAATATCATATCTAATCAATTTATGACATGTTTTCAGTTGTTACACTACATACTTTTTAGTGGTTTTCATCAAATTCTTATTAGTAGATTTTAAGACTCCATTATCTTGATGGTAATAATTTGATGAAAACTTAAGAACTATGTTGTTATATTAGGCCCACTCAGTAATTTGTATAGATATAAAGGTTGATCCATTATCATAAACTAATGACACTGGTGTCCTAAATCTTGTGCAAATGTTTTCTTCCAAGAACTTGATTACATCTTCAGTTCTTCATTATTTAGTTTATACTAAATCTATCCATATTGTGTAGTAGTCAATAGAAGTAAGAACATATTTACGTCCATCTAAATAATTAGGGTTAATTACCCCTACAAAGTCCATTCCCCATTGAGCAAAACATTTATCAATTAATACTAGCTTCAATGGTGTAGCTACTTTTGGTTCCTTGGTGTTGAAGATCTAACAATGATGGCAATCACTAACATGTTTATGTGAATCCTTGAAGATGGTGGGAAAATAATATAATACCCTTAGGATTTCATGAGCTATTATTTTTCTATAATGGTGTCCACTTCTATGATTTTCATGAGAATTACTCAAGATCTCAATTTTTATTCCTTTGAAACACATCTTAAGTATATACCTTCTTTATTATTTATAAAGAGTTCCACATCCTTGATTAAGAAATGTGTTGCCTTGATCCTTAAATATCTTATTTTATATTTTCTCATACCTATAGGGAAAGAACCATTTATTGAAAGATGAATAATTACATCATACTGATCATTTGGTTAGAATTGTTGTTGATCAACCTGCATGACATTTACTTTAGGATTGGTTTAGCAATTAATTGAACCAATCCTTGATACCTTACCTACTTGGTAGTTTTCATCTCAAGATAATACTATTTGATAATATACATCTAGTCACCTCTTCTCTCTCATAATACACATTGACTAATCATAAGATTAATAGCAAGATTTGGTGATATTATATGTACTTTATTTTTAAGAATATAGTATCTAAACTTATTAACTACCTTAACTGAAGAAAATATTATTTTTTCAATCAAATAATAATTTAACGCAATGTTATTAAAATTAGTGATCATAAATTCAATTGGATGATCACATTTATCTATTTTATGAGTTAAAATGTTAGCTATAGTATGTTTTTAAGCAAAATAATAAAGATAAAAATCTTTTTTGAAATTAATACTTATCAACACCAATGCCTATCCTATTACTTATTTAATATATTTGAAGGTTTTTTTTGAATCTTCATTCCATATGACCTTCGAATCTTTCTTTAACATGTCATTAAGGGGCTTCATAATTTTTGCAAAACCAAAAATGAACTTTCTCACAAAATTAATTTTTCAAATGAAAGATTTTAATTCTTTTCTACTATTAGGGGGTTCTATTTTGGATATGTAATCAACTCTATTAGTATATATATAAATCCCATATTTATTTATAAAATGTCGTATTAAATTCCCTTCTATAACACAAAAATTATTTTATTAGGATTAAGGGAAATTCCATACCTACTGTAAATGCATAATATGGTCTTCCCTAATTTTATAAAACACAATCATATTATCCATATATATGATGATGCACTTACATATTATCACATGAACTTTCACCCCTTGAGGATATGATTCATCTCTCCTCATTCAAGTGGCATAATAGAAACACCTCAAGGCTATGGGTGACCCAAATTTGAGGTGAGTATCTAGATTAGGGCTAGTTCCCTTGATATACCACTTTCAAACACCACAACCATAGTTACACTTATAAGTGAAAGGGTTAGGAAGCATACACTAAACATAGCAATGGAGGTGATGCACCAAATTGATTCTCTACTCACACCACTTGAAATGCACTTGGAACAAGAGGGAAACTTGGACATACACTTCATCAAAATAAAATATCATCTTCTACATCATTGTTTCAAGAATGGGATCTTGAAGAGAGATTAGACTAGGAGGACTAGACAATAGATCTTGTAGAAACACTAATGAATACAATACTTATTATACCTACAAAAGAGAGTTTTAAAACTACATAAGACACTAGGAAGGATAACATGTCAAGGTAAGCCAATATACACTTACACAAGACCAATAACCATATCATGCACTTAGTCAAGTCATGAATGAATTAAAATCAACATTATCATTATTTAAATTCCACAAATGAGTGGGGCTTCACCATATTAGGTGGAGAGATCTCTCCAAAAGATAAAAAAATTATTAAATATGGTAATTATGAGAGAAGAGATAGAAAGTGAATCTCAAGAGTTAAAAAGACACTTTTTAAGAAAAAATAAGGAGTTAAAATAGAAATATAATTAGTCATGAGATAGTTCCTATAATAAATATAAGTAAAAATGTCTCCCAAGTCACCTAACTCTTCCAAATAGTGTAGATACTCTCTATCTTACATATGAAACTACCCTCATGATTCACCTGTTGACGCAAAAGATTACACCCTTGGAAGGAGGTTGAGCTCTTGCCTTTTTCTCGCTATGATGGAAACTCCCCTCTTGCCTATGGGACTGGTGAAGCTAGAGGGGAGAGTCTATAGATAAGGGCTAGCTCCCTCTGATGCATCTAGTTTATTCCAGTAAGTGCTAACATATATATATATATATACATATATATACATATATATATACATATATATATATATATACATATATATATACATATATATAAATATATATTATATATATATATATACATATATATACATATATATATACATATATATACATATATATATATATATACATATATATATACATATATATATAAATATATATATATATATGTATATATATATACATATATATATATATAATGGGGGGGAATGAAAAGGGAGAGAGATTGCAGGAAAAAAAACTACTCTAAAGGAGGTGATGCACCAAAATGGTCCAACCTTCTCACACTCACACTTGAAATCAGACAAACACATACATACACTTCAAATTGGTAGAAGGACCAGGCTGCAAGAAGCTTGGTAGGGAGGCTTTAATGGAAAATACAAAAAATAGAGATTCACCAAAGGTGTTGTGAAAGGCACACTATATAGTAATTTCTTCTACTCCTACACTTCCAAATACAACTCTCCTTGTCAACTACAAAAATGGCACCTTATAGAAACTAGGTATGTTGGTGTTGAACCTGTGGAAACATCAAGAAGCAATGACTAAACACAAACTAACACTCAGACATACATAGAGATATCTAACCAAGGTAGAGGTAAAAAATATGTTTATTGATTGAAGTAAAAATTTTCTAGATATATGCCTTACAAATGTGGAAGATCCTTTCTCAAATGACAAGTCTTCATTATATAGAGGAAGAAAAGAGGCCCTTTGGCACCCTTTTTAACAAGTGACCCATGCACCTCCTGAGCATTGGGATGAGGAAACCATTCGATTCTAATGCTGCATCGGCTCCTATCATGATTTGAATTTATGAGTTGCACCATTTGACTACTCCCTAATGAATTTTAAAGAAAACTAGTCGCATCAACCACTGTTGTGCCTCTTTGATGATTACATAGTAGGCACTATGTCAACCACTAAAATAACTTCTTGAATCGACACCTTCTTCCGTCACTTGGATCACTTCATCTAATTTTGCATCATGGCCATTCTAATGTCAAGATTTGAATTTATGAGCTACACCATTTGACTGCTCTCCAATGAATTTTGAAGGAAACTAGTCACGTCGACCACTGTTGTGCCTCTTTGATGATCTCATAGTAGGCACTGTGTCAACCACTAAAATAAATTCTTAAATAAACACCTTTTTACATTAGTTAGATCGCTTCATCTTCTTTTATGTCATGTCCATTCTAATATCAAGATTTGAATTTATGAGCTACACTGTCTACCTATTCTTTGCTCTCTAGGCTCTTTGTCTTTTTCTACTCCTTTATCCCTCAGGGGTGATCTTATGGTGGGTCACTACATTCCTTGGGCTCCTTCCATGATTTGGCACTAAGGTAGTTCAAAAATAATGGCTAATTCACTATGTTAAATTTGACATTCACGTGGCCATCAACCAACAGCTAGTTTGCTTGCTTAAATTTGATGGCTTTCGAGACGTCACTATCCTTGGCAAAAGTCATCGGGCCCTTTTTTGTGGCTTTTCTAATTTGTAGGCTTTTGTTTTGGGATTTTTTCCCATAGACAAAAATCTACAAGAATTAGCCACTCTTTAGTGTTGTGTTTTGGGCTCTTTGGAACTCTCTTAGCCCTTCATAAGGGCTTCTAGACTTTGAACTACCCTTCACAAGGGATTTTGGACCTTCAGCTGTGTCCTTCAACTTTTTTGGTCTTCTCTGCACTTTTAAAATCCTTTAGCTACCTTTTAAAAGCTCTTTGCCATCTGCAAGGGCTTCTCACCTTAAACTACCCTCTGTAAGGGCTTTTAGACCTAGCGCTAACCTTCAGCTATAGGGCACACCCTTAAACCAAGCCGTTGAACCAACCCATTAAACCAAAATTGGTTCAATGGTTTAATTAGTTCAATGATTCAACCATTGCATGTTGATGACATTGAACCAAGCCTTTAAACTGATTCATTAAACCTCCCTGTTGAACCATCTATTGAACTTAAGTGTTGAACCAATTCATTGAACCGATTCAACAGTTTAAAAAAGTGTACCAAGCCCATTAAACTTTGGCATTGAACTTTCTGATTGAACTAGAAGCCACTTTGAACTAAGTGAATAAACCAACACCATTTAACCAATTACTTGAATTAGTTCAATGGTTTAATGAAGCACACCGAGCCTATTGAACTTTGCCTTTGAAATGATCTTGTTTGCTTTTGCCATTGAACCTGTATGTTGAACTAGAGGCATTGAACCAAGCGATTAAACCAAACAATTGAACTGGTTCAACAATTCAATGTTGCATGCCGATGAACTCGCTGAAGGACTGTAGATTGAAAACAAGTGATGAACCATTTGTTTGAACTTGTTGAAGTATTAAGCCAAAGTGCCAAGGCATTGAACCAATGCGTTAGACCAACCTATTGAACTAGTTCAATGGTTCGAGAGTTTAAGCGACTGCTGAGCCAAGATCATTAAACTCTTTGCTAAACTAAGTGATGAACTTAAAGATTGAACCAAGGCTTAAAAATGAAGTGATGAACTTGAAACGATGAGCCAAGGCTTGAACCAAGATTGGTTGAACTACTGATTGAACTAAACCATTGAACCAATCTATTGAACTTTGCTGATTGAACTCAACATTGAACCAAAGAGTTGGACCGAAGCGTTGAACTGGTTAAACAGTTCAACACCGCACACCGAGCCAAGTCCTTGAACTAAAAACTAAACTTGAAGCTACTTGAACCTTTTGTTGAACTTTTCTAATGAACTAAGTGTTAAACTTAGCTAATTAAATGAAATACAAAGAACTTGAAGATTGAACTAAGGCTTGAAATTGAAGCGATGGACTTGAAGTGATAAACTAAGGCTTGAACCACAACCGATTGAACTGCCAATTGAACTAAAGCTTGAAATGAAGTGATGGTTTAATGGTTCAAATATGCCAACCTTCCTTGTGAATTCCTTCAAATGAAAATTTAAAGAATCTTTGTAAAAGCTTGCCCTTTTTACCTGGTTCTTCAACTACCAAAAGAAAACTTGTAGAGCTCATTAGAAACCAAGCTCTACAGAGTTTGTAGAAATGGACCTGTAAAGTCTGTAGAAATCCAAAATCTATAGAGTATGTAGATTTAGACCTATAAAGTCCATAGATATTAAACAAATTCATGCAAAACTAAAAAATGAAATGGCCTAGAACAATAGGGACAGAAGGGGACCTATTTTTTGGCCTGTTGGGTAAAAAATGGTCAACAAATTAGAAACTCCCAAGGGAAGCATGCCTGCTATGCTTAGAAGCTAGTTGCCTTAAAAATAAATTGGGTACATGGTCAAATTATAACTTTAAGATCAGTAATAGCTCTTATAAATCTAGAACCAATCACATAAATTCACCTCGAAGGGAAAAGAGAAAACACACACAAGGCAAAGAAAACTACTAACATGTGTAGAAAGCACTTAGGGAAAGTAGGAGAAAAAAAAAGGGCAAATATATACATTATGAAAAGAGACTCAGTGGAAGTACTTTAGATGTATCCCATTAACTGGGATATACAGTTCTTCACCATCCAACCTAGAGAGTTGGAATGCATTATGTTGTTTGCACTGAGTGATTATGTATGGGCCACTCCATAGGGCATCAAACTTTCCATGCTTTCCAGGCTTAGCTTGGTCTTCATCCCATTTCAAGACAATGTCTCCTTTAGAGAAACCCTTTGATGAATATTTATTTTCAAAGTGTCTCTTTACTTGCAATTGGCTGCTAGTCATGGAAGCCATAGTCTGGTCCCTTACCTCTTGGAATTCCATCAGCTCACGTAATCTAACCTCCATGCTAGTTCCTTCCTCTAATTATAGCTGGTGAGCAAGATCCAAGGTTGGAAACTCAAGTTAAATGGGAAGCCTAGCTTCCCTTTCATAGATGAATGTGTATGATGAATTGCCAGTTGCCCTCTTCAGGGTGACCCTATCTACCCACAGGGGTATTTTTAGCTTGGCATGCCAAGTCCTCTGATTTTCTTCCATGGTCCTCTTGATGATCCTGATCAAGTTCTTGTTGGTGGACTCAACGAGCCCATTCCCTTATGGGTAATAATTGGATGAAGTGTTGAGATATATACCATATTTTAGCACCCATTCACTTGTTTTGGTTCCCAAAAAAGCCAATGCATTATTTGAGATTATGGTTGCTAAAACCCTAAACCTTGCCACCAGGTCCTCATAAAACTCCAAGACCACACTTTCATTTGCCTCCTTCAGAGCAATAGCCTCTACCCACCTTCTAAGATAGTCCATGGTGGTCAAGACCCACTTGTGTCCAGCACTGGAGGGAGGATTAATCATCCCTATGAAGTCCAGGCCCCACTGCATGAATGGCTGCTCAACCTGAATAGGTTGTAGGGGCATGGTAGCCAACCATTACTTCTCATTAAAAAGTGCACATTTCTATCACTTTCATACCTAGGCATGGGTATCCCTAGAAAGAGTAGGCCAAAAATAGCTAGCTCTCATTATTCTTGATGCAGTATCCCTAAGAGCAAAATGACCACATGTTGGCCTATCATGGAACTCAGACAGCACCTTATGAGCCTAATTTGAGTCTATGCATCCTAGAAGGACCCCTGATAGATCCTTCCTAAACAATACTCCATCAACCAGGACATAAGGGAGAGATTGGAGCTTGAAGTACTTTCTTTTGGTCCTATCAAGACCCTGTGAACACTCACCAGTGAGAAAAAAATGCCTCAAGTCCGATGTCTAATCCTGCATGATAGCTAGTTCTTATGTCATAGTTGCATCATGAATTATTAAGTTATCTTCCCTTTTCTACTTGAAGTTCACATCAAGGTGTTCACACAAGTCTCTTCCCCTCACCAGCTTGGTGATCTTGATGTCTACATCATATTCCATCACCTTGGTGATCCACCTCACTCTTTTCTCATTTAGGTCTCGGTTGGTCAAGAAATCCTTGACACTAGGATGTGGAACCATGAGGTGAATCCTACTATTGGACAACATATGCCTAAATTTCTTTAGGCTCTGTACTACTGCCAGGACTTACTTCTCTACATACATGTATCTGACATCAAAATCCTCTAACCCCTGGCTAAAAAATGCAAGTGGTTACTCAAGGTCATCACCATTTGCTTGGGTAAGCATGGTGGAGATTACCTCTTCATTACCAAAAGTGTATAGGTTGAAGTATTTATTGAAGTTAGTGTTGATCAAAGTAGGAGATTGGGTTATGGCTTACTTGATGGATTCAAAGCCATTCTTCCTTTGTGTTTTCCACTTGAACTCCTCACCCTTCCTCAGCATAGAGGTCAGTGGCTTGACTATCTCTGTGACATTTGGAATGAATCTCTGAATGAAATTTATCCTACCAATGAAGCTCCACAGACCTTTCTTGTGCTTAGGTAGGGACATCTCTAGGATAGAATGAACTCTCTTAGGGTCAATGGATAAGCCCTTCTTGGACATAATGTGGCCAAGGAGTTTCCCCTCATGAATAACAAACACACATTTCTTCGGGTTAAGAGAGATGTTGAACTCCCTACACCTTTCAAATATTTGCCTGAGGTGTTTCATGTGTTGGCTCACTTCCTTAGAGAATACCATCACATTGTCGAGGTATACTAACACATGTTTGTTTATCAAGCCTCAAAAATTGATGTCCATGGCTCGTTGGAAGGTAGCACTAGCATTAAATAGCCCGAATGGCATTTTCTTGTAGGCAAATGTTCCCCATTTAATAGTGAAGGCTATTTTGTGCCGGTCATAGCCTTGCACTAGAATCTGATTATATCCTGAATATCCATCTAAAAGGGAGAAATGCTCGCTACCTAATACCTTCTGAAGGATCCACTCCATGCTCAGGAGAGGGTAATGGTCTTTCAAAGAGACTTTATTAAGGTCTCTAAAATCAACACATAGCCTGATCTCTCCACTCCTATTTTGGACCTAAAAAAGATTGGTTAGCCAAGAGGAATGTTTGATTAGAAATATAATCCCAGACTCAATAAATTTGGCCAGTTCTTTCTACATGAGAGGCTCAATCATTGGGTTGACAGGTCTCTACTTCTGCGTGATTAGCCTGGTGCCTTCTTCTAACTTGATGGTGTGCTGGGTGAGTCTTGGGTTGAAACCCTTCAAATCACTTTAATCCAAAGCAAAAACATCAACAAACTCCTGACACAACAAAATGAAAGTCTACCTTTCTTGAACTATACAGACTTTTCCCAGTGTAAGAAGCTTATCCTTGAAGATCTCAACCTTCTCATAATTCTCCTTCTTAGTTGTGATGCATGCCTTGTCACGTCTCAATTGGTCATCTCTATTGAAGATACTCTCAAGAGTGACCAAACGTTTAGGGAGCTTATTTTTCTTTAATTAAATAATCTGGTTGCCATATTGTTGTTATAGCTTTGCCTGGTTCTTTGTTGCAAACTCAACTTCTTCTTGCAAGAAGAATGTTATTTGTTGGTTGTTGTTAAAGACCTACCAGTTTGTAATGTTTGAAGGGATAGAGGGCCAAACTACCACCTTTAAGTAGCATGAACCACAGTCTCAGCTTATCTCTGTGGAAACATCGAACTGAGTACCAATTGCTGCTAACCTATCTGCTTGTTTGTTCCACTCTCTAGGAATGGAGGTGATATTGAAAGTGAGGAAATCTTCCACCAAGTCTTAACCCTATGCTTGTAGGACTTTAGCAAAGAATTTTTTGTCAAATTTTGGCCTTTCACTTGATTTACAATCAGCTTGCTATCTCTCAAAACTTGCAACTCCTTGATCCCTCTTTTCTTTGCCCATTCTAGACCATGGATAAGGGAATCGTATTCTACAACATTGCTTGTGCAAGAAAATTTGAAATGGAAAGCTAAAAAGTATCTCTCCTTTGAGGGGGAGACTAACATCACTCCACCACTTGCTCCCAACCTACTTCTAGAACTGTCAAAGTATAACTACCATAGACCTAGGTCATCCTGGCTCACCTTCATTATATTTGGTATGAAGGTACCCTCTTCATGTATGTAGTAGACTCCAAGGCCTACCTCCTCTATGAAATTGTAAGGGTCATGCTCAAATTTATCACTTACCCACTCATCCAAGAGTAGGTTTGCAACTCCTTTGAGAGTAGAGGATAGAGATTGGTCTATTTGGGACTCTTCTTGGTCGATAATAGTGTAGCTGACATTCACTGCCTTGAGTGAATGTGGTTCTAGATGGTCCTTTTAGAGTGGCTTAGATTCAATCTTTACCTTGGTCCCATACTTGGTTCTAAAAACTAGATAGGACTAATTCACTGCTAGATAGCCACATATCTTGGATGTGAAGTCCCTGGATAAGCAAATTGTGAAATAAGGAGGGACATCTGCCACTACTATATCATGGGGAATTGAGAAGGTTTAGAAAGCATGTAATGTCAAGCTTAAACCCTTCATTTTTCCCAACTATTTTTTCAAGTGTCCCATCCAGTTGTATGACTCCTTTAATCATCTCTTCATATTTTAGTCCCATTTTTTTAGCTATGCACTTAGGCATTACTGAGGTACTAGCCCCACTATCAATGATGTAGTTATGCACCAATAAATCCCCTATAACCAAGGACACATAGAAAGGGGGAATTTTCTCTTCTTTCTTGACCTGGCCTAAATTGGAAAGTTGTCCATTCATCATCAAGACATTATCAGTGCTCACTGGGATAGCTTGTCAATCCAACTCATGTAATTCCCCTTGTAGCATGTCCTTTTGTCTTGGTAGAGACAATGAATCCGATAAGGAGATGTTCGTATGTAGCTTATTCATTTGGTCCACCACATTGACTTAAGGATTGCCTCCCTTCAAGCTTTCTTTGGGGCTAATTCCAACTTGAGGTGCAGGTTGAGGGCTAAAGGTACAAATGATGGTCTAAAGTTTGGGACCTTTTTTTTTGAGTGTGATGGAGAAGGTGATGTTGCCATTTGGGTAGTAGCCTGGGCTTCTCCCATTGCTCTCCTCTTGAATGTTGTGTTGGCTACAACATAGTCATCCTGATTGTCTGCATCACCCACATGGTTGATTACATAGAACTCACCTTCCAGGTGGTTCATAAGAGTAGAGTCAGGCTGACTCTAACTGTCACTTGTGTTGGGTTGCATTAGAGCTTTAAAGACCTGGGAATGAGCAACTAATTGATTATCTGCATTTGGGTAATAACCCATCATCTCATTTGTATAAACAGCCTATTCTTGACCATATCCCATGGTTAAACAACTTGGTTGTTCCTATACCAAGTTGTTCTTAACAGGCACCATGACCTTAGATGATGAAGGGGGGCCTAGGTTATAGCCTTGAAATGGTTTGGTCTGAGTAAGCTGAACCTGTCCTTGATTGTAGTTTTGGAAAGGGGGTGTAGGGTCTTGACCATAATGTTGGTATCCCTAATTCAATCTATTGCTTTGAGCTTGTTGACTTTTAAGAGCTACAAGTTCATTTGACATGCTCTACAATAGACTCTTAACTTCATGAAGCTCATTGGATGGAGTAATAGCTAGTTTCTCTATGCTAGATAGAGGGGCTAATGTAGGAGAAAAAGCTTGAATTAGAGGTAGCATTTCTAGGAAAATTGGCATATGGGGTCTAGGGGCTATTTTCCCAGCCTGTACTAAGTAATTTTCAGCTAATATGGCTATGTCATAGGTAGAAGGTACCACATGCCCTCCCATGGATTATATCATAACAACAATATCACTATTTAATGCTCTTAAATAATATAGGAAAGCATAACTAGTAGTCGGTCTTACTAGAATGGGGATTCTATCCCATGTCTTTTGAAACTGTGTGTTGAAATCTTGCATATATTCATGTGGGGCTCTTTTCATGGTTGTCAGCTTCTCAACAAGAGAAAGGTGGTTGATCTTTTCTCCAAAATGGTCTGTCAATTGAGTACCCAATTCATTCCAGATATGGATTGAATTTATAGGCAAACCCCCATACCAGTCAAGAGCTTTGCCCTTGAGAGATAATGCCAACAATCTGATTGCGATATTTTCCTCCATGACATTGTGAATATTGCAGAGGTTAGCAATATTCCTAATGTGCTTGATGACTATAATGGGTCCCTCTCCATTGAAATAAGGCACATTTTTTAGGGTTGCTCCTAGAATTGGGTCATAACATGGGAGATTCAAGGGGCTTTGACCACAAAAAGCCATAAAGGGCAATGCCATAGCTGAGATGGGATGTAATTGTAGCTTTGCTGTGTATGCATCCCTTATAATAGGTCTGGGAGGGTGGTTCATTGAATAAGGATGGGTCTTCTCAAACCATAGTCTTTTTTTTGAGTTTAAAGGCAACTCAACAAAATCGAATGGGACACCCTTAAAAGCAGACTGGGTGGTGACTTTAGGCATAAGAATTTAAAACTAGTCTTTGATTAAAAAATTGAAGCTCTTACCAGTAGAGTCACTAGATGCTAAAAATAGTTGATTTGTTGTAATAGGACCAGCATCAATCCTAAAACCTTACTGAGTGTAAGATTATGTCCCACTGGGCATGCCAAAACTGTTGACGCAAAATATTACAACCTTGGCAGGAGGCTGAGCTTCTCCCTTCTTCTCACAATGATGGAAACTCCCCTCTCACTTGTGGGACTAGTGAAGCTGGAGGGGAGAGTCTCTAGATAAGGGCTAGCTCCCTATGATGCATCTAGTTTGTTCCAATAAGTGCTCACACACACACACACACACACACACACACACACACACACACACACACACACACACACACACACACACACACACACACACACATATATATATGTGTGTATGTATATATATATATATGTATATGTGTGTGTATATATATATATTTGTATGTATATATATATATATATGTGTGTGTGTGTGTGTGTGTGTGTGTGTGTGTGTGTGTGTGTGTGTGTGTGTGTGTGTGTGTGTGTGTGTGTGTGTGTGTGTGTGTGTGTGTGTGTGTGTATAAAATGGGGGGGAATGAAAAGGGAGAGAGATTACAGGAAAACAAACTACTCTAAAAGAGGTGATGCACCAAAATGGTCAAACCTTCTCACACTCACACTTGAAATCAGACAAACACATACATACACTTCAAACTGGCAAAAGGACCAGGCTGCAAGAAGCTTGGCAGGGAGGCTTTAATGGAAAATATAGAAAATAGAGATTCACCAAAGGTGCTATGAAAGGCACACTGTATAGTAATTTCTTTTATTTCTGCACTTCCAAATACATCTCTCCTTGTCAACTATAGAAATGGCACCTTATAGACACCAGGTATGTTGGTGTTGAACCTATAGAAGCATCAAGAAATAATGACTAAACACAAACTAACACTCAGACATACACATAGATATCTAAGCAGGGTAGAGGTAAAAAATG
Organism: Torreya grandis; assembly: GCA_037957365.1. Taxonomy (NCBI): domain Eukaryota; kingdom Viridiplantae; phylum Streptophyta; class Pinopsida; order Cupressales; family Taxaceae; genus Torreya; species Torreya grandis. Next base: position 523,679 of record JARHVA010006060.1, read on the forward strand.
CATTTATTAATTCAAGTGAAAATTTGCCAAGGCTACGCCTTACAAATGTGGAAGATCCTTTCATAAGTGACAAGTCTTCATTATATAGAAGAAGAAAAGAGGCCCTTTGGTGCCCTTTTTAACAAGTGACCCATGCACCTTTTAAGCATTGGGATGAGGAAACCATCTGATTCTGATGTTGCATCAGTTCATGTCAAGATTTGAATTTATGAGCTACACTATTTGACTGCTCTCTAATGCATTTTGAAGAAAACTAGTCGCATCAACCATAGTTGTGCCTCTTTGATGATCACATAGTAGGTAATGTGTCAACCACTAAAATAACTTCTTGAATCGACACCTTCTTGAGTCACTTGGATCGCTTCATCTACTTCTACATCATGGCCATTCTACTATGAGGATTTGAATTTATGAGCTGCACCATTTGACTGCTCTCTGATGCATTTTGAAGGAAACTAGTCATGTTGACCACTGTTGTGCCTCTTTGATGATTGCATAGTAGGCACTGTGTCAACCACTAAAATAAATTTTTGAATCAACACCTTCTTATGTCACTTGGATCACTTCATCTACTTCTACATCATGGCCATTCTATTGTCAGGATTTGAATTTATGAGCTACACCGTCTGCCTATTCTTTGCTATCTGGCCTCTTTGTCCTTTTCTACTCCTTCAGCCCTTAAGGGTGATCTTCTAGTAGGTCACTGCATTCCTTGAGATCCTTCCATGATTTGGTGCTAAGGTAGTTTAAAAACAATGGCTACTTCACTATGTTAAATTTTATGTTCACACAGCCGTCACCCAATGGCTAGTTTGCTTACTTAAATTTGACAACTTTTAGGACGTCACCATCCTCGACAAAAGTCAACGGGTCCTTTTCTACTGCTTTTCTACTTCACAGGCTTTTATTTTAGGCTTTTTTCCTATGGACAAAAGTCTGCAAGAATTGGCTGCTCTTTGTCTTTGTCTTTCAGGCTCTTTAGAACTCTCTCAGCCCTCCACAAGGGCTTCTAGGCTTTGAACTACCCTCTGCAAGGGCTTCTAGACCTTTGGCTGTGTCATTTAGATTTTTTGGTCTTCTCCGCACTTTGAAAATCCTTTAGCTACCTTTTTAATGCTCTTTGCCCTCCGCAAGGGCTTCTTGCCTTGAACTACCCTTCGCAAGAGCTTTTGGACCCAACGCTACCCCTTAGCTATAAGGCACACCCTTGAACCAAGTTGTTAAACCAACCCATTAAACCAAAATTGGTTTAATAGTTTAATTGGCTCAACAGTTTAACCATTATTCACTGATGCCATTGAACCAAGCCTTTGAACTAATTTGTTGAACCTCCCTGTTAAACCATCTATTGAACTTAAGCATTAAACCAAATGATTCAACCAATTCATTGAATCGGTTTAATGGTTTAATGAAGCGCACTGAGCCCATTGAACTTTGGCATTGAATCATCTAATTGAACTGGAAGCCATTTTGACTAAGTGATTAGACCAACACCATTTAACCAATCGCTTGAACCAATTTAACAATTCAATGAAGTGTGCTGAGCCCATTGAACTTTGCCTTTACATTGATCTTGTTTGCTTCTATCATTAAACCTGTAAGTTGAATTAGAGGCATTAAACCAAGTGATTGAACCAGTTCAATGGTTCAATGCTACACATTGATGAACTCACTGAAGGATTGTTGATTGAAAACAAGTGATGAACTATTCATTTGAACCTGTTGAAGTGTTAAGCCGAAGTGCCAAGGCATTGAACCAACCCATTGAACCGGTTTAATGATTCAATGGTTCAACGATTCAAGTGACTGCTGAGCCAAGATCAGTGAACTCTTTGATAAACCAAGTGATGAACTTAAAGATTGAACCAAGGCTTAAAAATGAAGTGATGAACTTGAAACGATGAGCCAAGGCTTGAACCAATATTGGTTGAACTACCAATTAAAATAAACCATTAAACTAGTCTATTGAACTTTGTCGATTAAACTCAGCATTAAACCAAAGTGTTGAACTGATTAAACGATTCAACACCATACACCGAGCCAAGTCCTTAAACTAAATGCTAAACTTGAAGTTGCTTGAACCTTTTGTTGAACATTTTTGATGAACTAAGTGCTGAACTTAGTTGATTGAACCAAAGCTAAAGAACTTGAAGATTAAACCAAGGCTTGAAATTGAATCGATGGACTTGAAGCAATGAACTAAGGCTTGAACCACAACTGATTAAAATGTCAATTGAACTAAATCTTGAAATGAATTGATGGTTCAATGGTTCAAAGATGCTAACCTTCCTTTTGAATTCCTTTAGATGAAAATCCAAAGAAGCTTTTTAAAATCTTGCCCTTTTTGCCTGGTTCTTCAACTACCAAAAGAAAACTTGCAGAGTTCATAGGAAACCAAGCTTTGCAGAGTCTGTAGAAATGGACCTACAGAGTCTGTAGAAATCCAAAATATTTAGAGTCCATATATTTAGACTTGTATATTCCATAGATATTAAGTAGATTAATGAAAAACTAAAAAATGAAATGGCCTAGAATAGCAGGGATAGAAGGGGACCAATTTTTTGGCTTGTTGGGTAAAAAATGGTCAAATCACCTTCATTAGACTATCTCATAGCTGAATAGGGACATGTATGATGGTTAATATGAAAATTAGGGGTTACTAACAAGCATCCATAGGCATTGTATTGGTCCCTAATCATCCATATTCTTCTGGCCATTAACAATAATTCATAATAGTTACAAATGACTCTTTCTCATTCACCCCTCACACTTAACACTCAAAATATTTATAATTCATTAATCCAATCCATTAATTAGGAGTAATGACACCTATCAAGAGTCTTCATCTCATCAAATTCATAAAACATACCTTAAAAGGCTTCATAATTTGAACATTCATCTTTTACACTAAGTGATCACCACTTGTTCACTAGACTGGCTAAGATGACGAAGATAATAAAGATACCTAAGAGACCAAATAGCTGAAATATATGTGAATGGAGACCTATAAAAAGTCCCAATATATCTCCTAAAGTTTATTTCATCATCTAAAGCTTCTCCACGCCTAAAAAACACTCAAAATTTTTAAAAACTCCCTATTGTATACCATCCATACAAGTGCAGTATAACTCAAATGCATGGGGAGGAGCTCTAAAGAGTATTATATAATATATATTTAGTTTCATGGTCACTTTACAAATTTTTGATGCCAAATTTGTAATATCTTTCTAATTATGTCCTTAGAGAGGGTTTGTGATGGTTTTAGAGTAGTTTTAGGTCTTAGGCATTGTTCATAAAAAATGACATGTTGGAGTAATATCTCAATGCCACTTATATCTTCTTTGAGACCCTATATAACATCTCTAAATTCTTTTGGATCCCATGTAGATCATCATGAAATATATGAGTTCTTGACACCACCCATTTGAGCTCTTCCTTGTACTTCCATAGGCCTAACACTATCCTTGACACAAAATTAGGCTATCCTAAAAAATTTATACATTAAAAAATCTCAAGCACATCTTCCTCTATCATATAACATGTTTAAATATGTTATAAAGATAATCTCAAGGTAAAATGAGCATGAATTTCCTTTTGGACCTCTAGGTCTAGCCATGCCTAGTAGTTCTATCTTGTCCTTGGAGTTAAATGTGAGTTTATATGGGTTCCCTTACATCTAACTAGATCAATTACCTCTCTTCAAGTCCCTAAAACATGTTTTAACTCATGGGAATTCTAATTTAAAGATGGAACTAAGAGCGACCCTCAACTTGGTCTCTAAGCCTATTCCTTGCTCTTAATCCTGAATGTAATTTATGGTGCTTGGACCTTCCTATTTACATTATTCCTTATATTTAAGGTTATATATGATGAATTATGTGTCTATAATATTTTAATATCCTTTTTAAATTCCTCCTTGTATTATAAACTAATACTCTTACCTTGCTCATCAAAACTACCAATTCTAAGCATCAAGGGAGTGCCCTCTATCTAAAATAAAACAAACGACACTCCCCTTTCTCATTATATGAAATAAAAATTTGGATAATCTTCTTCAATATTTAATTATGTTATCCACAAAATTTCAACTCTTTAATAGGCTATTTGACTCTCCAACCTCCTCTATTTCCAAATTAGACCCTCAATAATGGATTTTGTGTAAGAAAACCAAGAATGAACTATGTGTAATTTATTTTCTGATAAATATTTCTCTAATAAAACTCTAAATATGATAATTTCATGAGGCTATTTCACCATATTATACATGGTTTAGGTTTGGACACACTTATGTTTTTCACATATCTCTTCCCAAGACCTTTGACTAGTCTTAACTATGTCTTGCATATGCTTCTTATTTTAAGAGGTTTTATAGGTGTTCACTATTTTCTTTAGGAATGATAACATAGTAAAAAAATATTCCTTACCTCACTTAGGTTCATCTATCAATCTTATAATCTAATTCACATTTGGCTTATACCCTTCTAGCACCAAGAGTACCATATTTTTCACTCACTACCTGACTGAGATCTTGACTGAGATCCCTACTTTTAGTCATGCCTATAGGCCTCTTGTACTCATTTAGATCTGGGTTATGATGTTGTGAAACCTAATTTTCATCCCTTTAATTAACATATCACTCCTTTACAATTACATTAATTTTGGGTGTCCTAAAACAATGTCTAAGCACCCATATTGGCTCATTATTATATACTTTATTGTAAGTCAACACCTATATGGATATTATATGAGCTTTGAAATTCAAAGTAGTATTCCATCCTCCTTATAGGGTCTTTGGAAGATGAAAACTAATTTGAAACATTATGAATCATCTCCATGTATTATCAAGGTCTCATTTTCAACTTGAGTGGAGAAGAAATCCTTATGACCTCAGACCTATAGATGTCATTGCCTATTTGAAGTGCTTTTGAGGGCAACTTTAGGCTCTTAAATAACCATATTTCATGCACCCTTTATCCCTCAAACTTTTCATATTTCCTACATATACTAGAATTAAAATGATTTTCCTCATTATATGGTTTGGAATACTTAATAGGCATGTTACATAAGGTCCAAAAAAATCCTTTACGCCTTTATTTTACCCATTTAGGGACAATTTCCCAAAAATCAAACTTCTTGTCTCTTCAAAATAACCACACACTCTTATGGTCTTTTTTATAGTCCAAAGAAGTTTTCAATGGTTAAATGGCATACTACGAATCAATATTATGCTTCCTTCATGTTTCAAACATTCACACAAGAATCTTTAAAGGTCTACTGGTATATCTGTAGGTGAGTATTCATAAGTATAAGATATTGAGGATGTAAGAGTGATTAACTATCATGATGGGTATCTTAAAATGGTGGAGAAACCTATGTATATGCCTTATACAACCTTGATAAATACATGAAATAACCAAACCTATTAAACCAAAGTAAAAGTTTTAGAAATAAGCTCATACATGGACCCCTCATGGATGCAAAAGTATAAGAACATACCTTGCTTCTTAACAATGGTTCATAAATTATAAGCCATTAAACTTTGACTTATTTCCATGGATTTTAATTTGACTAAGACCCCTCTCAACTCCCAAGATCACTCCCCCTAACTCCATCTGTACAGACTGTACCAAGCATTTCAAGTTGACCCTTCTTGGCTTATGTAGGCAAGAAGGAAGGAAAAGAAGAAAAATTTGATCATTTTGACTTTGTTTCTACACAATAATCATAGATAAGACTTTAGGAATCTTGAGAGACACTATGCCCATGTTTTCACTTGAAGATGGACTCTCTAATTCCATATAAGTGTCATTAAGATCCCATTTTTTAATAAATTACCCTATTTTAGTGCATGAAACTACTTATTTTCTACATTTGACCATTTATTGACATGATATGAACTCATACACATTATAATCCTCCTTGGTGACAATTTATTCCTTGATATAATTTTGTACAAGTCATTTAATGAGCCTAAATGTGACCAAAAGACACTTTTGGCATATGAAACTTACCAAAGGATAAACACATGACTTACATATACCTTATAATAACTAAATGACCCTATTATAACATTTATAAAATAATTTGAGCATTTGACCATATTTGACTAGGGTTGACTTTTCAAGATTATGTAAGGACAAGGGAGTTAGGCTTACAGTAAGGCTAGAACAAGGATAGGTGAGATGTTTAGACCAAAATCTAAACCCTATAAGACATATGAAAACCTCTAAAAATTTTAAATATGTATGGGTTGACCCAATTTGACTAAAATTTGAATTTAGTCATCTTTATCAATTCTTATGGGTAAGATGCCTAATATGTTAAAGATCAGTGACCTTATCTTATCCATTGGGTAAAGGGAGTCAAATTTACTATGAAAATAGGTAGATAAAACATTGACTTGACTAAAAATATAGTTGATTGACCTCAACACACAAAAATAAGACAACACACACAAGATAACATAAATAAACACACACATGTGTCAACAAGACACTTAAGAAATTAAAAAATAGGAATAAAACTACTTATGTTGATCTAACCAAACATACCTCCCTCCTAAATTAAAAGGAAAGGTGTTTGAATCATCTTCTTCATGAGGTATGTTAAGATTCCAAGCACGCTTTTTTTTAATGGAGTACTAGATGACTCATACTTCTTTCTTGTTCCTTAGATTCACATGTCTTTTTATGGAGTCATCTGAAATAAGTCTCCAAGGTAGATTAACTCTTCTTGAACTTGGAAACATACCTCAAACTATTGTTCCTTTGTCTCATCATGGTAGACTTGCATCTCCAAAAATGGAATAGTTTCTTGAGTGTCTATATCTTCTTGAAATCTTTCATTGTTCTTCCATTTTTCTTCAACCTCTTCAAACCCTCCAATAATATTTGTATCATGGAATTCAAGGAGTGTTTCTTTTTCAAAATCCCTCTTGGTGTTTGTGGGATCATCTTCACATGTGGTTATTTGGAGATCTTCACCTTGCTCCATATGAGGGAAAGAAACCTTGAAATCATATTCAAACTCTAAGGGAGAAGATACTACTATAATTTTAGAATCAATTTTCAAACCATCTTCAAAATCTCCATAGTCATCATAGATTGCTCCATCATGGTTTAGAGTCTCTTGATGATGATACCTCTTAAAAAATATTTGCTTCTTGATATCTTGGGCTTGTTTTCTTAGAAGTTTTGCCTTCTCACAATATTCAAATTCTTTGAACATATTCATATAAGTATGCCCCATATCCTCATGATGCAATTCCATATTTACCTCTTTAATCATTGTTTCCTAAACCTTAGGAGTCATAAATTATTCATTGGAAACTTCCTCTTGCTCATTTCCAAAATCTTCATAATTATCATAAATAGGAGAATCAAAACAAGAAAACACTTCCTCTTTATCACTTGAGACCTCTTGAGAGAATTTATCTTGTATCTCCCTTGCTTCAACCTCCTTGTTCTCTTCAAGAGCTATCATTTTTTCAATATCCTTCTCTCTTTCGGTGATGCCAATACTAGGAAACTTAAAACCAAGAAATTTATCCCAAGAAGGCTTCCAAGGAGCAATGTATTCTTCACCATTAGAATCTATTTTTTCTTCAATAAACTAATCCACATTAGGCCTCCATACTATATACCTTCTAGGATAAAAGGTGATGGAAACAGGGTAGAATGGACTAGTTGGAGGAGGTGGGAAATAAAGGTTAAAGTCAAAACCTACTTCATTTCTCATATGGTTTTCTTTAAGTTCCTCAACAAGATCTACTTGGTCTTTAACCCTCTCAATCAATTTTTCACTCTTGTTTTGGATGGGTTCAATGACATCATTGGATTAAATCTTCTCTTGGATAGATGAGAGCTTTTGAATTTTGATTTCCAACTCCTCAAATTTTTTGGTAAGGTTCTCTTGAAATAACTTCTCTTGTGGGAAAATAGGATCTTCATTAGGAAAGGAAGTATAATAAAGTTTAGATGAAGGGGAAAATTATTATTGATGAGGAGTAGGAGGGAGTTAAGGAGGTTTATATTTCTCTTCACTTTCAACTTCTCCACTTAGACATTGTTTAACCTTCTTTCCACAAGATTCCACTACTTCTTTCCAACTTGGTTAGCTAGGCCTAGAGAGTTCTTCATGATGCTAAGATGCAAGTGGAGGGGTAAATGATTGTGTTAGGTAACATGGGATTTTATTTGGGTTATCATCTTGTATCCAACTTGGGAGGTCACACTTAGGAACATCACTTTTTTTTGCCATGATAGATTGCATTAAATGCTAGTTTTCCCATTCAATCTCCTTGTCAAGATGGGCCTCCAACATTAGTCTTCCTCTCTCAAAATCTTCTCTAATATAGTTGTGAGATGTATCAACTCACTCAACATTAGTTTCCATATTCCTTTTTGTTCTCTCTTGGATGGAATTCCAAGAAGGGAAACTTTGGGGAATACATGAAGACTTGGGGCATTTTGAAGCATGATTACATTAGCATTTTGAATGGGTATAGTTGACACACATGAAGGCTGATATGGGGATTATGGATATGAAAAGATTGAGATAATTCATGGGCTTTCAACCTCTCTTCTATGTGAAAAATTAGACCACAAACATCAGGCATTTCATATGTAAGGCCTTGCCAAATATCTTTTTCAATGGGCCTCCATTCCCTCTTGACTAGATCTAAAGCATCCCTCACACTCTTGATATAATCACTAGGGATGACTTGACCACAACCATTTCTAGTATCAAGATCTAGAATATAGTATTTATAGACAAAGAGAGTCTTCTTGAAACTTGTAATGAACTAACTTGTAGAGGATCTAGGTGGACTAGGTGAAGCTTAAGCTTGAGAAGACTGATTATAAGACAGATGCAACTCATATAAAGGATTATGAGATAGAATATAAGATTGATAAGTATCATGGTAAGATTATAAAAGGACTTTTTCATATTAATATGGGATGGGAAAATATGGATATTCTTCACCAACTTGTGTAAAAATAAAGTCAACACCAAAACTTGCCATGAATCATTCATCAAAAGTGTATAAAGAAAGAAACAACCTCAATTTGGTTAGCTAGACTATTTTATTAGTAGATTTATGTTTGGATTCATAATTTATACTTATTTGAATTACCTTAAAAGGATGATTTCTTGAGGAGGACACAAAAAACCCTCAAAGAATGGACTTTCTAGTCCTACCAGGTGTGCCAAAAACTACTATCACTTGAACTTGTACCCCTTGAGGATATGATTAAGCTATCCTTGTTCAAGTGGCACAATAGAAACGCTTCAAGGCTATGGGTGACCCAAAATTTAGGTGAGTCTCTATATTATGGATATTTCCCTTTATGTAACACTTCCACGCACCATAACCACACTTACACTTATAAGGAAAAGGGTTAGGAAGCCTACACTAGACCTATAAAAGGAGATAATGCACCAAATTGATTCTCTACTAACACCACTTTCAATACACTTGGAACTAGAGGGAAACATGTACATACACTTCATCAAACTAAAATATCCTCTTTTACATCAATGTTTCAAGCATGGGTTCTTAAAGAGAGCTTAAAATAGGAAGACTAAACAATAGGTATTTTATAAAAACTAATTAATAGAATACTCACTATACCTATAATCGTCATTAGACACTTCTTGATGACCTAAAAAATAGAGTTTTCAAACTACATAAGGAACTAGGAAGGATAACATGCCAAGGTAAGCCAACATACACTTGCACAAGACCAAAAACCATAGCATGAACTTAGTGAATTCATGAATGGGGTGAAAATGAAATTATAATTATTTAAAGGCCAAAAATTAGTAGGGCTACACCATACTCAGGTGGAGAGATCCATTTAAAAGACAAAAAATCTAGTACATATAGAAATTGTGAGAGAAAAGAGAGAAAGTAAATCTCAAGAGTTAAAAGGACACTTGTCAAGAAATAAGGAGTTATAAAAATAATATAATTATGCATGAGATAGGTCCTATAATGAATATAAGGAAAAATGTCTCCAAAGTCATCAAACTCCTCCAAATTGTGTAGATGATCTCTTGTTTGTATATAAAACTACCTTCATGATTTGCCTTTATTAGACTATATTATATCTAAATAGGGATAGGTCTGATGGTTTATATAATAAGTAAGGGTTACTAAAACTCCTCCATAGGCATTTGAGTGGTCCCTAATCATCCACATTCTTTTAGCCACAACCAATCATTCCTAGCAATTATAAATGACTCTTTCTCATGCACCCCTCACACTTGGCACTTAAAATGTTTCCAATTCCTCAATAAAATACATAAAAAAGGAGGAATTCCACCTATAAGGAGTCTCCATGTCATCATATTCATCAAAACATTCTCAAAAGGCTTCCCAATTGGAACTTCCATCTTTTCCACTAAGTGATCACCACTTTCTCACTAGACTGGCTGAGATGAGGAAGATATAAATCTTACATAGGATAAAAAAATGCATTTAATATATGAGCATGGAGACCTATAATAAGTCCCATTTCTCTCTTAAAGTTGATTTCATCACCTGAAGCTTCTCCACACCTAAAAATAGTCAAAATTATCACATAAAGCCATGTTGTACACCATCTATACAAGTGCAATACAACTCAAATGTATGGGGAGGAGCCTTGAAGAGTCCTCTACGACCTAAAATTAATTTAATGGTCACTTTACCCTTTATTGATCCCACATTTTCAATGTCTTTCTAATTGGGTCCCTATTCTAGGTTTGTGAGGGTTTTATAGTAGTTTTAGGTCTTAGGCATTGTTCATAAAAATAACACATTGGAGTTATATCTCACTACCAATGAGAGCTTATTGGAGACCATATCTAACATATCCAAAGTCTTCTTGTTCCCATGTAGAGCATCATGAAAGATATGAATTTTTGACATCACCCATTTGAGATCTTATTTGAACTTGCACACGCCTAACACTATCCTTGGGCCAAAATTAGACTATCCTACATGTTTTATACCTTATAAAAGTATAAACACATATACCTCCATCCTATAAACATGTTTCAATATGTTAGAAATCTCATATCATATTAAAATGATCATGAATTTCATTTTGGACCTCTATGTCTAGCCATGCCTAGTAGGTATGTCTTATCCTTAGAGATCAAGGTGAGTTTCTATGCTTTTACTCATGGTAATTATCATTTCAAGTTGGAACTAAGAGTGACCCTCAACTTGGTCTCTAATCCTATTTTTTGCTATTAATCCTAATTATACTTTATAGTGCTTGGACCTTCCTATTGACATTCCTACTTCTATGGAATATTCTCCATGATGAATTAGGTGCATCTCATCTTTTCATATCCTTTTTAAAGGCTTCCTTTGTTTTTTACCTCATACTCTTACCTTTCTCACCAAAACTACAAATTCCAAGCTGAGAGGAGTGCCCTCTATCTAAGATAAAATAGAGGACCCTCCCCTATCTCCTCAGATGAAAATAAAAATTGGAGAATATTAATAAATATGTAAGGATGTTATCCACAACATTTAAACTCTTTAATATGTCATTTGACTCTCTAATCTCCTCTATTTCCAAAATAGACCCTCAATAATAGATTGTGTACAAGAAAACCAAGACTAAACTATGTGTAACTTATTTTATGAGAACTCCTTGTTTGATAAACTCTATTTATGAGAATATTTTGAGGTTATTTTACCATATTATACATTTTTAAGGTTTGAACATACTTTTTATTTTCACATATCATTTCCCAAGACATTTGACCAGTCTTGACTACATCTTGCCTATGCTTCTTATTTTATGAGGTTATGTAGGTGTTCATTGATTGCTTTAGGCCTAAGAATAACTTCCACCAATATTCCATACCTACCTAAGGGAAATTTATCAATATTAAACTCTATTTCACATTTGGCTTATACCCTTCTATCATCAAGAGTACCATGATTTTCACTCACTGCTTGACTAAGATCTTGATTGAGACTCTTAGTTCTAGGCCTACTTGTAGGTCTCTTATGCTCATTTGGATCTAGGTTATGATGTTGAGAAATTTTACTTGTATCCCCTAAATTCAAATATAACTCATTTACAATTTCATTTAGTTGGGGTGTCCTAATACAATGTCCAAGTACCCATGTTAGCTCATTGTTGTATACTTTGTAGTAAGTCAACACTTGTAAAGATAAGGTATGAGCTTGGGAAGTCAAAATAGTATTCCATCCTCATTAGAGTGTCATTATAAGAATAAAATTAATTTGAAACATTATGAATCATCTCCATGTATTGGTAAGGTCTTATTATCAACTTGAGTGGAGAATAAATCCTTATGTCCTCAGACCTATAGATTTCATTACCTAGTTGCAGTGCTTTTGAGGGCAACATCAGGTTGCACAATAACCATCTTTATCTCACCATTTTTCCATAAAAATTTACATATTTCTTAAATATACTATAGGAAACATGATTCACCTCATTATATGGTTTGGAATACTTAATGGGCATGTTGTATAAGGTCCACATAAAACCTTTAGGCCTTTATTTTACCCATTTAGGGACGGTTTCCTAGAAATCAAATTTCTGATCTCATAAAAATAACCACAAACCCTTTTCATCTCTTTGATAGGCCAAAAAAGTTTGAAATCTTCTAATTCCATATTATAAACCAAGAGTAGGCTTCCTTTATGTTTCAAACTTTCACACAAGAATATCCAAAGCTCTATTGGTATACTTGTAGGTGATTATCTCTAAGTATAAGACAATGAAGATGCAAGAGTGATTAAATAACATTAATAGTATCTTAAAATTGTGGATAAACCTATATATAGGGCTTATACAACCCTAATAAACACATGAAAATACCAAAAATTGTTAAACCAAAGTAAAAGATTCATAAACAAGCTCACATACGGACCCCTCATGGATTCAAAAGCATAAAAAGCTATATGGATTCTTAACAAAGGTTCATAAATGAGGATCCATTAAATTCTAACTTATTTCCCTAGATTTGAAATTTAATAAGACCCCTCTCAACTCCCAAGATCACTCCCTTGAATTCTATCTATACAGACTACACCAAGTATTTCAAGTTGACCCTTCTTGGCTTATGTAAACAAGAAGGAAGTAAAATAAGAAAAAAATTATCCTTTTGAATTTTTCTCTACACACCATGTGTAAATAAGAATTTAGGAAGATCAAGAGACACTATTCCCATGTTTTCACCTACAAATGGACTCTTTAAGTCTGTACAAATACCATTAAGAGCCCATTTTTGGGAGATTCCCCTATTTTAGTGCATGAAACTACTTATTTTCTTCTTATAACCATTTAATGACATGATCTAACCTCATACATGTTTGAATCCTCCTTGGTGACAATTTCTTCTTTGAAATAAATCTATACAAGTCATTTAATGAGCCCAAAATGTGACCAAAAGACACTTTTAGAATATGAAACATAGCAAAGGATAAATACATGACTTAGGGATACCTTAGATTTCCAAAATGACCCTACTAGAACATTTATAAAACAATTTGAGCCTTAGACTATTTTTGACCATAGTTTACCAAGGTTGGCTTTTCAAGATTAATCAAGGACAAGGGAGCTAGGCTTACACCAAGGCTAGAACAAGGATAGGTGAGATGTTTAGACCAAAATGAGACCCCTATAAGACATGGAAACATATGAAAAGTTTTAATATGTAGGGGTTAATCTAATATGACTAAAAGTCAAATTTAGTCAACATTACCTATGAGACCTTGAAAAGCATGGTCCATAGCTCTTTGAAAATTTGCTCTTGCATTTATTAGTCCAAAATGTATTCTTTTGTAAGAAAAAGTGACCCAATTAGTTGTGAATGTAGTCTTCATTATATCCTCCTTATTTACAAATAGTTGATTATAACTTGAAAAACCATCTAATAATGACATCATAGTAGAACCATTGATAATTTGGATAACCTGGTCAAGGGAAGTTAAGGTATAATTATCCTTTTATGAATATCTATTCAAATTTATAAAGTCTATGCAAAATATAATTTATCCATTCTTATTTCTAACTGGTACTAAGTTAGCTACCCAGGTAGAATGTCTAATGGGAAAAACTATTTTTGCATCCAATAACTTCTTAACCTCTTTATTGACTAATGGATGTAAATCATGATTGGTAGGTCTTTGATTTTGTCTGAAAGGTTTACAAGCTTATTTTAATGGAATGGTATGGATAATGAATGTAGGATAAAATAACTTTATGTCTTCATAATACAATTTTATAACATCTTTGTATTTGGTCAAAAATTCTTTAACATTTCTAGATTATTCATTTGTGCATGTTGTACCAATGTTTACTAGTTGGGGTTGACCTTGAGTTCTTATGTCAAATAAACTATAATCTTTCCCATTTACTCTGGTAACTTTAACATTTTCCCTCTATCTTATCTTCCTCAAATATTCTTTCTAAGGAAATCATGCCTTTAGTAATTTTGTTGTCATTCAATTGAATAATCTTGTCATCAACTTTGTCGTCATCAAGACAATTTACATTGCCCTCATTAATGATGTGAAACTCAAATACTCCTGAGTTGTTCATGAAATCTATGAGTTGTTGATCATCATTAAACACTTTCAAATGATTGATTTTTTTAGGAACTAAGGGACATGAAATCAATTTAATGCTAAGGTTTTCTAGTTTAGAATCTTTTTTTGGCATGAGGTTATCTACAATTGAGTCTAGCTCACTAGCAAGCTTGTTCTCTTATATAGGAATTGAAAGAATGTTAAATTAATCAAAGTAATCAATAAATTCCCACACTCTAATATTTTAATTCTTAAGATAAGACAATTTTCATTTGTATTTACTTCTAACCTAATTGACTATAAGTTCATATATTTCAATTAAGATCATAATTAGATAATTTAAAGAGTGAATTCAAGAAATTTCCAGTCGTACATTTGTATTTGATTATGAATAAATTCATTAGTTATTAAGATGATAAGGGAATGTGGATAATTTCGTTATGAAAATAAATAATCTCTGAGGCAAGCTTCAGGAAATGAAAAAGTTATGTTGTTCAATAGACATTGCCTATAGGTACACATATGGACTAAAAAAAAACTTGATCAGGGTAATTCTCTAGAGATTTTATGACTTATTAAAATGGAAAGAATTTTCAATACATCATCAAGAATAATTAATAATTTCTTTAATTGTGTTTATGCATTGTCTTCTCTTATTTATTTTTCACCTAACTTATCTTATTGCACTTTTTTTCCTTCTGTAAATATACATTGTAATTCTACTAATTGTATTTGTAATTTTTTCAACTTTCCTTTTCAAATTGTGTAAGTTTATGATGTGATTTTTCAAGTATTTCAAAACCCCCAATTATTTTCTCAAGTGGTGTTAAATGCTTATAGAGTTTTGGTACCATTTTAAGTTCTAATTTCTCATTGGTATTTTTACAATTCTATAAAAAGGTTAAATGGGTGGTTTTTCACCATAACCACCCATTTTAGACTATAAATACAAGTTAGGGATTCATAATAAGGGTTAAAAATAGATATAATTTTGGAAAAGAATTGTAAAATGATATCAATACTTTTACTCTTCAAAATCAATACAAATAGGTGTTTCTAAACTTTGCATTAGTAATATCTTTTGAATTATGTCTTTTGCTTAATTCAACATATCTGATTTTCATTTCATTATTATAAATTTTAAAATATTGGGAATATGATATTATATTACAAATAATCTATTTAGATTTATAATTTACATTTCCAACATGTGAAAATTTTAAAGGGAATAGAGATAATATCTATGTTGTTTCTATTAGAAAATACATAAGGTTATTAGTTTATATTATCAAAAATAAATAGTATTATGGGGTATGTTCCATATCCCTAAAAATTTAATTATTTATTTTAAACCCATTGAATGAGAGATATTTTTGTCTTTCTAAATTCAAATTTTCTCTCAACACTTTCATCTAGTCTTAAATTTTTAACTTGATGAGTTTGTTTCTCAAAATTTTTCCCTTCTTTGTCTCTTTTCTTTATATTCCTTTTTAAAAGACTCCTTTTTGTTCTTTGAAGTTAAAATTAATACCATATGATTTGCATTCCATTATTTGTAAATATTTCATGCTTCCCTATTTTAGCTTTCAATAAAGGTAACTATGTCTGCTAATAGGAGAGGGATTTTATTCCCCATGTTATTGATGCAAAGTCACCAATTTATCCTCCTAAAACATTTTCACAGAAACATTGTGCCACAATAAATAATGAGAATTACCACCAAGTCATATAAGGAAGCATATAATGATGGATTAGTAACAAGAAAACTCAGTTGTGCAAGGAATAATAGTCCCCATAAACTACATTGTCAACAACATCTTCACAAACCTTCTTAGACATCCCAAATAAATAGATTAAGTGATCAAAGTAAGAAAAAATTAATATTTCAATCAAATGTAAATCCATTTACAAAAAATTAAATAAAATTCTTAGAGCCCATTATTATTAGCCAACTCTTTTCAACAATTCATACTAATGGGTGAGAAATTTGAGGCATGCCAACAATTTATAGGCAATCCGATCCTAGCATCACTTCCTTGTCAACCAATAATAATTGAAGAACCTTTTCAGTAATGAGGATTAGATTTCATTGGTAAATTGATGTTGGAAATAGTTTTCACATTAGGTGAAACTAGGTATTTATAGGATGGTAAATTAGAATTTACTATGTGTAATTTACCATATGGTAACATGGTAAATAACATTTACCATAGTAATTAGTTTGTAGTTAGTAAAATTGAATATTTTTATGTATAACAATATTACATTAGAATACATATTGAGATATTTTGTTATTTGTTATAAAAATATATTATGTGCTTTGTTATAGGATTCGGGTGTGAAATCAAAGGAGAAAATATATGATGTTATTCCTATATCATTGTATTATGCCCCAAATGTAAATAACAAAATATTGGGGAGTTGTTATAGGAAATATTAATATATATTTGTAATGTTAAGAATTTATTATAATCAAATTATTATTCATATTATTAATCAGAGTGAAATATATTATTGTGTGTGGAAAATTTGTCTACACATTGTGTTCAACTCTTTGCATGAGAATAATCTGAGTTAAAGCTCTTCAAATACACATCATTGGTATCAGATCAAGTTAGTTTTTTTCCATGGTGGAGACTTAAAACTCAAAAGGGTAGTGCAATGTTTCCATTATTTCATGGTTGATGTTTCATTATTTTTAGTAGTCTTATTCTTTGTGTATGAGGTTAGAAAATAGGCATTTCAATCAAATATTGGTAGACAATTTGGAGTGTCAATCATCAAATTTTTCACATGTATATTCCATAAGTTCATAAATTCTATCATATGGATTTGATATGCTAGAATTCACTATATTTTGTAGCATTTATTCCTTGTGCAATTAAATTTTCAATTTTGCCCCCATTATTCTCTAAGATCAATGTTGTATATGTCATTGTCAAATATTATTCACCTTCAAATAATATCATATGGGTCTATCCTGATAAGCATTATTTGTCTTCACTCTGTAAGGAGAATGGGAAGTGACAAGATTAAGATATTATAATCACATCAAATCTAGCCAAAACTCAACATCGAATCCACCATTCATGGTGCCCTGAACTTATTGTTGTTCCAACCATGCCATAGCTATCTAAAATATTTTTTTAGCATTGTCGAAAAAGATTACCATCAAAATTTGTTTTGGCATGTGGTCTATATAGTAGATAACAAGTTATTTGTTTTGTGGTATGTCCAACACATGGAGCTCAATGCATTAAAATTAAAAGTACATAGTTAATAATATATCTTAGTGATCTCTATTTTAT
Organism: Torreya grandis; assembly: GCA_037957365.1. Taxonomy (NCBI): domain Eukaryota; kingdom Viridiplantae; phylum Streptophyta; class Pinopsida; order Cupressales; family Taxaceae; genus Torreya; species Torreya grandis. The sequence goes on from JARHVA010006060.1 coordinate 541,556, forward strand.
AGATATCAAGGTTCCTCTCTAAACTTTACCATTTTGTCTTTGATGTATTAGTTATACTTCTAAGTTGTAGTATTAATAGTAGTTATGTTTCTTAGCATACATCTTATATTAGGTTTAAAAAGCCGATAGTCTATAGTATAGGTCAAGCTTAAAAAGTTTGTTGTTAGTCTTGAGTCATTTTATTTTAGTTTCAGATTGAGAATAAATAAATAAAAGATCTTTATTTGGTATAGGTTAAAAATGAGTGTCTTTTTTATTCATATTCCTTTATGTTAAAGTTGTCTTGTGTAAATAAAAAATGAGTCAAAAGTATATATAATTCACTATATGTGTCATGTTTAGAGTGTTTAAAAAAAATTCATTTATTATTTTTAGAATTTTATGTTAGTGAGTTATTTATTATTTAGAGTATTTAAATAGTCATGTAGTAGTTTTAAAAATTAATTAAATAAGATTACTTTTTAATTTTTGTGTTTAATGTCTTGTTATTATGTGTCAATCTTTTGACATAAAATTTATTTAGAGTCAAAATAAAAAATTATTAAATGTCAAAAGTCATAATAATTATATATATATATATATATATATATATATAAGAATGTCATTTTTTATGTCAAAGTGTCAATTTTGAGTCAAAAATTGTAAAAATAAAAAAATACCTTTGGAATGGATTTTCACTTTTATGTGACGTCTGCATTATGTAGAGATTTCGTTCAAAAAAATCATGAACTTCATCGATATATCACCTAATTGAGAAGTATGCCATACTAGAGGATGGAGGCTACATAGAGGATGGAGGTATTTCAATGAGCTCTCATTAGTCATGAATGATGGGGCCACACAATGATGTGGTGAATTATATGTGTGTGTTTTTTATTTCTACTGTGTGATTTGTAAAATAATAACTAAAGTATACACTTTTTCACTTAGATATTACCATGTAACCCTTTTATATATTTACATTGGAGAATTCTGATCTAAAAGAGAATTGTAGAAATCATGATGAAAGGTTAGTGGTGAACCTAAGAAAACCATTTTTTAAAGTTATTTGTTAACGTGTGAAAACCATTTTGGAAGGTTATTGATGAACCTATTAAAACCATTTTGGAAGGTTATTGGTTAACTTGTGAAAACCAATTGTAGATGTGTGTGAATATATGTGTGATGGAACATTAAGCAAAGAAGATCATGAGCACATGAAGGTGGAACACTCTATAATAAAAATAATTAAATAAATATTATACCATGCAAAAATTATGGGGGGAATGTTGGGAAAACCTTTCACATTAAGTGAAACCAGATATTTATAGGATGGTAAATTAGAATTTATTATGTGTATGTTACCATATACTAATATGGTAAATAACATTTACCATAGTAATTAGTTGGTAGTTACTAAAATAGAATATTTATATTTATAATAATATAACATTAGAATATATATTGAGATATATTGTTATTTGTTATAAAAATATATTGTGTGATTTGTTATAGCGTTTGGGTGAGAAATAAAAGGATAAAATATAGGATGCCATTCCTATATAGATGTAATGTCTAGAATGTATTATAATCATATTATTATTCAGATTAGTAATTAGAGTGAAATATATTATTATGTGTGCAAAATTTGTCTACACATTATGCTTGGCTCTTTGCATGAGATTAATTTTATTTAAATCTCCTCAAATACCCATCAATTGAACCCTTATTTGAAAACATTTCATACTCACATTCTCACAACAATATATTACTTCACTAAGTGGGTATAATTGATTCCTATAAAACAAATAACTTCAAAAGTCATTTGCAACTTCATCAAGGAAAATATCTTTCTATAATAAGAAGTCCCATAAAAAAAAATTTATATATAATGCATCTAAATTTTATCCTTCAGATATAATTCCATTTTTCTATGGATATGGCATTTCTATGTCTCATTCATTGAACTATCATCCACAAGGTAATGGTGAGGACAAATCAAATCAATAAAAAAAACACATTTATAGTCATGTGCAAGGTAATAAATTAGGATCATAAAAATTGGCAAATAAAGGTATATGATGCTCTTTGGGTAGATCATATAACTTCAAAAAAGTCTATTGGTATGTCTCCATTTGAATTACTATATGGAATAGATGTTGAAATTACCATAACTCTTGAGTTACCTAACCTATAATTGTCTAAAGAAGTTTAAAATACAAATTTTAAAATATCATTAGATAAGATAATCTTTTGTCTACAACAACTAGAAGAAAAAAAGATATAGGTGGCTAACAGGATCATGGAACACTAGGCTTGTGTGAAAGTTCTCTTTGACAAAAAGGCTAAGAAAAGAAAATTCTAAGTAGGAGATATGGTTCTGCTTTGGGATAGTTTTAGAGAGATGAAAGGGGGTCATAGGAAGTGTGATTCACTTTGGATGGGGTCATTTAAGATCAAGAAATTTTTTAGTTGAACACTTTTTATCTACTGTATCATGATGGAACTCATCTACCACTACCCTTTAGTAGGTAATATTTAAAGCATTATTTCTAGTAAGAACTAGGTGGCCTTTTTTTTACATATATGAATACAATTTTTTATGTGTTTTTTCTTGGTATTTATTTTGGTTTGTGTTATATTTTTCAATAAATGAAATACTCTATCTATTTACCCTCCTTTGTTCTTTAGTTTTCTCACCTACACATTATGTTGTCATAATCTCTATCTAGGAATGTCAGGGGTGATCACAAGTTTTGTAAGAGTAATAGATTGAACCTTTTTTTCATGGATGTCTTCAAATGAGCAGTTGATTTGGCCTAATAATGCATGTTCATTTCTCATACAATTGAGATGGGTAAACTAGATGTTAGTTGTCCAGATGAGGGCATTCAATTTTTCAAGTTAATAGATGATCTAGCTTGATAACAAGAATGGAAAATAAATATTCTTGATAACATTCTAGAAATTTTTAAATGTTTTAAATATTTATTTTCCATTCTTGTTTTAGCCAGTGACTATCGGGAAGAAATTTTCTCAAGATCACTGAAGGAAAGCAAATTGAAGAAAAATATAATATTTTTATCATATGAGTTCACATATAATTTCAAAAATATTTTCCAAGATTGAGCTAAGTCCTACAGTGGCTCAAACAAATTTCAATTAGATTTCAATTTTTATTTTTAATTTTTTTGAGTTTTCTCCTAAAGTGCCCAAAGAATAGAGGAGCATAATGTCAAAATTTTGAGCAAAAAATTTATGGTTTCCTATTCCAAACCAAGGTGCCATAGTAGGCCATAAAAAATTCAAAGGAAATAAATATTTAATTCATTTACTCTCAATGTATACAAACCATACAATTTCTATAGATAGAATTCAAATAATTTTTTCTTTTCCCTTAGTCATATGACTTATGCCATTGGTTCAATCTAGTAATTATTTTCTTGATTTCCCTAGACACAAAGGAGCATATATGTTTTATGACCCTTAAAAAGGTTAGATTTATGTTAATTTTGTTAATTTTCTCCATGTTGTTTCAAGTCATATTACCCACCTTTATCAGCTTTAGAAAAAAATTTAAAAACTTTTTATAATGTTTTCCTCAAAGCCAAATCATAAGGATGTTATACGGTAAGCCATATGCCTAGGTAGAAAGATTGAGTTGAAAAAATAAATAATAAAAATTTGAAGGGAAAAGTTGAGTAAAAAAGGGTGTAAATGAATGAAAGGAAGTTGGCATGATAATTGGTGTTATAAAAATTTTAAAAATCTTCAATTTCCATATTTTTAGAATAGGTATGTTTCAGCTTTAAGGAGGATGTTGAAAGGTTAACAAGATTTTTTGATAAAATTTTTTTTTTCCTAAATTGGTAAAAACTAGGAATAAAATTAGTGGTGGTGAAATTTTAATCATTTGGAGTCATTGCACGGTCATGATTTCCCTCTACGCTAAGTAGTGATTTTCAAAGAAATATATTTTTTGTGAGATTTTTAAATTATGAAAATTTAAAAATCATAGTGAATAAGGAAATAGTTTAAAAATTGAAAAATAATTTATTTTTTTAATTTATTTAAATCATTTTCATTGGTTAGAAAAGTCTGTCATAAGCTACACAGGAATTTTCTATTGGTATATTTTAAAAGAGATAATTTTTCCAAAGGGAAATTGAAATTCATACAGGGAGCATTAAAAATACACTAGATTAATTTTCACAATCAACTTGTGATTATTGTTATCACATAGATTTTGTACTCATCTTGATGTTGTGGATCATTGTGCAAAAATATAATGATACAATGGGATCACCTCCAAGCTATAAGACCTTTGAAAATTGAGGTGAACTTCCATAGAAGGCCAGATTCATTTCACTAAATTTGGTTCAACTGATAAACTATAAGCTCATGTGGAAATTACATTTCTTAGTGATCTTGCTTCTAAACTAAGGTTTGACTGTAAGAAAATAGTTTTATAAATGGAATTATAAAACTAGAAATGATGATTGCACCAAATATTTTTAGTGTATTTAATGTTTACTTTGAATGAACATCACAAAAAATCAAATATATTGAAATTTATTGGAGCACAAACTCATTCAAATATGAAACCAAAAGTAATATTGGGTATTTCTCATAAAAGGGACAAGATTTTTTACTTTTTAACAAATAATCTTCCAAAATGGTTAGATAATACCAAAAATGAAGTCTTGTGATTGAAATAAGAATTAAAGCATCCAAAAATTGATAAATAATGTTGGATACTCAAATACAACATAGATAAGAAAGGAAAATCTTTAATTTGTTCTCATTGTCTAGATTACAACATTTAGATAACTTATTTAAAATGTAGAATAATCTCTCTAAAAGCAAAAGGAAAAATGGGCTATGCCATATTACCCATATTTATATAAAATTTTCTCTTGTAAGAGATGTGTTTAAAAAAAACTCCATGCCTGCTTGAATAACATGTAATATATAAAAACTCCATTTAAAGGGGGTGTGATCTTCAGCTGAAATGACATCATTAGAAAATTGAATAGTTGGAAAAGAACATGTAAGTTTTGGGAATTACAAAAACTATAAGAGGCATGGAGGAACTTATAAAATCTTCATGCAATTCCTTCATCTTCTTTATTTGACCTCTTGTAGCTTCTCCATGTAATGAGGAACCAAAAGTGAAACTCAAACTTATAGAAAAAGATAGATTTTAGATAAATTTAGGTTATTTTTGTAAAACCTAACTTTTAATTATAAATTGGGACTTTTACAACTTTTCAAGCCATCCAATTTGACAAAACCATAAATTAAATTTACAATATGTGTTTTTACAATTAAGAAACTAAGACTTGTCAAGTAATAAAGTGCAATTGTCAAGTTTGTCTTTTACAAATTTCAACTTGTCAAAAAGGAACATGAAAATTATAAGTGGTCAATTCTCAAAAAGTTATTTAAAAATGATAATTATAATTTTTAGTCTATAACTTTACAATAAGGAAATACAATATACATACTATTTTTTGATATAAAGAATTAATCTACAACCATAACCTCTAAAGACTCTTTGTCTTTATTTGCCTATGTTTTTTCAATAAATGCATAAAAAATATTGAAGATCTCTAGGATATGATCTTAATTAGGACAAAAAGAGTATAGGTAGATTATTTCAAATTTTATAATTAATTCAAAGATTTCCCTTTGTGAAACACTATATACTTGAGTCTCTTTCCCCATTTAATCAATGTAATATGGTACCTAATAAATAGGTAGATGGAGCTAAATTTGAATGTTGTGTTTCATGATGAATTTATTTCAATCACTCCTTTGAACTTATTCTAAAATTCTTGTGCAAAAATATTTGGGTTTTTTTTATGATCTATTACTTGGCATGGCAATTTATTCATCAAATCTTCAATGTTGAATAACGTATCTATGACCTTGTCATGTGTAGCATTAGAAATTTTTATAATCTTTGTGAGTATTATTATTCTAAATTGACCTACTCTATCTAATTACTGTTTGTTTTCATCATATTTTCATATATTTTTTTCAATGAGGATATCAGTTTCAATTGTATCCACATCTATCAACTTTGGATATAATAGGTTTAACCTTTCTATCTCTTCCTGATACATATTTAGTTATTTTTTCAAAGTTTCCTAACTCTCTTTCAGATTTTATAGTGGTCCATTACAAATTCAATTAATTTTTTTCCCTTTTAAATGATCTCTTATGCCTATTACTTTATATCCCTTCCCATGCTACTAATCTCTATTATTACATTAAGTGTTTCTTGGTCTGAGATTTGGGTAATAGATTATGTTGGTTCTATACTAGGATTGATTAACTTCTTTAATGATGTCATTAATTATTCAAGCTTATTATTCAATTAATCCCTAGTGACCTTGTCACTATCCATTTTATAAAAAAGAGAGTTAATGTTAGACTGAACATCATGTTTCCATCCCTATCTTGTAGGATGACTAAGGTGAACCTTTAATATCTGGTTATCTCCCACCACTAGATCTTCTTTCTATTTTTTTAGTAGGGGGAGTGTAATCTCTACATACTTCTCCCCTAATAAATCATATAATATTATTGATATTGTTCTAAGAGATGTTAGAGATTTATTAAATACATGTGTAAGGAAAAAATCAAGTGTATTTGGGGACACCATCTATTTTTGTTTCATTCCCACTATCTATACTAACTAACTAGAAGTATCATCATGGTGCCTTGGAATTATTATTTCTGAATCTATAGTTGAATTTGTTAAACTAGTGGTCAAGATGATGAGTGTTGTATCCTTTACTAATATGGCCTTTGAATTTTTGATAGATGTCTTTACAACCTCTTCCAAATCTTTGGGTTGAGTGGCCACATTTGTATCAATGACTTGCTCTATCTTTCCATCCTTTGTGTAGGGTAGGGTTATTATGTAAATGGGAGGAATGGGTGAAGTGTAAATGGATGTGCCTATTAGGGGTGTGGGAGATATAAGGGACACCAATTGAGGAGTAGGTATAGGGAGTTTGAAAATGAGAACCTTAAGGAATGTGGAATCTAAAGACATGAATGAATCAATCAAATTTATGAGAACACTTAGGGTTGATGAAAAGGGAAAGTTGAGGGGAGATAAAAATTAAGTGGAAGTTATAGCAAGGGTTTGGATGGCTATTAGGATTGTAGTTAATATGAATTAATCCCTGATTATATATTATTATGTGTTGTTATTCATTATTGGGGTGGAAGTGATTATTAGAGATGAGATGGAAGGAATTATAGAAGTAAAGAGTGAAATTGTTGAATATGGAACAATTATGGAAGGGGGGAGTGGAAGTGAATCCTAAGTGTCTAATTTAATTAATTAAATAATCAATAATGGTGTTGTTGGCATAGGTAAGCTAGTTGCAATGTAGGGAGAAATTTCTTAAGGTGAAGGTAGAGTGGAGAAAAAGGAGGTGTTGAAGTTGATGGAATGGTAGAGATAGGAGAAAGAGTTATAACTGAGATAGGATTAGATACTATGACCAAGATAAGATTAAAAACTATTGGTGTTTTATAGCAACCATATCTTTAGATGAAATCACTATTAGTTGATCTATTACTGATCCTTAGCTACTTGATTATCCTCTCTTGGAATTGGAATTTTTCTTTCTCTTATGAGATACTACTTACATATCAGCTCATTGTAGTAAGTTACCACTACTACAACCTTCTACTTTAGGTGGTAATCCCTTATCCTTGAGCTCTCTTAGTTTCTCACTAATTCTCACTCTTTCAATAGTCACATTGACCCCTTTTTTCTTGATCGAGTTAATTGTTCTATTTATTACATTGGTGGTTTTATCTATTAACAAGGACTTGAGAATGGAACACCTTACTAATATAAGGGACTGAGTATATATCTTACTATCATATTAGACCTTATTTACTAGGGATTAATCATTTACCAAGTCCTCAGGGACTGGTTCTATATTAAAATCCTTGATCTCATCTAGGTTCATCTTGGAATTGTCCTTTAAGCTTACTTCTTATTCATCTTTCAATTCCTCCCAATAGTCTTCATAGTAAAAAACATGGGAATATTTTGAGATCCCCAATGTAATATTAATGGTTACATTTAAATCATATAATCACCTTAACTATAAATCCCTTAACTTCATCTACATAATTTTAGTGTCTACACACTTGGCTTTGGATAAGGAAGGTCATGTATACCTCCCTATGCTAATGGGGAAATAGAATCCCACCCTATGTTTGTTAACTAAAAACTTGTGAGTCTTAAATAGTTACCTCACAAGTTCCATTAAAGACAATTTATCACTTACATACCTTGAAAGGGTGTAAGTAAAATAGAGGAATCCCCCTACTTATATGTATGAATATGTGGGGAATTGAATGAAATAATATCCCTAGTTTGTAATTTTTGAAGTAGTAGCATCAAAGAATCTATTCTTTTCCAACTCTTTTTTAAACATGAATATGATGTAATATGTGAATGCATTATTCAATATTATGAATTGATACTTACTTGCCTCAAGACTAAGGTCAAGGTAATAGTTGAAAACCTTATTGGTTTAGTCAAATATTGTATTTAATCATATGAAGTCTCTCTCCTTGGCTAATATATAGACTAGATAAGAAGTCATATAGAACTTCACTATATTATAGAATTCCATCAATTAATTATGGATGGATTCACTAATAAACTATGCTTAGTTGATGTATTACTTGTTTTGATGGATTACCCATATGTATTTCTATATCCAGTCTTGAAATATCTTAACATCAGGGCTTCCAGTGACTTTATGCAAGAGTATGATTAAATCCCCCAATTCATAGTTGAAATTTATCCTTGATAGTGTTTTAGTCAATCTTATGGATGTAAACATAGATACCCTCAACCATTTATTATTCATTACCCTTAGACATATAGTGTTGTTTTCTTAATATAATTTCTTTGATGATTCAAGAGTTATATGAAGGTAAGTGTCATTTTTAGGTATAAGGAACACTAAATCTATGAAATCATGGTCCAAGTTTAGAATATTTTCCTCTTTATAATCTAGAACTTATCTCTTATCCACATAATAATGATTTACTAATCTGATTACCAGCTTAGGGATCTACACTAATAGGGGGAAGGTTGCTTCTTAAGGCATCGCATAATCATAAATGCTCTAAATCTAGTTATTTCTGAATTTAGCATTTATTGTAGTCAAAAAATCATCTAGGTTAATGTGACATAGGTATATGTATATTATCTCATTTATGGTTGATTCCAAGTTGAGTGTGATAATAGTTCCCTTGGATTTTAATTTCATCTCCTTTCTAGACATGGATTCTATGAAATTTGATACAGGAAAACTAACTACAAAATTGGTAGAATTTGAAGGTGTAAAACATAGGTGAAAGTTATAGTAGAGATTGGGGTTAATATTTCAAGTGAAAATTATAGAAGAGATGGTGGTTTTAAAACACACTTGTAATCTCTAGTGAAAACTCTTATGGGTTTTGGAACTGCAAAGTGTACTAGAAAAGTCTATAGAGTTATGAGGTTGCAAAAGTAGGTATAAATCCTATGGGTTTTGGAAATTGTTTTAGAAATTAAAAAGTACATAGGGAATCTATAGGTAATCTTACAATGGAATATTACACTAGTTTATATGGAATTTTAAAAAACCTAGATTTTTTGTAATCTAAAAATGCTTGAAAAGATTTTCAAAAACAAAGACAATGAACAATACTACGAGAAATTATGAGCAATGTGAGAAAAATGAAATGAAAACCCTAAATTTTGTGTGAAGAAATAGAAACTAGTCCTTTCTAAAAAAATATGGAAAGATTTTGGGAATACATGAAATAAATAAGGGAATACCATTTTGCATGAGATGTTAATGGAGGTTTTTGGTTCATGGATATGTTGCTCGGTGTGGTGTCATGGTTTGGGATCATAACAGGGTTATCATTCAAGGGTAAAATATCTAATATCAAACTTATTAAATTAACAATATATTGTAATTAACCCTATCTATACATATATATCCTCTAAAATAAATATGCCTAGGTTAGTGGTTGGAAGGAGGTTCAAAAATCTAGAGTCTAAGAGAAATTTTAAAAATTTACAAAATTATGATTTGCATGTTGACCTCTACATTGTATAGGATAGATGTGATATTTTAAAATGGGAAGGAATAACTCAAGCTAAAATTTGCATCTTTACAAGTTACAATTTGTAACTAGAGTTCTAGTTTTTGTAGGAAGAGTAGTCAGTGGGAAGTAGAACTCAAGTTGTAATTTTCAACTTGGCAAGATACAAATTGAAATCAGAGTTCTAGTTTTTTGTTATAGTGATGCATAAGAAGTAAAGGTTGGGAAAAAAAATTCATGTTACATGTTTCAAATTGTATTCCAATCATTGGTTTCTATGGGGTATGTGATATGTGGGAAGTGGAACTTTGTTTGTAATTTACAACTTTATAAGTTTTAAATTAAAAGCAGAGTTCTAATTTTATATAGGTATGCGTTGTGTAGGAAGTAGAGGTTTGGAAGAAATTTGAAAGCTTAAAATTTGATAATTGCATTCCAATATTTAATTTCCATCGGCTATGAGTAAATTGGGAAGTAGAGGTCTAGATGAAATTTATAACTTTACAAGTTGAAAATTGCACCAAGATCTTTGATTTCTACTAGGCTTTGGTAAATGAGTGTTCTTGGTCACATTAATGCATTTTTTAGAAAAAATTAATGGGTCTCCCTTAGGGTATTACATATTTCAAAAATTTTGGGACAAAACTATCAACATTTTTGGTGATTGTATGGGGTGATTTCCTACTAATTAGTTTCTTTCCAGTAGACTTCTAGTTCTTTGGGCATGGATTCATTTGAAGCTTAACACATTCTAACTAGTGAAGAACAAGAATACAATTTGCTTCAACAATAATGAAATAGGTAAAATAGAACCAACTAATGAAATAAAAAATCCTAATGAATTAAACTATATCAAATCACTTATTGGGAAAACACAACTAACCCTAATATATATAATATTTTTAGAATGAATTCTAATCTCAAAATCAAGCTTTGAGGTATATCCCATTAACTAGGATAGGTATCTCTCATTCATAGAACTTGGATACCTAGAATGTATTTCATCCTTTGCACTGAGTTATAATATATGGACTGCTCCATATTACTTCAAACTTAGTGTGATTTCTTTGATTATCTCTTTTAGCATCCCATTTAAGAACCATGTCTCCTTCATTTAAGGTCTTATCAAATGATTTTTTGGCGAATGTTCTCTTTGTTTTATCTTGATTTTATTATACAAATTTCATTGATGGGTTCTTGACTTCTTCTAGTTCCATGATTTTCACCAATCATACTATCATTTCATCATTTTTTATCAGTTCTAACTAATGATTGAGTTTTAGAGATGGTAAATTAATTGATAGTAGGACTCTAGCTTCCCTTCCATATACCAACATGAATGGATAATTTGTAATTGATATCTTGGGAGTGATCCTATTATCCCATAGTGTTGATTTAAACATTGTGTGCCATGTCCTTTGGTTATCCTCCATTATCCTTTTGATAATCCTTATGAGATTTCTATTAGTAGACTCAACCAATACATTACCTTGTAGGTAATAATTAGAAGAAGTATTCAGGTATACATTTTGCTTTATAGCCCATTCACTTAAGTACCCATGAAATCTTTGGCATTATTTGATATAATGGTATAGATAACACCAAATGTCATGTCGATGCCATCCATGAATTATAAGATAGATGCCTCCATGGTATCTTTTAGTGTGACTACATCAGTCCATATGATGAAATAATTAGTTACTATAAGGACCCATTTGTGGCCTAACTTTGAAGGTTGATTGATCATACCAATGGATTCCAATCCCCATTGAGTAAATGGTTGGTCAGCTTGGATTGGTCTAAGAGGGAGAGATGTTAATCTTTGTTTACTTATAATTAAACACACTTTTTATAGTTCGTTACCCATTTATGGGCATCTTCAAATATGTTAGGCTAATAATAGACCCCTCTCATTATTTTGATAGTCATGGTTCTTATAGATAAATGCCCACCTTATAGACCATCATGAAATTATTCAAGTACCTTGGGGAATTGATCATGATAAATACACATTATCATGATTCCATTCATATCTTTCCTAAAAAATATTCCATCAAAAAGAAAATAAACAATAGATTGGAGTTAGAAATACCTTTTCTTATAATACTAGAAATCATATGGGTACTTGTTAGTTTACAGGAATATAGTCATGTCATGGATCCAATTGTTAAATAGAGTTGGATTGGCTAGTTGGGATTAACTTTAAGCATATAATGCATCAGATACTGCTTTAGCATTCTTAATATCAGAAGTCAACTATTCACATAAGGCTTTTACTCTTACAAAATTAAAAAAAATTATGTCCACGTCATATTCCATGACCTTTGCGATCCATTATACTCTTTTATCATTTATTTCCTAGCTTACTAGGAACTCTTTGACACTTTGGTGACTAAGAATCAGATGAATCTCATTATTAGAGAGCATACACCTAAAAATTTTGAGATCTTTAATTACAACATATACTTTCTTATCTATGAAATTATACTTTTCTTCATAATCTTTTAAGGATTAAATAAAGAAATATATTGGTTGTTTCAATTATTCCTCATTATGATAGGTTAGAATAACTAAGATTCAGCCTTCTTCTTCAAAATCACAGAGAATTAAATCTTTCTTGTAGTTGGGGTTAACTAGGGTAAGAGCCTAAGAAATATCCCACTTAAGGGTTTCAAAGTTATCTTTTCCTACCTGTGTCTAACTAAAAATGATACCCTTCTTTTGAATTGTAGTAAGGTGTTTGGCCATAGAAATAAAATTTGGTACAAATATTATTATGAATTTGATCTTTCCTAGGAAACATTGTAATCCCTTTTATGGCTTGAAAGTTCTAATGTAGATATAACACTTATTCTCTTAGGGTTTATTTAAAATCCCTCTTTTGAAATAATGTGTCCTAGTAGTTTCCCTTCATGAACTACAACAATGCACCTTTTTGGATTGAGGGAAACTCTAAATTATATACACCTTTCACAAATTTTCCTATGGTGATATAGGTCTGCATCAACATGTTTTGAGTAAATAGTGATGTCATCTAGGTATACTAGAATCATCTCATTTATCAAACCTAAAAAATATATATCCATGGCTCTTTAAAATGTAGAAATATCATTATTCAGTCTAAAAGGCATGTTTTAATATGCATACATACCCCATTTTTAGATGAAGGTAGTCTTGGACTGGTCTGATTCTTACACTAAGATTTGGTTATATCTAGATTAACCATCTAGAAGGGAAAACATTTCTGATCCTGATACAGTCTTTAGGATTTGCTCCATGTGTTGAAGGGGATAATGATCCTGCAGAGACACTTTGTTTATCCTTGAAATCTACATAAAATTTGATTTCACCATTCTTTTTCCTTGTAGGGACTAAGTTAGCAACCTAGGATGAGTGTTTGATAAAGAAAATGATATTAACATCTATTATTTTAAACAATTCACTATTCATCAATTATTCTATTTTTGGATTGACTGGTCTTTGTTTCTATCTAAAATGATTGGTATTTAGGTATAAATCTATTGTGTGTTGGGATAATCTAGGGTCAAACCCCCTTAGATATTGACAACTGGAAAGAAATTTATCATCAAATTCTTCAAAAAACTCAATAAAATCTTGTTTATTAGAATAATTACATACCTTTCCAATCTTCACTATTTTCCCCTCTTAAATGACTATTAGCTCGTAGTCTTGTTCATTAATCATGATGTTCTTATTTTCTCCTTTCAACTAATCATCTGAATTAAAGATACTCTCTAAAGTAACAAGACCCATGGGTAATTTTTTCATCTTCAGTTAAATGATATATCGTCCATATTGATATTAGATTCTTGAGTGGTTTCTATTAGAGAATTCAGCTTCTTCTCTCAAAAAAATTTCTATTTGTTGATCACTATTGAAGACTTGCTAATTGGTTGTGTTATCAAGAGCATATATCCTTAATTTCAAATTTACATGTTCAATTTTTTTATTCTTTATTTATTAAATAAGGTTATATTGGGATCCTACCAAGTCCATATGATCAACATATTTGTTCTATGATCTTGGTACTACTTGAATGTTTAAAGTAGTAAACTCTTGTAATTGGTCCCAAACCCTATGTTTGTAAGATCTCATCAATTCATTCTTTATTATTCTTCTATATCTTACTTGGTGAATAATCAACTCACTATCACCAAATAGCTATACAAAAATTATCCCTCTTTTGTTGGCTAATTGTAAACCTTGAATAAAATCTTCATATTAAGATACATTTTTTGTGAAGTTGAACTAAAGTTTGAAATAATAGAAAAGACTCTCCTTTTATGGAGAGATAAAAATAATACCTCCACCTACACCATTATTTCTTCTCAATCCATTAAAGAATAGTTTCCACATTCCTTGAATATATTCAACTAGTTTTACAAGATTCAAGATGATTCCATTAATTTCATGTATGAAATATGTACCCATCCCAGTTTCCTATACATAGTCATAAGGATCAAATTATATATTTGATCCCCATTCATCCAAAAGAGTGTTTGGGATATCTTCCATAGGTATTTCAACTTCATGATCAATCTCCTTTTTTTTGGTCTTGAAATGTGTAATTTATATCCATAGGAATAGGAGTGTATGTCTCAATATGGTCTTAAAATATTGGATTAGCCCTTATTATTACCCTTATTACATATATCATCCTAAACAACATGTGAGTCTAGTTAATAAATAAACACCCTCCTATTTTTGCAGTGAAGTCTAGTGGAAAGCAAATGGAAAAATAAGGGGGGAGATTAAAAGTTGAGATATCTTGGGAAATTGATAAGCTTGGACATGAGTGGATGGTAAGGTTTAAAACTTTTATATTCCCTATTGTTTGAAAAACAATTCCATCCAATTAAACCATAACTTTTAAGATAGGTGTATACTTAATACCAAGAGCATAAACTATTTTCTTGGGCATAACAAAACTAATAGCCCTTGAGTCTACCATGAAATTATGAATGAGTTGTTTCCCAAATATTAGTGAAAGATAAAAGGGGGAGGCTTACCATTTTTAATCATTTGGGTGTCAGTTTATGGTTGACACAAATTAATTGTAGCATTAGGTCCCTTTGTTGGAAATTTGCCTATTATTTGGGAGTTTTTCAAAGCTTCTTGTAATAAATCCATTTGTTTTGGAATGGATAGTGCTTCGCACATAGTCACATTCAAATTATATTTCTTTATTTTTTCAAAACTAATGAGAGGAATGTTACCAACCTTTGTTGGTGCCTTTGTGGGAGGTATGTCTTCTTTCACGAGATTCCGGGTCAACACTTTTCATTTTGATTGGCCTATTGGCACAAAGGGTGGCCTTTATACTATGTTACCTTTTATAGTTTTATTTACAAATATATAAGTTGTATATTTTTCTACCCTAGGGGATTGATCAATTTCTATTTATCTTTTTTTGAATGTGTATTTTCTTCTACCAAACAACCACCATAGAATAATGCCTCTTCCTAATTTATGCCATAAAAATCCTCCTCTTGCTAGTTTAGAAGAGTAGCTTCATTCTAAATAGGTTATTTTTTATCCTTATATTTAGAAGTGGCTTCCTCTTATTGTTATTAAATGTTTTATATGACTTACACCATCAAGGCTTGACTAATGACACCATTATGACATGTATTTTGATTATGTGGTTGAGCACAAGGATAAAACCACTCGTACTCTAGAGATAGGTCATTATGAATAATTAAAATAGATTTGAAATTACCTGATGCATGTAGAGCATAGATTTTATGAGGTTTTTATTTCATATTTTGACCTTGCAGTTTTGATTTGCCTTGATATGGC
>JARHVA010006060.1:560000-597500 GCA_037957365.1 Torreya grandis
TAGAATATTCATTCAATGCCTTCATTTTCTTTAGTTGACTTGCTATATATTCTCTATGCAATGAGGTGCCACAAGTGAAACTCAAACTTAGTGTAAAATATAGCTTTTAGATAAATTTGTGTTAGTTTTACAATAGTAATTTTCAATTATGACCTTTAAGACTTTTAAGTCATTTAATTTTGACAAAACTAGAAATGCAATTTACAATATGTGATTTTATAATGAAGTAACTTAGACTTGTCAAGTAGGAAAGTGAAATTTACATGTTTGATTTTTACAAATTTCAACATGTCAAAAAGTAACATGGATCTTTCTCAAAAAGAGCTATAAAAATGATATTTGTAATTTAAAATATGCAACTTTACAATATTTTTTACATTAAATAAATACAATATACATACTAGTTTTTAATGGAAATAATTAATCTACAACCAAAACCTATAAAGAATCTTTTTCATTATTTACATGTGTCTTTTCAATATATGCATAAAAAATATTAAATATCTCTATGATATGATCTTCATTAGGACCAAAATAGTATAGGTGGATTATTTCACATTTTCAAACCCTATATACTTGTGTCTCTTTCCCCATATGTGGTGACAAAATCTATGAGCCCTGAGTTGAATGTTGTGTCTCAAGTTGAATCTCCTTCAACCACTCCTTTAAACTTATATTGAACTTCTTATTCTAAAATAATTTAGTTTTTATGATATATTTCTTGACATAACAACTTATTCAACAAATCTTCAATGTCAAAGAGCATATCTATGACCTTGTCATGTGTAGCCTTATCTTTATTAATACTCTTCGTGAGTATTATTATTATTATAAGATAAGTTCTACTCTAATTCCTATTACTTTGAATCATATTTCAATATCTTTTCTACAATGAGGATTTTAGTTTCAATCATATCCACATCTATCGACTTTAGATAGAATAGGTTCAACCTTTCTATCTCTTCTTGATAGTTATTTATTTGTTTTCTCAAAGTTGCCCATCTCTCATTTAGAGTTTTATAGTGGTCCATTACTAATTCAATGATTCTATTTACCTTTTAAATGAACTCCTCTTCCTTTTCCTTTTTATCCCTTCCCATACTACCAATCTCTATTATTGAATCAAGTGTTTCTTAGTCTCAGATCTAAGCAATAGATTGTGTTGGTTGGGTAGAGGGCTTGTTGAACTTATTTAATGAAGTCATCAATTGTTCAAAATTATTGTTAAATTAGTCTTTAGTGACCTTTTTACTATCCATTTTCTCAAAAATAGATTTAATGTTTGATTGAACATAATGTTTCAATACCTCTCTTGTAGGATGACCAAGGTGAACCTTTGATATATGGTAATCCCCTAACACTAGATCTTATTTCTATTTATCTAGTGGAAGGACTACAATCTCTATATAATTTTCCCCTATTTAAACATATAATAATCTTGATATGGTTCTGAGAGATGTCTTAGATTACTTAAATGCATTTATGAGGCTAAAATCAAGTGTGTTTAGGGACAACAATAGTTTATGTTTATTCCTCACTATCTATACTATCCAACTACGAGTAGCATCCTATTGTCTAGGCACTACCAATTTTGAATCTTCAACTGAAGTTATTGCACTAGTGCTCATGATGATGAGTGTTGTATCCTTCACTAATATGGCTACTGAGTGTTTGGCAAAAGTATTTTTAACCTCTTCCCCATTTGTGGGTTGGGTGGTTACATTTATATCAATGAATTTATTTATCTCTAACTCATTTGTGGGGGTTAGGAATATTGTGTAAATGAGATAAATGGGTGTAATGGAAGTGGATGTACCTAATGGGGGTGTGGGATATGTAAGTGACACCAATGGAGGAATATGCATAAGGAGTTTTAAAAGGGGAACTTGTGGGATTATGGAATCCATAGCTATGAATGAATCAATTAGAGTTATGGGGATACTTAGGGTTGATCAAAATGGAAAGGTGAGGAGAGATGGAAATGAAGGATAGTTGTCTCAAGGGTTAAATATTATGGTCAGGATTACTGAACCTATGGCTATGTATTGTTATGTGGTGTTAGTGATTAATAGGGTGGAAGTGGTGATTAGAGATGAGGTGGAAGGAATTGTATAAGTAGGGAGTGAAAGAGGGAGGCATTATAGAAGGGTGAGTAGAAGTGAAACTTGAGTGTCTAATTGTATTGATTGAATAATCGGAAATGGAGTTGCTAGCATAGGTGAAATGGTAGAAATAGAGGAATAAATGACTTGAGGTTAAGGTGGAGTGGAGATAGGAGGAGGAGGTGTTGAAACTAATGGAATGAAGTAGATATGTGGAGGGACTATAATAGAGATAAGAGTATAATTACTGAGATAGGATTGAAAACTATTGGTGTTTCGATAGTAGTTGTATCTTCAAATGAAATCACTATTAGCTATTCCAGTATTATTCCTTGGCTACTTGATTGTCCTCTCTTTCCCTTTGAATTTTATTTATTTTGTGAGATATTACTAGCCTATCTACCTATTATTGGAGATCCCACTATTGGAACCTTCTATTTTCAATATTACTCCCTTGACCTTGATCTCTCTTACCTTCTCACTAATGCTCACTTTTGGCTTAGTCACTTTGACCCCCTTTTCTCTTAAGCTAGTTAATAATTCTATTTATTACATTGGTGATTTTATCAATTAATGAGGACTCAAAAATAGATCAACTTACTACTTAAAGGGGTTGAGCATAGAATATTACTATCATTGTAGACCCTATCTACTAGGGATTTATCATCTACCAAGTCCTCAAGGATTATTGTCATGTTAAAATCCTTGATCTGATCTAGGGTCATTTTAGAATAGTCCTTTAATCTTACTTATTCTTCATATTGAAAGTCCTCACAATAGTCTTCATAGTAGGGAACATGGGAATATGTGGAGATCCCTAATACACTAGTAATGTTGATGTTTAAATCATAGAATAGCCTTCAAGGTCATTTGGGTTATTTAAAAGTTTGTACACTTGGATTTGGATAAGGAAGGGCATGTATACTTCCCTATGCTAATAGGGAAATGGATTCCTGCATTGTGTTTACTAGATAAAAACTTTTGAGTCTTAACTAGTTGCCTTGAAATTTCCATTAAATCCCATTTGTTACTTACATACCTCGAAAGGGTGTAAGGATAATCATTAAATCCCCATACTATGATGTATGAGTATATGGGGAAATGAATGAAATAAGATCCCCTATTTTTAATCTCTAAAGTATCAACATCAGAGAATCTCTTCTTTTCCATATCTTCA
Source organism: Torreya grandis (assembly GCA_037957365.1). Taxonomy (NCBI): domain Eukaryota; kingdom Viridiplantae; phylum Streptophyta; class Pinopsida; order Cupressales; family Taxaceae; genus Torreya; species Torreya grandis. The sequence goes on from JARHVA010006060.1 coordinate 563,280, forward strand.
TCAAACATGACTATGATGTAGTAGATGAATGTGTCATTTAATATTTTTAAGTGAAACCTACTTGCCTCAAGAGTGAGGTCAAGGTAATAGTTGAAAACCTTATTTGCTTATTCAACTACTATATTTAATCTTGGTAAGGCTCTCCCCTTTGCTAATATATGGACTAGATAAGAAGTCATATACAACTACCCTATATTCTGGACTTCAATCAACTACTTATGGTTAGAGTCATTTATTATTTATGCCTAGTTGATGTATTGCTTATTTTGATGGATTACCCATGTATATTCATATATTTATTCTTGAAATATCTTTTCATTAGGGCTTCCAGTGACTTTATGCAACAGTATTATTAAATCCCCCACTTCATCTTTGGAATCTATCATTGCCAATGTTTTGGGAAATCTTGTGTATGTAGGCCTAGATATCCTTAACCATTTCTTATTAATTACCCTTATACATCTAGTGTTATTGTCCTGATAGAATTTCCTTGATGATACAGGAGTTATATCAAGGTAACTCTCATATTCAGGTTTCAGGAACACTAAGTCTATGAAACCAAGGTTTGGGTTTATAATCTTTTCCCCTTTCTCATTTATCACTTATCTCTTATCCACATCATAATTTTTTTCTAATGTGAGCACTAGTTCAAGGCTCTATACTGATAGGGGAAAATTTAATACTTGAGGAAACCCACAATCGTAAATGCTCTAAATCTAGTCATTTTTGAATTCAACATTTACTCTAGTCAAAAAATCACTGAGGTTAATGTCATCTAATTCTATGTCTATTATATAATTTGTTTTTTATTACAAGATGAGTTGGATACCAAGACCCTTAGATTTGAATTTCATCTCCTTTCTAGACATAAATTCTAGGGAATATGATGGGGGAAACCAACTATAGAATTGGAGGGATTTGAATTTGTAAAACACAGGTGAAAGCTTTGGTGGAGATTTGGGTTGATATTATAAGGGAAAAGTATACTAGAGATGGTGTTTGTAAAACACACTTATAATATTTGGTGAAAACTCTGATGGGTTTTAGAGTTGTAAAGTGTATGGGAAAACTCTACGAAGTTGTGAGGTTGCAGTTAAAGGTAGAAATCTCATGGGTTTTGGAAATTGTTTTAGTAAGTTAAATTCTATGGGGATTTTGTATGGAATCTTACAAGGGAATATTCCATTGTGTTTTACTAAATTTTAAAAAAACCTATGTTCCTTACAATCTAAAAACTCTTAAAAATATTTTGAAAAACATAGACAAATCATAATATTATGAGCAATGTGAACAAAATGAAATGAAAACCATAAATTTTGTGTGGAAAATGGAAACTAACCCTTTCTATATAAATATGGAAATGTTTTGGGAATATAAAAAATAAATAGGCTAATACCATTTTGCATAAGATGGCAATGGAGGTTTACAATTCATGGTTACATTATCGATGTGACATCATCATTTGGCATCATAGAAAGGCCATCATTCAAGGTGTAGAGATTCAGTATCAAACTTATCAAATTAATAATGGATTATAATTAACCCTATTTATACTTATATATCCTATATAATAAATTCACCTAGGTCAGTGATTAGGGAGGTTTGGAAATCTGGAGTCTAGGAGCTTTATAACTTTATAAAATTGTGATTTCGATGTTGACCTATAAATTATATAGGATATCTTGGTTTTTTGAAAATGGGAAGGTGGAACTTGATGTGAAATTTGGAAGTTTTCAAGTTGCATTTTGTAACTAGAATTTCAGTTTCCATAGTAAAGGTAGTCAACTAGAAGTGGAAATCGAGTTACAAGTGAATCTTTACAAATTACAAATTGCAACTAGAGTTCTAGTTTCTAGTTGGAGTGATGTGTGGGAATTGGAGGTTAGGAATTTATTTTTAACTTTTAAAGTTATAAATATCATTCCAATCTCTAGTTTCCTCAAGATATGTGATTTGTAGGAAATGAAACTTTGTTTACAATTTACAACTTTACAAGTTACAAATTATGAGTAAGGTTCCAAATTTTGATAGGTATGAGTTATATAAGAAGAAGAGGTTGGTAATAAATTTTCAAATTGATAAGATGAAAATTGCATTCCAATATTTAGTTTTCATCACCTATGATTAAAGTGAGAAGTATAGGTCTAAATGCAATTTGTAACTTCGAAAGTTACAAATTGCACCCAGATCTCTAGCTTTCAATAGGCTTTGGGAAATAAGTGTTTAGGTTCATGTTAAGGCATTTTTATAATAAAAATTAATGATTCTCCCTTAGGTTATTAATATTTTGACATTTTTGGGACAAAAATACCAACAAGTATATACTTCAATTTCCATTTCTACCATTTTTCACAATAAGGAGCTTTTTCAAAAAAATTCAAATTTGTCAATTTTATTATCAAATTGATATATTAATAACCTACTATAAAATATAAATTCCAAGTACATTCAAATAAATTATGAAGTATGAATTTTAAGTTGTGACACTTCCTTCACCACTAGATTCCAACATTGGAAATATTACTGACACTGATCTAGGCCACATCAACTTGGACAAATTTTTGGAAAGAAGGAATGTAGTACATAAGACATATTTTTATTAATGTATTTTTATATTGGATTGGCATAGACAAGAGAATTCACACTGTCATTACTATCTCCTGAGTTAATTTTTATTATGGTAGATAATTATAACTCAGTGAGTAGGGAGGTAAGATATCTCCAAGTGGAATTGGTAGTGAGTTTTGCTCCTGAGCAAATTGATAATATTTTTCACCTTCTAAATTTTGAATAATTTATGTATATAAACCTTGTGTCCTCCTAAATCATTTGGGATAAAAAAATTATATCATGCTCTAAATAAGTCAATAAAGCCTGGTTGACTAAGCCAAAAAATTTCTCACTTAACTTCTAGAAAATTTTGTAAGATCAAATTTCAAAGATGAGATAATTGACATTATCATATTTTTTCATAGGATAGTTAGAAATCAAATGGAAAAAAAATTAGACATGGATGTACAGATTCATCTAGATCATCCTTATAAATAATAAATATATCAATTGAGGGGATTTGATCTGTGATGTCATACACAAACAACTCATAGAGGTAAAAGACACGTCAAAATTTAATATGATTTAGTATCTTGTTTACACTATATCAATTTGAAGGTATTTTAAATGATTGCATATAGTGGAAAATTTTGAGAAAGTGATGGCGTATGACTTTTATCCCTAGCTAGCATTGAAGGAAAATGCTTATCACTTCAAAATAGAAAATGATTGATTTATTCATTTCATCATCATGTTTTTAAAAAAGGAACTCTTTAACATAATAATATAATATATAGCCACTAAATAAATAGAAATATGGGGAGATTGGTTCATATAGTTTTTAACATTTAGTTATTTGAAAATCAATGATCATGAATTTTCTCCTTACATTATCCCACAATATGTTAGTGACAAATTCGCATTGATGGAATTAGTGAGATAACTTATTGAAACACACAAGTTCTTGACAAGTTGATATAAAATAGGGATAAATTTTTCAATGTCTATTATAAGGTATACTTTCCCTTAATTCATGAAGGCCAATATAGTTGATAAATGCATATCTAACTATAACCTTAGGATGTTTGAGTGGAGGTTTTCATTTGACAGTAAGGGCATAATTGAATACAATATTAGATCTTCATGTTAGCAGGTTCCAAATATTAAATACTATTAGATGGATTATGATGATAATAAAGTAGTGATAATCAAGGAATATTCATAGTTTATCATGAGATAAATAGTCAAATTTGGCATAATTAAACTACCAAAATAGTTGGTATATGATGACATCACATTGGACCCCATACTTGAAAAAGTAGGCATCATGACAAAGTTATTACCCATAGTACATTGGGATAAAATGGATTCTACTTATCTTAGAATTAGGATAAGACATATACTTGATATAACTCTTAGATGGTTTAAAGGTAAGGGATTTGATGTTGTGAATGGTTATATCCTTACACCTCCTAGGGAAGATGAATTTGGTAGCTTATATAAGTAGCAGTATGAACCAAAAAAGAAAGATGAAGTTGGCCATAGTAGAGAACCCCCAATTTTAGAAGAGGTACATGAACCTAAAGCTACTCAACAAGACATTCAACCATAAAAATTGATCTATCTAAAGATAAAAAGGTTATGTGAAATTTTTTATTCTTACCTTAAGATTTCAATTCTTTAAGAGGTTCTAGTTGATAGTTTTCCATTCTCTCAAGAATTGGTAGAGAACATAACTCAACAACTCTTAGCTTAAGATGATACAATATTCCATATATTTTTTACTTTCACATTAAATTAGGTTACTCATATATCTTCATCTTCTCCCTCAAATATTGAATTGACCATTTCTATTTCTCTTAGAACTCCCTTTAATACAATCAATACACGAGAAAATTAAAACATCTTCTTTAGGTACCCCAATTAAGAAAACACCTTCTTTAACTCTATCTAGGCTTATTCCACCTATTTAAAATTCTATCTCATTAGCTTCCTCAAGAATGAAAACTTCAAATTTGTTGTCTATAGTAGTGAAGAGAATGAGAAAAATTGTTGTACATGAAGAGATAGATTTTGGAACCTTGACAACTCCTTTCTCAAAGAGGGCAAAGCAAGAAAAGATAGCCTCATGAATGGTGATAGATGAAAAGGGATAAAAGTATGCATAAGTGACCATTATTTAATTTGAAATAGATAAGTTATAAATTAGAGTTGAGTACTACCAAGTTTATAGGGTTCATTTTGGAAAATCAACTAGACAAGGAGTGGAAGGAGATGTTCAATAGGTGATTGCCACCATCCTTGAAAAAAGAGACAAAGACAAGGTGACAAAAGTTGAACTAAAAGAGAAAGAGGAAAAAATGAACTCAATAATACATAGATTTATTTAGCCAGTTCAACCATTTATCACTTCAGTGACTCTTCATGCTGAGGCACGACAAAAAGTGAGAATGGTAGGCCAAATGGGTAATGAAGTGAAAGACTAGATTGAAAAATTTACTAATCAAGGGGTCTCTATAATTCTCACCATAGTGATTATGTTATTTAAAACTCAATAAAAATATAAACACATAACAAAAAAATAAAAATGGATATGCTTAGGACAAATAAAACTAGGAGGAGCTCATTCCTAGGTTGGTCAAATTCTTTAAATTTCATTCTATTGATCTTGTTAAAAAGTGAGTAATCAATGGAGATGAAATTATCTATTAGATTAAATTTATTTTGGCCATTAAATTTATAATTTATTCCATTTAAGAGTTTTTTTATAAATTTAATGATCCAAGGTTACTTGGAAGTGACACAATGATGGAAACTGACACTAAGTCAAGAAGTTGAATTATCATTTTGTCAATGATAAGGATCAAGAGGGAAATCTGATTTCAATTGAGACCATAATTGGAGAATTTAAAGAGTTAATTCAAGACATCACCAATATTACATTTGTATTTGGTTATGAATAAATTCATTAGTTATCCAAATTTTAATTGAATGTGGATAATTTGTATATGAAAATAAACATTCTCTAAGGTAAGCTTCAGGAAATGAAAGAGTTAGACTATTATATAAACATTGAATATATGTACATAGATGGACCAGATGAAGACTTGATTAGTGAAATTCTACATATATTTGATGATTTATTGAAAGGGAAATAATTATCAATATATCATCAAGAATAATGAATAATTTATTTAAGTGTTTATGCATGCTCTTCTCTTGTTTCTTTTGTACCTAACTTGTGTTATTGCGCTCTTTTTCCTTTTGTAATTGTACATTATAATTTTGCATATTGTCTTTTTAATTTTTTCAAGTTGTGCATGTTGATGATGTTATTTTTCAAGCATTTAAAAACCCCCCAATTGTTTTCTCAAGTGGTGTTAAATGCTTAAAGATTTTTTCCACCATTTCAAGTTTTAATTTCTCATTGGTATTTCAACAATTCTATAAAAAGGAAAAATAGGTGATTTTGTACATAATAACCCATTTTAGCCTATAAATACAAGTTAAGGATTCATAATAAGGTTTAAAAATACATATAATTTTGGAAAAACATTGTAAAAGGATGCCAATATTTCTAATCTTCAGAATCAATATAAAGAGGTGTCTCTAAATGTTGCATTAGTAATATCTTTTGAATTATGCATTTTGCTTAATTCAACATATCTCATTTTCATTTTCATTATTATAAATTTTAAACTATTGAGAATAGGAAATAAGATTATAAGGTATATATTCAAAATTGCAATTTACATTTCCAACATGTGAAAATCTCAAAGGGAATAGAGACAATTTCTTAGTTATTTCTATTAGAAAATACATAAGGGTATTAGTTTTTGTTATCAAACTCAAATAGTCTTCTAGGTTATGTTTCATATCCCTACGGATCCTATTATGTCTTCAACCCATTGAATGAGAGATATTTTCCTCTTCTAAAAGACAAATTTTATCTCAATACTTTCATCTAGTCTCATGTTTCTAACTTGAGTTTGTTACTCAAAACTTGTCCCTTATTTCTCTCCTTCTCTATATATTCCTTTATAAAATACTCCTTTTTGTAATTTCAAGTTAAAATTACTACCCTATGATTTACATTATGCTATTTTTAAATATTTTCTACTTCCTTATTTTAGCTTTCAATAAAGGTAACTTTAGCTACTAATATAAGAGGGACTTTGTTCCCCATGTTGCTGATGTGAAGTCATTGATTTGTCCTCATAACAAATTTGAATTCCAACACTATGCGATAATCAATAATGATAATGACCACCAAGTCATAAAAATAGCATATAATGATGGAATAATAACAAGAACACTTTAGTGTGGAAGGAATAATAGTCCCCATTAACTATATTGTCAATAAGATCTTGTTAAAGCTCCTTAGACCTCCTAAAACTACTTAGACCTCCCATATACTTAAACCTCCCACAACCTCCTTAGACCTTCCAAATAAATAGACAATATAATATATATAAATAATGATCAACACCATATTTGGTGTTTGGGATAGATGGTGTCATGAACCTATCTCAAACAAGTTCCCATCTCAACCCAATATCTTTTAAAATCTACTTCTTCTCCCCCACATAGCACACACTGTGCACATTACAACATATATAGAAAACACATGAGCCAACATTCATAAAAAAACAAAGTACCATAATAATTTTAAATAATAAAAGGCTAAGATAATCAATTTAAGAGTCAATAAGTCATTAAAATTAGACAAAAAAATGTAAATTATAAATCAAACTCAAAAGAACTTAGAACCCATAAACAAAACAAGTCCAAGTCACAATTATTAATTCATCAAAGTAAACAAAAATTAATTCCTATTTCAATCAAATATAAATACATTTACATAAATTTCAATAAAATAAATTATAAATGTTTAATAATACAAAAGAATAATTAATTGCAAATTCAATTTCAAGTTCAAGGACTAGTGCTAGTTCTCAAAATAAAAATTAAAGAAATTAAAAACATAACATTACTCAAACTATGTGACTAAAAAAAGTCACCCAAGGGTCAAATGAATTCAATAAAATGCAATCACCTCCTTGAGGTAAGAGAACAAATGTAGGTTGACTACCCCTCTAAGGTAGGATAAACATCACATCATCCTCTATATATCTCCTAAAAGGATAACATTATTACCTCATAGAGGTAATAAATTAAGACTCAACTACCTCTTAGAGGTAGGAGAAACAAAGATAATAGTAATCCTCCATATGCCTCTTGATAACAAGTGCTGATATAATTATATAAAAAAGACCAAGTATAAGCCTTATGATTGGTACCCAGTGCCATAAATAACTGTTAACATACCCCCATTTTGAAAAAATAGGGACCATTGAGATTATTTTGAACCTTAGCACTAAAGGCTTGATATTTTGCACTTTATTAGAATTTAAAGATTAGTCCATGCCTAATGAAAATGGACCATTTATTCATGATTTTATCTTAACCTTACCTAATGTTGATAACATTTTAACATCATGTCTTAATATTATAGGTTCTATCAAGATCCCTTTAATGGATCATGTTGGGATTTTAACATATTAGTTCTATCTAGGATTTGATAGCCTTTGGTCTTAAAAAATCTCTTAGTTGGACTCATGTGATAAAAAACCCTCCATCGACAAACCCTCATCTAGGCCTATGGTTTGAATTCAAATTTTTGTGGGGATATATTTGGTGGGAATGCTTTGAATCAATTTTGGACTTAAGCCCCAATTTTATGCTATGTCTTGGTTATGGTTTTCAACAAAACCAAACCTTAGCCTAAAAATCATGCTTAGTCTCCTTGTATTTTCCCTCTTCAATTCCTTATATTCCTAACATGGTTTAACATTTATGTTTACATGGTATTTTATTTTGTCATGGTCCCCCTTGTTATAAACTGAGCCTAAAGTCTTAACTGTAAGGCTACATTCATATATCTCAACATGACCAAGACCTTTGTCTTAAATCTTTAGCCTAAGTTCATATTTACCTGAGTCCTAACTTAAGCACCTTAATTATTTGCGGAACTAATAGATCTCACTTCATCATGAGGAAATGATATGATGAATCACATTAATCCTAATTAATCTAAGCATTTATTCTATCAAACCAATCTTATAGATCACTAGGATCGAGATCAATGATCCACACTTAAGTGGGACCAAGGATCAAATAATATGAGATCATTGTAAGAGTTTAAAGGACCCCTTTTATCAAATATAAACTTAGTCAATTTTTTACCCTAAGGTCTCATTATATTTATTAATAAAATGAAACCTTATGATAAAACTTATGTTAAGTGTAAGCATCTAGATTGATTAGATAGTCCATGACTACTCAAACAGATTGATCAGATAGAATGAATGCAATGCTAAAAATTCAAAAGATTAGGGAGCCTCACAAAGATTTCATGTGTCATTCCTATATTTCAATCTTGGTAATAAAGGGTCCCACAATTTAAATTTAACCAATGACATGTATCTACTTAAATTAATATTGATGGTCTACTCTTCATTGTAGAGATTGATCTAATGGAGCATGTTAGATCATATGTCTATGGACCATAAGGGTTTTATGAGCTTAAAAGTGACATTCACATGATCATCATTCGATATCAATGAGGCTATAATTTGACATCCACAATACTATCAATTTTAAACCCATCAAACCTAATTATCTACTAACTTAAATTTGGTGTTCCCATGATCATCATTTGACATCCACAAGACCATCATTAATGTCTTTATGACCATCAAATTTAATCTAATCAATTCTTTTGTTTAGACATAGGGATATGATTTTAAATGTTGATAAAACCTTATCTATTGAATTATATATCAATGAGATCCCTTGGAAGATGTTAAAATATTTAGGATTTATGAACTTTAAATGATAAAATGATCTTGTGATCTAAATACATGAAGACATGGAATTAGTCTAAGTCTATTTCCTAAGGTCCAAATTACATTTCTTTAAATGCAAGAAACCTTAACATAGAGACTTATATTAAATATTATGATTAAAATGTCCTTGTGAAATAAAATTTAGTTTAAAATGATTTTAGCCAGAGGTTTTCTTATGTTGATTAATGTGATAAAACCCTTTGTTAAAACCTAGTACCTAGTCCTTGTACTATTTATCTCCTTTCGACATGTTCTAAGAATTTAACTTAAATATTTTAACCTAAAGTTTATGTTATGTTTATTAAAACAACATAAACATTATCCTAAAATATTCATCTTGGACCCCCTTTCTATAAATTCTAAATAATTAGGCTAAAATACATTAGCCTAAAGTATATAACGTGTTTATTAAACACAAAATAAACCTCAATCTAAATTATATAAGTCTAAGTCCTTTATTATGTTGTGACATTGATTAAAATTTTTTCCCTCTTGCAAGATCAAATAACTCATGCTTCATTAGAGAGATTGATTAGATGGATCAAAAATATCTAATGAGTCTAAAGCATTTTATACATCAGACCAATCACATGCATTCATCTGGATTAAGATCAATGGTCTACTCTTCTCATGAGAGGACGATCAAATGGATTCCAGCTATTAGATACTTTTTTATGATCCTCAAAGGGCCTACAAGATCAACACATAGAGAGCATGAATTCACTACAAAGAATACAAAGCCGAGAAGGCTCACAAAGGCACAAAAAATCATAACTATAGGGCCCAGCATAATGTAACTAATTATTCTCAATCCCTATGATCATGATAAATGGCCTTTATTGATTTATGAAAAAATATCCAATAATGAAAAATAAAGTTGGATTTTCAAAAGATAATAGCTACTCCCTCAAGTAATTTATGAAAAATGCCATGAAATTTGTCAAATGGATGACACATGGGAACCATGCAAGCACAAAAAAACAAAATTGTAGACTTTATATGCTCAAAAGGGAAAAGGTATAAAGACTTAGGTATCAATCAAATTCAAGACATGAATGAGCCTAATTATGAATTACCACTATCATTAAAGATTAATAAAATCCCTAAACATCCATAAAAGCCCTAGTTCAAACTTATATTGATCGCAATAAAATTGAGAAGATCTCAATTGTGATCTAAGCAAAACTAAGTTAATTTAGAGAGTACTTGCAATTCATTTGGTAAGAAATTATAACTTCTAAAACCATGATATCTCATAGACAACAACAATGAGATGAGACTAAGTTGTACTTGACCTCAGATAATGAGGGGAGGGTTTTTATGGACATAGAAATGGATACTATATCTTTGAGTAATTGGAATAGGAACTGGTCCAAACTCTTTTGGAGAATTCAAGAGATGCAAGATCTTACTAGGGAGGAATAGAAGAATGCAACCATCATCCAAGGATACAATGACCTAGTTTTTTTATAGATGGCTAGCCTACACTACCACCAAGCCTAAGGTACTAAACTACATTGATGTCTTTGCACCTCTTTTCTAGGATTATAAAATTAAGAATGTTTGTATTATGCATGAGTGTAGTTCTAATAAAGTAGTTTACATTTCCCCTCTAGCTTTTGAGATCTATTATAAATAGTGTAAGCCCTAAATAGACCTACAAACCATTTAAAAGTTGACTAGGGACCATAATCTAAACATAATCCTTGCCCCATGGCTACTTACTAGGAATCATATAATCTAAGACCCTACAGGAAAAATATGGATTGCCTAATTTAGGGAGGGAATTAAGATAATAATGTCCTTGCTGAATAGGTTATGTAGATCCTCTTCTACCACTCATATTGAAAATATATGGGTATCATATGTCTACTTCATGGTGGATAAAGGACTCACCCCAACACTAGGCGAGATGATTAACATCCACTTGAAGTCCTAATTCATAACCATCAAGAAGAAAATAAGAAAACAATTTTACATGATGTCGTATCTACTTGATGCCCTTTTAGCTTCCACCTAGATCCCAAACATTTAGAATTGGTCACATGATGGAAGACCCACTATCTCCCATCATTACTCTAAACTTCACATATTCAAATATAGACACATCATATAGTTCATCTATGATTACGTTTATTCAGATCTAGTGGAAGTCATCATAGGAATTCCCTTGAACAAGGTTATCCCCTTGTTTGAGAAATATGTGGAATTGATAGGAGATATATAGTTCTACCTTGATTACACAGTGATAAGGATTAAAGGGACTTTGGCATAGCACTTATGGTTACCAATCTATGTACCAAAAAAACTAGAATAAAAAGAAGATGCTTACCAACTTCTTCATAGTATAGATGGATTTTTCATAGAGAAAAAGAAAGGCCTCCCCTATCCCTTTCTTTGGATAATTAGCAAAAATGTATTACAAAATTGGGAACATGTAAATGCTATTACCAAACATAGGGAATCCTTCACCCTAAATAAATATGATTTAAAATAATGGGACCCTAATGGGGTGGTCACCAAACACCTAAAATCCAAAACCATAAACAAGACATATAAACATTAGCCTAGTGTCCATGACCCATTCTACATCAAGGCCTCTAGTTTCCTAGAGGTATTGGCTAGATTGAAAGGGCATAACATCAAGCTTGAGCCTAGGTTGGATAAGGGAGATAGAAAACCACTAGGTGAGATATGGAAAATGGGACCCCTATAGTATCACTTATTTCTTAGGCCATCCTCAAGGCCCCATCCAGAGCAACCACTACAGCCACCCCAGGCACAAAAAAAATAGGTACCTAGTAGAGAGAAGTTACAAAAGAGAGCTAGGGAGGGATATTCTTTAACCCCACTTGATATTCTAGATTCCCTAATTGAATACTTATATATGATTATATTGGAGCCCAATGATATAGTATAAGATGAACTTAGGATGTTTGCTTAGGCATATGGGTTAGAAGATGAGGAAGAACAAACTAAAGAACCCCAATCCTAACATGGTGAAATATAATAAGATAGAGGAAAATAAGTTGATTTTTTATTGCTCATAGTAGGACCCCCATAAAAAAGAAAGGAAGAATTAGAATTGGTCTCAGTTTGGAGGAAAAAGCCTAAGTTGACCTTCACCCACCCCATGAGTGAGGTCAACTTGTTCAATGACTATTATCCCATTCATGGACCCATTATCCTTGAATGGTGTTTTTACGAGAAAATTCAAAAAATTCCCACTTTATCATATTCTTGGGCCTTAACACAGATAATTAACATTGATGTCCATGATGGAATCAAACCATGGATATTGGATTTGATGAAGGAGGAAGAGAAAATAAGAATATTTTCCACATGAGGATCAAATGGAACACAAATGGACACTCTAGGTGTTTCATGCAGCACAAAGATGTAGGTCTTAGAACCTCCTAGATTAATAGAGTCATCAACTAGTGTCTAATTCAATCCAAAATTAGTAGGATTGGAGAGAGTGACAACCAAGAATCCCATGGTTAGGGGTGAGGAATTCACCTTTCAAAAGGTTGAGCCATTTTTAGGCTTAACTCTAGTTGGAGGATAGTATCATGGTGAACATCCCATTCATGAGAAATACATATAAATCCTATTCAAGGCTCATTCATCTGAAATCAAATAAAAAATCAAGGGAATGAAGAAAAGGATATATAACCTAGAGAAGGAAAAGGAGAATCTAGAGACCCAAGACGTCCTATCTATCCCAAAGGCTATAATAAAGATGTTTGAGGCATCTTTCTTTGACATGTCTAATTATTTTAATTTAATGAAGATAAAATAAGATGCAATGACCTAATAGAGTGAGATAACCAAAGTATTGATATCTTAGTGGTAGGATTATGAGAACAAAATAAGAGATATTATCAGCATAGTGATTAAGGATAGAATTCCTACATTCAAGACCATTATCCTAGCCCACTTAAATTCAATATTGGGAATAGTGATTGATAAGATCCAAAGTTTAAGTTTTTTTTCAAAAGGCTTGGATAGATGCCTAAGAAATGATGAAGAACTGATAACCAGAGTCAAGTAACTCCTTGGAACTATGCTAGCCAATCCTACAAAGTCTACTACCCTGAGAATCATTGATGATGAAGAGTATAAACATAGAGTTACTTTGGTGATGTAAGAAGTGTGGAAAAAAAGCCAAGGCCAGTCGAGGAGTGACACCAACTAAATCTTGGGCATGATATTCACTATTGAAGAAAAGATTACAAAGGCTAGGAGCATCAAGGAGGCTATGGTAAGGGATGATAAAGACATTGATGAATTAGCTAATCAAGAGGATGTTTATCTCTTAAATCTAGCTATTTATTTGGATCTTATCAAAGAAAAACATTAAAGAGCTATGGATCTACTCTAAGAGCAATAAGGGAGTGCTTCATAAATAACCCATTTAATAACTAATATTCTATTTTGTAAAACCATTGTAATATTTGAATGATAAATATTCTTTTGTAAAGGCACATGCTAGTTTGTTAGCATATTTTCCTAAAGGTCAATCTATTTGGGAAAGAGAAATGTAATCTATAACTATAGAGAAGGATAATTGTCCTTATCTTTGTAATTGTGTAATCTTATGGATGACCAGTATAATGCCTTGATCTTATATAAAAGGTAGTATTACCATTTTATAAAGGGAGGCAGTTTTGAGCCAAAACATGTATACTATTTGAGCAATTAATATAAACAAGGAATACTAAAAATTTTGTCCATGTTTGTTTGTATCAATTTTTTCAAGGCTTTTCTCTCAATTTCTTGTTCTAAATCTTAAATTTGAATGGTTTTTCATGGATTGCAAATGTTTATCTTTAATACAAGGTTGTTAATTTATGTTTAAACTATATTATTTGAATGTAATTATACTTTTTTTAATTTTATTTTCTCTACATTATGATATTAAAATGTTATTTAAATGTAATAGTAAACCTGCAAAAGCAAAGCTAGATCATACTTTTATTCTCTCCTATTTTACTTATATATCTATTTGGTATATAGTGTGATTTAGATTTTTGTTACTTTACATTATATAATATTTAACTACATGTTCATTAAAAATTAAAACTTTGTCATGGTATTTAAGGAAAGGATCAACAATCACATACTTTATTTCTTCCCTACCCTTCTTTTTGCTTCTTTTTTTGATCAAATCACTTTAGATTAGATCTCATTATAAATATTCACATAGATTAGACTCTAGTGTATAATTTTGATCATATCTCACTAAGATCAACATAAATACTATAAAATTTACAAGGACCATGGTGGCTCCCAACCACCAACTAATATACATTTGTGGAATGGTTTTATTTTCTTTACCCCTATTTCACCATATGTAACTAGATTACTAAAAACCTACTACTCATGACATGAATTCTTAGAATTTTAAAATGAGAAGTGTTATTTAAACACTAAGAGTGCCTATGATACACATAGAGGCATCAATAGGATGAGCTTTGATGGTTATGTAGGGCTAAATTTGTTAAATCTATGTTAGCTCTAGTGTGTTTTGGTTTAAGATTAGTGCTATCTTTACACTTTTGCACAATTATTTTTTTAGAAGTGTAAATATCATTGATTTTTGTGGTCTTTGACTCATATTTGTGCTCCATTTAGACAAATATTAGATATCTTTGAGGTTAGATGCTTAATTTTGGTAAAGATAGCTTAGGATATCAGAATCTACAATATCTTAGATTAGAATAGCTTATTTTGATCAAATATTGGTATATATTTCATAGATCTAGGTTCATTTAAGCTTATAATTGTATTTATGTAATTGGACACATCATTTGGATAGATTAATTAAAATTTGGTGTTATGTGTTGTTATTTACATATATCTTTGAAAAATTAGCTTAATTTGCAAATCTGAGTCCAATTCTTTATAAAGGTTGGTTTGACACATCATATTTTAAGTAAGGTCCAATGTTCTAAATTTGAAACTACCAATAATCTATAATAGATCACACTCTAAGACAAAAGAGCCTTTTCTTAAGTTGTAAGTCCATAGGAGACAAAAGAGAGAAAGATACACATAGGCATTCAACGTCTTTGCCATATTCATGAATCCAAGGTACTCCTACATTCAACCTTCAATAAGGTATGGGTTAGTTGGGAAGTTATCCTATCAATGTATAAGGTGTAATTTATGACCTCCCTAGAAATTTTGTAAAGTATTTACAAAATTTTAGTCTTAATCACATTGTAACAACATAAGAACATGTAAAATCATTTAAGACTACATTAATATTGTTAAATGTAGTTCATGAGGATGTGGCATGTAGGTTGTTCCCTTTCACATTTAAAGGTGATTTATATGAGTGGTTCTTAAATCTACCTAATGATTGCATCACCACCTGGGATGAATTAAACATCTTCATTGACCAATTTGGCAAAATCATCATACCTGATGTCTTATACCAATAATTTACCACCCTAAAAAGGGATGACAATGAGCCCATAAGAACTTTTAATGATGGGTTCCAAAATATGTACAGTATAACGATTGATCCTTATAAGCCTGATCAGGCCTTAGTCTTGGAAATATATATATATATATATATATATATATATATATATATATATACATATATATATATATATATGTATACATATATATATATATATACATATATATATATATATATATATATATATATACATATATATATATACATACATACATATATATATATATATACATATATATATATATATATATATATATATATATATATGCTCTTGATCTCATGACCTTAGTGTCCATAAAGAGAGCTATAGGTCCAATGAACACATTGCATTTAGCTTATGTTGAGGTTGTGATCATTCATGACCAAATTTAACCTCAAGTTTGGATGGCATACTCTATTTCTAATGTCAATCCCCATATGCCTACCTTAAATTCCTATCTTAATAATAAGTAGAATGTGCATGCTCTTAACTATCTCTCAAATCTAAACTAATTACCTCTAAGACATGGTACTCCTAACTAGAAATTGAGGTTCTTGAATCACCTTGATAACAATGGATTTAATGTAACTAATAAAAAGGCCTTGGTACCTACCCTTGGTGACAATAACAAACAAGTTCATAACTTAGAAACCCTTAAAAGTGAGAATGAGTCCATTTTGAAAATGGTCCAAAAACTAAGCTCTAACTTCCTGTAGTTGCAAAATCAACTTGGTAATACTAGATAAAATTTTGGTAGGAACTTCTCTTTCCAAAGGTTTAATAGACCAAATAATAGGTTTAGTAATGATATTTTCCATAATAATATGATTAATGAACCTTCTTCCAAAAAGAAGACTATGGATATTAATCTCATTAACATTGTTTTGCTTGATTATTGTAGAATCCATTGTATAACAAAGCGTGGTGAGATTGATTTCATTAAGTTTCATAAAGCTTTGGAGGAATTTCAAGAGTAGTTGGATACTTTTGAGCTCATACCTAAAAAAGATAATGGTGTAGGTACTTTAGGATCCAAGCCTACTAACCAAACCTTCATGGTGTAAATGTTTGATTTTCCCTTCCAAAAATAAAATGAGGTTGATGATGTTCCTAAAGAAGTTCATTCCTTTTAGTAGTTCTTAAAGAAGATATAGCCTCTAAGGAATAGAGAATAGAGGTAGTCTTTGACTATTTCTACTCCTCTAAACAACTTTTGTACTCCTCTAGATACCACTTCAGATAATAATCCTGAGCCTCCAAAGGGAAGTACTTCCAAACCTAGTGTTGATTCTTCCAATTCTTTCGATAGGATTGGTTATAATATTATAGAGGACACAAATAATATCAAAGTTAATATTACCTTCCACGAACTGACACAAATCATAGATCAAAGAGACATATTGTTGGAATCCTTATCCAATATATGTATCAAGATATCCCAGACTGATAATGTAAATATAGCTATGTATAAAGCTAAAATAGAGTCCCCATCCTTCTTACTTATAATTAGACTATTTGGTAAAAAATTACATAACTTTTTTTTATATTTTGGTGGCTCCACAAATATTATGACAAGTGTTTTTAAGAAACTTGGTTTGACTCCCATTAATTCTAATAGGGTTGTCACTCAATTAACTATGTCTAGGGTTAAGGTGTTTGGAGAATTGTTAAATTTCCATATGTGATTGGATTCTGATCTAAGGGTCCAACAATTTATAGATATCCAAGTGGTAGGTATTACTAATGCATATGGATTGATTTTAAGTAGAGAATGGACAAAGGTTCTAAATGGATATATGTCCATTGATTTTTCACACCTATGGCTACCTTGGAAGAGAGTTCTCAATCATATCAAAGTTTAAAGAGAGCCAAGTATGAAGCATATGATTAATGAGTATAATGTTGTCAATGAAAGGGTCAACTTAATTGATTCATATTTAGGTGTTTTTACCCTAAAAACTACCAAGGATTATGATCCTAAATCTTATAATGTTGTACCTAGGCTATGGAAGCTACATTTTTATGTGGCTAAGTGTAAGGGTGGATTTGGAGTAGGCATTATTGTAATTGAATTTGTTGGTAAGATATACCATAATTATTATAAAATCTAGTTTCCGTACATGAATAACCTTGAAAAATATTAATTCCTCATCTTAGGCATATAATTTCCCATTGAAAACAAATTTAAGGAACCATCCATTTATGATGACTCAAAACTAGTAGTGAAACAAGTGAAAAACAAGTATCAATGCAAGTTGTCATAGCTCAGGAGATAAAAATTTTGAGTCTAGGATCTGGTGAAATATTTTGATGCCTTCAATATTGTTTTTATCTAAAAGGAAGAATATAAAGTTGTTGATGATCTTACCTCTGCTACAACTAATTTCATGCCTTAACAAGATTTATGCAACTTTAGTATTGAGCTCATACCTTGCCCTTTTTGTCCTAGAAAATGTGAACCATTTGTAGGTCTTTAGTGATGACCAATATATCTTGAAATTTATGACTAGTCTAGGATCATTTGAAGCCCAAATCACTGATGAGGCTGATGAAAATATGTTTAGAGAAGGAAATTTTGATTATAAAATCATTAATCTAAATGACAAAAAAATCCCCAAAGGGATGATTACCTTCGATTGATTGTTTGATAATGACAAGATATATAAAGCTTCTAAGGTTCCCAAAGTAAATTTTGATGATCTTGGCCCCCAAGATCAACCTCAATTGGTTAACATTGGAAAGTCCTACACTAACATTGAGAATAAGAGAGCCAAAGAACTATTGACAAAATCAAAAGATGTCATAGCTTGGTCTTATGATGACTTAAATATATTAGAACCAAGATTCATCACCCATACTATACCTCTTAAATAGAGTTACAAACCCTTCAAATAAAAACAAAGACCTTTGAACCCTGTCTTGGAACCCATGATCTTCAAAGAAGTCATGAGATTTCTAGATTCTAGGATTATATTTCTCATTAGGCACTCTACTTTAGTGGGAAATTTGGTGCACTTTATTAAGAGTAATGGTGAAATTAGGCTATGTACTAACTTTATAAATCTAAAAAAATCATCTAAAAAGGATAATTATCCTCTTCCCTCTCTTGACCAAGTGCTACAGATTGTTTTAGGTTAATCCATGATGTATTTTCTTGATGGTTTTTTAGGATACAATCAGGTACTTTTTGACAAGGAGGATATAATGAAATAAAATTCACAACTAAGTGGGGTACCTTTATATACAAAAGAATGACTTTTGGATTGATAAACATAGAATCCACCTTTCAAAGGGCCATGGACCATGCCTTTCATGACTTGATTGGTAAGTGCATCATAATTTACATGGATTATCTAACTATTTTCTCTAAGAATGGGGAAGACCATTTCATGCATCTACAATAGGTATTTAAAAGGTGAATAAGGTATGGGGTCTCCCTTAACCCTAAGAAGAGCATCTTTTGTGTCATTGAAAGTAAACTATTGAGCCATGTTATCACTACAAATGGGATTTCCATAGATCTTGAAAGAGTGAAATTTATATCTAAGCTAGAGCCTCCCAATAGTAAAAAATAATTGAAATAAATTTTTGATAAAATAGACTTTGTAATAAAGTTAATTTATGGATTTTTAGATATTTTCAAACCATTTAATGATATGCTAAAGAAGGATGCTAAAGTCTCATGGAATAAGGAATCTAAGAAGGTCTTTGAGGACATCAAAAGTGCAATCAACCAAGCTCCAATCTTGATAAGTCCTAAATTTTCAAAGTATTTTTACCTCTACTCTTTCTCCTCTAAACACACTATTCTTGTTTTTTAATATCAAAAAATATAAGCAACTGACCATCCAATTGCTTTTATGAGTAATAATTTGAAGAATGTTGAGTTAAACTATCCTTTTATTGATAAACAAACCTTTGCATTATTTAAATCTATCAATAAATTTAGGCACTAAATTCTTAGGAATAGAGTGCATGTTATTCTACCAGACTCAACTACTAATCTAATTTGAAGCCAATGTGAACTTGGAGATTGAAGAGGTAAGTGGATATATGTTCTCCATGAATATGACATAGAAATGAAAACTATAAAACCGGTAAGGTGTCAAGGTTTGATTCAAATGATTTTTAATGACAACCCTAAGCTAAGTATTATGAAAGTTGATAAAAAAACTTCTAATCTAATGAATGGTATGACTCTATTATTCAGTTGCTAATTAATGGCACTTGTCTTGTAAGGATAACTGGTGAGCAAAGGAGACTTTTAAGTCTCAAGGTAGCTCACTACCTCATCAAAAATGGAGTCTTATACCTTTGAGGGTGTATACCTAAGATGTATTTCTAAAGAATAATATACTAAGGTAATGATCACTTATCATGAGAATTTGGGAAGTGGGTATCCATCTAGGAGAACAATGACTCACCAGATACTTAAAAATAGCTATTATTGGCCCACCATCTTTAGAGATTCTCATAAGCATGTAAGATAATGTCATTCAACCATATCTTCAATACTAAGTAGCTAAAGGTTTAAATGTCTTTACAACTAGTCATGATTTATAAGCCCTTTTCCCAATGGGGATTGAACTTTGTATGGGTAATCAACCTCAACTCATTAGAAGGTCATAAGTATATTTTGATAGCTACTAACTATTACATAGGGTGGACTAAAGGAGTGGACACAAAAAAATGAAGAACATAATAAGTGATAAATTTCATAGAATAAATAATATGCACCATGTTTGGGACTTCAATCTCTTCAGTATGTGACAATGGGTTAGCATTCACATCCATATAAATGATAAAGTGGGCATATGACAACAACATTATTCTCAAGTTTTCATCTAAACATTATCCTCAAGGTAATGGAGTATCTGAGTCAACAAATAAAAACTTGATGAAATCAATTAAGATCTCTCCTATAGATAAACCTAAAATATGGCATAATCTTCTTAAGTATGTCTTTTGGGAAGATAGAACAAAAGTTAAAAAGGTTCTTAAAGCATCTCTATTTTTACTAGTGTATGTCTAGGATCCTATATTTCCCATCACACTCACATTTTCAACCTACAATTTTATGTAAGTATATATGGAATAAGTCCAAAAATTTGTAAACTCAAGGCCATTGGACATTATTCAGATGGAAAATGCATGAGAAAAGGCTTTTGGTAAATTTAGTAGACAATAAACTATAATAAAGATATGGTTTAAAAAGAGATCAAAGATCAAGGTGTTTAGATAAGGAGAGTTGGTTATTCATTAGGATAAAACATCTAAGCCCATGGGAAAGCATGACAAGTTCACACCTTTGTCGATTGGACCCTATCAGATTGTAGATACACTTAGAGATAACACCTTTAGACTCAAAGGTCTACAAGGGATAAAATTCAACTACCCACCAATGGATAATATCTCAAGCATTACTTAATTTCTTCTAATTTTGGGGTCTTCATGGAGTAAACCTGTAAGAAAACTAGATTTAGTGTAGGTAGGCTAGTTAGTTTCCTTCAACTTTTTCTTCATGTCCTTTGTTTATGCATAAGCATGTATATATTTGTTTACTTCCCTTTTGATTCCTTATTTGATATTTTATATTTCATGTTTATTTTTCGTTGCTTTGTTCCTTGCTTCTAATAAGTCCTTTTAGACAACCCTCAGCTCAAATTTCCTTAGCTTGCTTGAAACTCTAAATTTAGAAATGTTGATATGAACCCCATACATATTTTGACAATGGATTTGAGATAACATATTGATATTATGATTTGAAGAAATTAGTAAAGACCTATGAATAGGTTAATTATTACATCAAACCTCAAACATTCTCTTGACCTAAACCTAGTTTTAAGAATAATTACACATGTTGAATGAAAACTCAATCCATTAAGGTGTAGTCATGATTGCACTTAACAAACATCCTTTCTTGGGATAAAGGTTACAACCATATATGATTATCTAAGGATAAAACACTTTAAAAAATCCTTAAACCTAGCTACCCCAATTCCCTACTTTGTTTAAATCCTAAAAGACCCAACATTACACAAAATAAGAACTTATTACAAAAAATCAAAAGCTTTTCAAGCAAAGGTGATTTTGGTAATCTCCACCAGGGATATGAACACTTGGATAGAAGTGGAGAAATACCAAGAGTGGAACCAAAGGAATCTCTATCAATGATATGGATGCTTAGCTAGCAATATATCAATTTCAAATCCTTCCATGAATTAGAAGCATGATTCTTAATGAATATCTTAATGTGCTTCAAGTCAGTGTTAATGACTAAAGGAATGAAATATGAAAATTATCCCCTGAATCCCATGGAAAATAGTAATTAGAATCAAATCACACACAACATTTTTTTATCTTGATGTTTGATGCTAATTCCTCATGTGAAATGTTTTTTTCAACCATGAACTAATCTTGAGAAAAGCATTGATCAAGTGGGATGGATGGCCTAGTTGTTTGTCTAAACTAGAGTCTCTAAGTTTTAACATATTTTTATGGTTCCCCTAGAAGTCTCCATTTTTCGAGGTCAACATACCTCTAATTTTTAAAAAGTAGGGGCCCTTGTGATTATGTTTATCTTTAGCACTAAAGTCTTGATATTCTCCACTTTATTGGAATTTGAATATCAGTCCATGCCTAATGAAATTGGCCCATTTATTCATGGTTTTGTCTTAACCTTGCCTAATGTTGATAAGATTTAACTATCATGTCTTAATATTACAGGTTTCATGGATTTCCCTTCAATGGATCATGCTAATATTTTCATAGATTAGTTTTATCCATGCTTTGATAGCCTTTGGTCTAAAAAAATCTCATAGTTAGAATCATGTGATAAAACCCTCCATTGACAAACCCTAACTTAGGCCTATGATTCAAATTCAAATTGTTGTAGGAAAAAATTTGGTGGGAATGATTTAAATCAATTTTGGAATTAAGTTTCATTTTTATGCTAAGGCTTGGTCATGTTTTTCAACATAACCAAACCTTAACCTAAAATCATGCTTAGACTCCTTGTAGTTTCCCCCTTTCATTGCTTAAGTTCCTGACATGGTATAACATTTATATTTATAGGTTATTTTATTTTTTCATGGTCCCCTTTGTTATAAACATAGCCTTAAGTATTAACCATAAGGCCCCATTTGTATTTATCAACACGAACACAACCTTAGTATTAAATATTTAGCCTAAGTTCCTATTTACCTAAGTCCTAACTTGATCACCTTACTTCTTTGAACATCCAATATCTCTCACTTCATCACAAGGAAAGGATCTAATGGAGTGTAGGAAGCTTGATGAATTTAATCATTTGGTCCATTGGACCAATCCCATAAGACTACCAGTATCAAGATCAATGATCTATACTTAAGAGGGATGAAGGATCAAATGGAATGAGATCATCATAAGAGTTTAAAAGACATCTTTTATTAATATAATGAAACCTTATGATAAAAATTATGCTAAGTGTAAGCATCTATATTGATCAGATAGTATGTGGCTAATCACATAGATTTATCAGATGGAGTGAATGCAATGCTAGAAAGTCAAAAGCAAAGGGATTCCCATAGAGATACCATATGGCATTCTCACATTTGAAGCTTATTAATAAAGGTTTCCATAATTTAAATTGAACCAATAGAGATCATTTAATTAGATTAAGATCAATGGTATGTGCTTCATCATAAAGATTGATCCAGTGGAGCATATAAAATCCAAGGTCTATGGACCAGAAGGGTTTCATGAGATTAAAATTAATGTTTACGTGACTGTCATTTGACATCTGTGAGAACATAAAATTTTAATCCCATCAAACCTAATGATCCACTACCTTAAATTTGACATTCTTGTAACCATCACTTGATGTTTGTGAGGCCATCATTGACATCCATGATATCATCAAATTTAAGTTAATCAATTATTTTTCTTAGACATAGGGATATGCTTCAAAATGTTGATAAAAGCTTATGGATTGCATTATAAATCAATGGGATCCCTTTGAATATGTGTGAACACTTAGTATATGTGAACATCAAATGATCAAATGATCTTGTGATCTAAATACATGAAGACATGGACTTAGTCTAAGTCTATTTCCTAAGGTCCAAGTTGTGTTTGTTTGAATGAAATAAACCTTAGGCTAAAGACTTATATTAAATATTATGATTAGAAGGTCCTTGTGACATAAAAATTAACTTAAAATACTTTTAAACTAAGGTTTTTTCATGTTTATTAATATGAAAAAACCCTTGGTTAAAACCTAGTACTTGGTCCTTGTAATATTTGGCCCCTTTAGACATGGTCTAAACATTTAACTTAAATATTTTAGCCTAAATTATATGATGTGTTAACTAACACAACATAAACCTTAGCCTGAAATATTTATCTAGGCCCCTTTTCTATGGATTCTAAATACTTAAGGTAAAATACTTTAGCCTAAAGTTTATAATGTGTTTATTAAACATGAATTAGACCTTAGTATAAAATATTTAATCCTAAGTCCCTTCTTATGTCATGATGTTGATTAGAATTTTCTCCCTTATATAGGATCAATGGTCCACACTTTATCATGGAGATTGATCAGATGAAGAAAAAATATTTGATGAGTCTAAAGAAATTGATGCATCAGACCAATCGCATGCATTCATTGAGATTAAGATCAATGATCTACACTTGCTCACAAGAGGATGATCAGATGGATTGCATCTTCTATAGACTTTTAAATGAACCCTAAAGTCCCATATGATCAAAATGTGGTGATCATGTACTCACTAGAAAGAATGAAAGGCCCAAAAGGCCCATAAAGGCACAAAACATCACAATCACAGGGCCCAACATAAAGCAACCAATGATTCTCAAGCCCTGTGATCATGATCAAAAACTTATAGTGATCCATGAACAAAGATCCAATAATGTGAAAGAAAACTTGGATTTTTAAAATACAATAGCTAGTCCCTCATGGCATTTATGAAAAATGCCTTCAAAGTTGTCAAATGGATGCCATATGTGTACCACACAAGCTTTAAATGAGAGAATTGGAGATTTTTTGATCTCAAAAGGGAAAAATTATAAAATCCTATGTATAGATAAAATTAGATACACAAATGAGCCTAAGCATGAATACCCACTACCATTAAAGCTCTACAAAACCCCTAAGTATCCATAAAATCCCTATTTTTAACTTAGATTGATCACAATCAAATTGAGAAGAGCTCAATTATGATCTAAGCAAGAATAAGTTAATTCAAATATTACTTTAATTTGGTAATTAGTTATAACTTCCATAGCCATGTAAAATCATAGAAAACAATAAAAGGAAAATATCAAGTTACACTTAACCTCAGTTAATGAGGGGAGGGTTTTCAAGGGAAATGGACCTGGATACTACAACTTTGAATAATGGGAACATGAACTAGTCTAAACTCTTTTGGACCATTGAGGATATGCAAGCTCTTACCAGGAATAATAAAATAATGAAACCATCCTATGGAGATACAATGACCTATATTATATTTATATGGCTAGCCTACACTACAATATCACCATGTTTGAGGTACTAAACTTCATTGATGTCCTCACTCCTCTTTTCTAGGATTATAAAATTGAAAATCATTAGATTGTGCATGAGCATAGTTTTAAGAAAGTACCTTAAATTTATCATTTATCTTTTGAGAGATATTATAAATTATGTAAACCCCAAATAGACATACCAACCATTAAAAAGTGGACTAGGGAGCATAATCTAAACATAATCCTTGTCCCATGGTTGCTTACTAGGAATCATGTAATCCAAGACCCTATAGGAAAAATATGGTTTGCCTAGTTCATGGAAGGAATTAGGATAATAATTTCCTTACTAAATAGGTTATGAATATCCCCCTCTACCACTCATATTGACAAAATATAGGTATCATATGTCTACTTTATAGTGGATAAAGCACTCACCCACACATTAGGTTAGATGATTAATATCCACTTGAAGTCCTAATTCATAGCCATCAAGAAGAAAACAAGAAAATATTTTTACATGATGGCCTATTTTCTTGATGACCTTTTAGCCTCCATCCAAATCCCAAACATTAAGAATTGGTCACCTAATGGAAGACCCACTATCTCATTACTCCAAAATTCACATATTTAAATATAGACACAACATGTAGTTCATCTATGATTGTGTTTATATGTGCCTAGTGGAAGCCATCATATGAATTATCATGAGTAGGTTAAACCCATTTATTAATAAATATGTGGAATTGATAGGAGACATATGGTTTTACCCTGATTGCAAAGTGATAAGGATTGAAGGGACTTTAGTACAACCCTTCAGGTTACCCATCTATAACTAACCAAGCTAGTAGAATAAGAAGTTACCACATTCTTCATGGTATAGATGGATTATTTAAAGATAAAAGGAAAATCCTCCCCCATCCATTTCCTTTGACAATCAACATAACTATATTACAAAATTTGGAGAATGTAAATGTTATTTGTATATGCAAGGATTCCTTCACCTTATATAAAGATGATTTGAGGAAATGTGACCCTAATGGAGTGGTCAGAAATCACCTAAATTACAAAAACATTAATAAGACATATGAACATTAGCTCAATGTCCATGACATGTTCTACATCAGGGCCTTTTATTTCCTAGAGGCATTGGCTAGATTGAAAGAACATAACATAGAGATTGAGCCTAGGTTGGCTAAGGAAGATAGAAAATTACTAGGTGAGATATGGAAAATGGGGCCCCTATATTATCACTTATTTCCTAGGCCATCCTAAAGGACCCCTCTAGAGTAACCATGACAACCACCCCAGGCACAAATAACATAAGGACTTGGTAAAGAGAATTTAAAAGACAAACCTAAGGAGGGATCATATTTAGCCTTACATGAGAGGCTAGATGCCCTAGTTGAATACCTAGATATGATTCCATTGTATCCCATTGAGAAAATAGAGTATGCACTTAGGGTACTTACTAAGGTGTATGGATCAAAAGATGAGGAAGAACAATGTAAAGAACCCCAAGCCCAACCTAATGAAATAGAACATGACAAACGAAAAGAAGTTTCTTTAAACATGGTCCCACTAGCACCCCCATAGAAAATAAAATAAAAATTAGCATTAGTCATGGTTAGGAGGAAGAATCCTAAGTTGACCTTCACCTAACCCATGAGTGAGGTCAACTTGTTCAATGAGGAATACCCCATTCATGGATCCATTATCCCTGTGTGGTTTTTTATGGTAAAGTGTAAAACATTGCCACTTTATCCCTTTTTAGGCCTTGAAAAAAATAATTTACATTGATGTCCATGATAAAATCAAGCCATGGATATTGGTTTTGATAGAGGAAGAAGAAATAATAATAATTACCACAACAAGATCAAATGACACACAAATGTACACTCTAGGTGCTTCATGTAGTGTAAGGATGGAGGTTGAATAACCTCCTAAGGTAACATAGTCATTAATAAATGTCTAATTCAATCCAAAAATAATAGTATTGGAGAGATTGATAACTAAGAAGGCCATGATTAGGGTGATAAATTAACTACTCAAATGGTTAAGCCATTTTTAGGATTAACTTCAATTGGAGGACAACAAATTGGTGAACATCCCATTCATGAGGAACACATAAAAGGAATAGATGAGGTTCATTCATCTCATATCAAAGTAGGAATCAAGGGCATGAAGTAAGGTATATATAACATAGAGAAGGAAAAGGAGAATCTAGAGACTGAATCTATCCTATCAGTCCCAACGGCTATAATAAAGATGTTTAAGTCATCTTTCTTTGACCTGATTTATTATTTGAAGTCATTGAAGCTTAGATAGGATGAAATAACCCAAAAAAGTGACATATCCAAAGTATTGATGGCATAGTGTTAGGAATATAATAAAAAAATATATATCTTATCAACATACTAATTAAGGATAGAATTCTTAGATTTAAGACCATTATCCTAGCCCACTTAAATGTAATATTTAGAATAGAGGTTGATAAGATCTAGAGTTTGAGTATTTGGTCAAAAGTATTGGATAGACTCCTAAGGGATGATGAGGAGCTAATAACTAGAGTCAACCAACTCTTTAGTATCATGCTTTCCAATCTTACAAAGTCTACCACCCTAAGCATCATTGATGATGAAAAGTATATGTACATAGTCACTTTAGTGATTTAAGAAGTGTGGAGAAAAAGCCAAGGCTAGTTAGGGAGTCACAATATTTGAGTCTTGGGCATCATATTAACTTTTGAGGAAAAGATTGCAGTGGCCAGGAGCATCAAGGAGGCTATGGCAAGGGATGATAGAGACTTTAATGACTTAGCTAATCAAGAGGATGTTTATCTCTTTAAGGTAGTTGTTTATTTGGATCTTGTCAAATAATAAAATCAAAGAGATATGGGGATTATCCAAGAGCAACAAGGGATCCCTTCAATAATGGGCCCACCATTTAATTAGTATTCCATTTTGTAAAATCATTTTAATAATTGAATGAGGAATTTTATTTTGTAAAGGCATATGTTAAGTTTTTAGCATATTTTCCTTTAATTTCATCCATTTGGGAAATATAAGTGTATTCTATAAGTATAAATAAGGACAACTATCGTTATCTTTATACATGCATGATCTTATGACTAACCAATATAATGCCTTGATCTTTTATAAAAGGTAGTATTACCATTTTGTAAAGGGAGGGAGTTTTGAGCCAAAACTTGTATACTATTTGAGAAATTAATATAATTAATTAATACTAAAAATTTTATCCAAGTTTGTTTATATCAATTATCACATGGATTCACTCTTAATTTCTTGTTTTAAGTCTTAATTTTGAATGTTTTTTCATGAATTCTAAATGTGTATCTTTGATACAAGGTTGATAATTTATGCTTAAGATAGATTAGTTTAATGTACTTAGACATTTTTTATTTTAATTTTTATGCAATAGGATATGCTTATGTTAATTTGATGCAAAAATAAACATTTAAAACCAAAACTAGTTCATACTTCTATTCTCTCATGTTTTCCTCATATATCTACCTAGTATATAGTATGATTCAGACATTTGTTTCTTTACATTATATACAGTATATATAAATGTATGTTTAATTGAAATTAAAAATTTGTCATGGCGTTTAAGGGAAGGATCAGTATTCACATACTTTATTTCTGACATGCCCTTCCTTTTGTTTATTTTTTGATCAAATCACTTTAGCTTATATATCATTATAAATATTTAATTAGATTAGAATCTAGCGTATAATTTTAATCATAAATCACTGAGATCACCATAGATAATACAAAATTTTCAAGGACCATGATGGCTCCCTAGCACCAATTAATATAAATTTATGGAACAGTTTCATTTTCTTTGCCCCTATTTCACCACAAGTAACTAGATTACCAAAAACCTACTGCTCATGCCATAAATTCTTAGAATTCTAAAATGAGAAATGTTCTTTAAAAACTAAGATCACCTATGATACACATAGAGTCTTCAATAGTACCCAAAGAAATTTACCAACCATCTCAAAGTTTTTGAATCAACTGATACACAATCCTCTTATCAAATAATACATCACTTTCAATTGTTGCACTTAACTCAAATTCTTTTCCATAAAACACTATGTTTAATACTAGTTGTTTTCTCTAAAATAAACTAATAATATGTAATGATAAATCTCATGTAATATCAATAATTTAAATATCTTAATAGTTTCACCATCACAATTAGTTCACAAGGATATAACATTGTTCACAATCAAGTATCATGTCCCATGTAGGGTAATCATATATATTTAAAAAATTTTAAAATGAACACCCAAATTAACCATAATCACAACATAAATAGTCATATCAAGAGGAAACTAAATAGATTACTAATTATCTCATAGGTAAGAAGGTACAATTTTTATTCATAATGAAGAAGGGGATCATGAAAGCAATCTATAAATACCCTATCCACACACTTAATATTGAATCACTTGTAGTTAAACACAAGGTTCAAACTATATAACTCAAGAATAGGGTTAGAATTTTCAACACTCTTCTTCTAAACATAAGCATCCAAGTCATACTAGGTACTATTTAGTTATATAACGACTAGCAATACACAAGGTTAATAAAGATCTAAGATTAACTATAATTCATAACTACAACATAATAAAATAAGGCCTCTTTATAACCTATGCCTTATTTTTAACCAAGGTAATCAACAAACCACTAACAAGTGCATACTAGCTTAGATATACTATTATTAATAGTTTGATTTAAAAACAATCGATTTTATCATATTTCTAATCATATACACATCCCATTATAAGATTCATACTTATCCAACATATTGATAAATAATCATTATAAGTATTTCATAAATAGAATAAAGTAGGTAATTACCATGCATGAACATAAATACATAGTAATTTTATCTATATATAGTTATTTTATACCAAGGAAAAACAATAATTAACATAAACATTCATCTATGAGGCATGAGAGTAATACAATCAACTAGAAAAGTTTTATCATTTTATCATTATATTCACTTTATGGTCCAAGGGTCCATGGTGGTTAGATACTCTACCACAATAAAAAGCAAATAATAAGTGGGATCTCTCTAAAAATATGCTTCAATCCATCAATAGAATGAATCTTGAAAGCATAATTCAATTATTCCCAATGTATTCCATGTCAAGAAATAAGTCCACTTTCATTGTGTCATTCCACTTGTACACACGTGAGCAAAGTTATAGAATTCATATAGAGGAGCACCTACATTCCATAGCTCCTAGTGTTTAACCATGCTCTCATACCAAATTGTAATGCCCAAAATTTACATATTAGGCACACATAAAACCACACTATTTTTTAATTTTTATTTTATTTTTCAAACTTCACTCAATCACACTACCACTAACATATAAATAATAATCAATAATCACATACAGTTATAGAAGGGATGACAATAGGTAAACAACACTCACTGTAATTGAGTTTAATTTTTAAAAATACTACTTAGTTTTAAAAAACTAGAGATATTACTCAACCTCTTCTGATAAAGGGAACTCAATGAAGGATAAGGCACATGTCTAAACATATTGAATAAATATAATCCAATATTAAAGCTCGACAAACTCCATAACAGGAAAGATTATTTAAACATGATGAGACTAGATTATGCTCTTCACAAGCCCAATTGTTAAAAAAAGAAAATAATATCACATAATATATATAGTAACATGAAAATCAACACATAATGAGATCAAAAAAATATAAATAGTGAATTTTAATTAAGTGAAGAGTATAATGTTGAATACCATGAAAGCACATACACACCAAGGGCTCACAAAATGATTTTGGATAAAATATCTCAAAAATATAAAAAATTAAACCAAAGTTATAAGTAAAATATTTAAGCTAACGATAATTTATTTATGTTAAAAAATACCTAAGGTATTAATAAAGTGAAGCCAAATGTTAAACCAAATTGAAAATTAACAAGATAAATCTGGTTCTCCTAGGAAACTACTAACGAATAGGGTACAAGGAGGACACACCAAAAATATAAAATGGATTTGAAAGATAGATAAAAAAAGGTTAAACATGAATGTTAACCTCTATTAAAAGGTTAAAAGTTTTATATTTAAGAAACATTAATCTCGGTGATTAATGAAACACCCTTTTTGAAGTGGCCTCACATACTAAAATATAAATTCAGCAGGAATTCTAGAGTGAAGTAGGTTTGAAAACGTGTCATCGAGAATAAAAAATACTAAGGTAAATTAAATATAAATAATACTATAATGATATGAAAATAAATGAATAAGGTTAAAAATATAATTTTCATATAATTAGATCCCAATCAAATTAGATAAAGTTGTTTCTAGAATGACTACAAAGGTCAAAAATAGAAGAAGGATCACTTCCATGACAAAATATCTTAATACTGAGCTAGAATACAAGGAAATAATAAGACTAAATATTATAATATCATCAATAAAAAAAATTCCAAACTAGAGAAAATTGTTATAAATGGTCTATTTTGGGATTGAATAAGTTTGACTATTTTTTCAAGGTTGATTTATGAGGTGAAATTAGCTAAATTTACCCAATTTTAGTCAACAATTAAATTATTTATATTACTATTTTGATGATTATTTTCATAATATTGTCTGGATATTAAATATTCAAGTTTGGCAAATTCATCTTTCTTTTACATACTTAGTTAGTGGCATGATGATATAAGTAATGCTCCATGAAACCTATGACATAAATAGTCTCATTGCATGGTTGAATTTATCTAAAGTCATTCAAATTTACTTTTATTGTATTTTATTTACAAGATAAATTTCTTATTTTGACTCTAATTCCTTTCTTATTCTGGCATTACCAAGAGTTGGTAAGTTCTCATAATTTTCCTTTAAAATTACATTTGGATAATTATATGACCAGTTATTATTTTCCACCAATGAAAACTTGGGTAGCGATAGTTATGAGCTTAAGATTACCACAAGTTCAAATATTATTTTTACTCTAGTATTTATTTTTTAAAATCTCTTATAGAGTTTTATTTATAAATAATTTTTTAGATAACATGTTTTACTTAACTTCTATAGTGTTGATGAGGAACAAAAAGCTTGTCTTACTTTTTAACAATTTTCCTAATGTGATAACTACAAGATTTCAACTTAATTACAATAAAGTTATTATATAATTTGAGAGTAATTAATAGAAATCAATAGTCTATATATTCAAAAGTATAGATAATTATAGAGAGAATTTTACATAAAGGACTTTCTTAATACATCATAATTTCATTCACATCATATCATTAATAACATGGAGATAATTATAAATGTATTAAAAGATGTTTTATCTACTTACACCACAATGAAGTGAATTTCTATAATGAATCAAGTAATCTCATGGTTATGAATGCCTATGTCAACAAATTTTTTTTGTAGTATAAGATAATAATAGTTGTTTCAATATAACATACAATAACTACTTTACTTAAATAGACAACTCTTTCTACATAATTTTTTTTTATGTGAGTACTTTATCTACCAATGGTAAGTTGCCAACCTACACTAATAAAATAGTTAAATAAAGGGGGAAACTTATGTTGAGAAAGATATTTTTACCCCCTAATAACTTTGTTTTTTTACAAATTAATAAACAAATTTAAATAAAAATTTAGACAACAATACGTAACATGAGGGGACAACCTATATACTAAGAAACAAGGAAGTTTGGTCCTACTAAGAGAAAGATTCTCTGATTAGTACTCAAGTTCATAAAAAAAATTAATATAAATAATTACAAATTTAACAGAGATGTCTTATGTTGCATCCATGAGTATTTCATACTTGATGGAAGAAGCAAAAGAGTCCATAAATTTCATTTTGTCTTTCTTAATCATTTTAGGAACAAATTTAGAATCTCCTTTCCTTTCTATTTGTGCTTCTCACTACTCCAAAGTATGTTCGATCATAGAAAAAAGGAGTCTCATCCTATATTTCATGAGGGATTAATCCTAATAATTGAAGGCTTCTGCAAAAATAAGGCCATTGTCCTGAATCCTTATTTGGATAAAAATAAGGACTCACAGAGTAAGAAGAATGAAACAGTAAAGGGGAAAGAAAAAGCTAAACCCAAATCCTCCAGCGTCAAAAATAGGTTGTTGATGAGGAAACAGAGTGGGAAAGCACTGATAGTTCTGAGGAGGAGAGTATAGAGGAAGAGGAAGGAACAAAAAGCGGGGAATCCAGCTCCAGCAAGGAAGAAGAAGATAAAGGCAAGAATGAGAAAGAAGGGGTCACTATAGAGGAAAAAATTGAGAATAATAACTATGATCTTGAGGAAAATCAGCAAGTGCTAGGGGAAACTGAAAAAGATATGGATGTTCTATTTGAGGATCCTGCGTCGAAAATAGAGAAGGAACATCTAGTTCAGGATGCCTATCATGCAATGGAAATTAGAGATCAAGTAAAGGATGATCTAATCCATAATGAAAGCCCTGTTGAAACTAAGGAATAAAAATAATTGGAAAGGGAGGATTATACGGAAAAGGATGAAGACAACCCAAAAGAGAACACATAAGATTTAAGTGAAATAGGGCAAAATGACAGGAGGCACCCCTTTATGAGCTCAACCAAATGCAAAGTAAACACTATCCTTCAAGTTGAATCGTGGATGTATAAGGAGATAATGGGCCTAAAAAATAAAATGGAAATATTGGAACGTAATCAGGAAGCAGATCAGAATAAATTTAATAATTTGGAAAAGTAGATG
>JARHVA010006060.1:610000-652500 GCA_037957365.1 Torreya grandis
AACTTTAACTAAACACCTAGAAGGCCCTATACCCATCAAATCAAAATTATTTTGCATGTATAAAAATGAAAAAAAAAATACATCCTTAGAAGTAAGAAAACCTAACAGATGAAATTGAAGGAGCAAACTAGAATCATCATAACTACTATTTCCATATAGTCAAAGTTGAAACTTACTATTAAAAACACATCTCTGTCAAAACCCAATCAATTTTGAACTTTAAATAAAAACATGTAGTCCAATTTCAAATCTAGAATCCTCAAGAATGTAATTACTATGCAACTCAAAGCACTATTTAAGAAAGTTATGTGTTGAATAATAACATATTTACATTATTAACTATATTATTACAATGATTTTCAACTCAACTTTTTAAGCATATCCATGAAACTTAATCTCAACTATTCTTTAAAATTACTATGATCTACAAACCTTACCCAGTCTACAATTTTCTATTCTTTCCTTACTCTTTCTAGGTTTCCTCATGCTCATATAATTTTGCTTCTATTAGAAGTTTGTCAAGAATGATGAACTACTAAATGAAATTTTCCTTTAGTATTATTCTAAGTCACAATGACTTCTCAATATACATGCTTCACTAAAATTTGTTGAAAATCCTACTAGTACCATTTTGACAATGTTGTGAACTCATTTATCAAATTTCCAAATTTGTCTTTAGTTAAAATAATTACTAAATGTCCTAATAAAAAGAATATCTTTATGCATGTACATCACATTAAATGTTATCAAATACAAAATGTGTAAACCACACCACAATATCTAATCCAAATCCATTTACTTAAGACATGATTAAAATCAAACAAAAATCTACCAATAAATAACATGCTTCAAACCAATTATTTTGAACTAAAAGTTAATTAACCAAACCAAAAACGTATTTATAACATTCACACCACCTCTTCTCCTTGATTACCATTTACAAAAATGTTTTTAATTCACTAATAATTAGGCCCTTATGTCTTAGGTTAGGAAATATTTAGATTTTAATATAATTCAACCTAGATCAAATGAACATAGTCCAATTTGATTTAATAATTAGAATAACCCTATAAACTATAATATCATTCAATATTAATAATATTTAACTTATATTATTCAAATTATACCTTATGATCAAAATAATAATTTTTGAATAAATTTGTGCATCAAACTGTCCATTTCCTTAAAAATTATGATAACTATAAATTATCTCTTATGTTGACAAACATATGACAAAATGAAACATAGTCATGAAATCAAATTAGTTATTCCAAAAAATACTATCATTATCCATATATACTATATTTTTTCATTTCATTTACTAATTACTTTGAAACGACTTAATAATTTTAGAGTAAAAACTTCATTAAATGTAGCAATCATACCAACATTTAACATAATAATGAATATTAAAATGAAGTAATGAACTAAGACCCAAACACTAGTAGTTTTAAATGGTATGATGTGAGTCATCAATATGATAAAACACCTTGTCTTATTTAAATTTTTATAAAAGAGAAGGGATGCTTAAAATAGGCATAACACTAGTGACCTTGCTAGCTAATTTTTTCATTGAGATAAGGTAACAAATAATAAATTTCCCATTCAAAGATAAATCAAATGTGAGTTTTATCTAGGTTATATCATTTCTCAATCAATTATATGTGATCCCATTTAATAAGAAAAATTTAAGGGATAAAGTATTCAGTTAGCATGGTATAAAGAATAAGGTAGATTTAAACAAAGAATTTTCAGCTAGATATATAATCAATTTCAAAATACTTAAACATAAATTATAAAAATTAGTAATGATTTAAAATAATTAATGACTAGCTCATGTTAATTTATAAAGAAAGAATCTGAAATAATGTCATGATGAATATATTACCATCATTATTTAATTACAATGATATGGCAACCTCCAATTACTTTATGTTCAATATTATGAATACTTCACTAATGTAAATGTTATGTTCCATTTCAAACAAAATAGAAACATAAAAGAAAACAAACCAAAAATAAATAAATAAAAGAAAAAAAATAAAAAATAAAAACATAAGAAAAAAAGCTATTGATAAAAGAATTTGATATGATGTCCATTGATTGGATAATGTTAACAATTGCATCTATATCTTTCAAATGAAAATTGTTTTATCCAATTATATAAATAATTTTATATGATCTTAACCAAAGAGAATCAAATTTATGGTTTTTAATTACATCTTCATGAGTTTTATACCAATAAAGGACTAGATCACCTAAGTTAAACCATTTATTCGATATATTTTTATCAAAAAATTCTTTAAGCTTTCATTAATTTTTATATTTTTTTCAACACAATTTATTTAATTTATCTAAGGATAATAAATCATTAACCCTTTGTTTAATTAAATTAGTGTCTTTTGAAAAATATTGTAAAGTAGTTCTAGTCGATAAAATCTAAAGTTCAATAGGTAAACTAGCTTCAAAACCATAAGCAAAACATAAAATGAGAATATCATATAGATATTTTAACAATAGTACAATTATCCCTTAATTCTTCAAAAAAATTAGGATGTCAAATTATTTTATTATCATACACTATTTTCTTTATTATAGAAATCAAATTTTTATTTTTCGATTTAGCTTGTCCATTTCCTTGAGGATAGTACTTTAAAGAATAACTTGATATAATTGAATAACATCCTAAAAATTATAAATATTCATAAGAAATTAATTGATGGCCATTATCTATACTTATCTCATACGGAACTTTGAACCTATATAAAATCTAATTTTCAAATACAGAAATAATTTCAAAAGTAACAAAACATTTAAGTGATATTTCATCCATGCACTTCATAAAATAGTATCTTGTAGTTGTAATGTATCAATATCTATCAAAAGAAGGTGAACGAATATTATAAATAAAATAAATTCCCCATTTGGTAAATGGATTTTCAATAATAATATGATTCAATGGCATGGATGGTAATCTATCTCTACTAATAAATAATTGGTAAGGCATGCAAGAACATACTAATGTATAAGCATCATGAAATAACGTAGTCTAATAATAACCTACACATAAAATCTTATAGGTTGTAGTTTTTACTACAAAGTGACCGCCATAAGTTCATTGGTGACATAATCTATGATATTTTTTGGGTTTGATAATGAGTTAGACATCTCAATAATACACCATCTCAATTTGTATAATACAAAAAAAATTCTAATAATTATAATTTTAAAGATTGAACTCTAAAAGATATTCTCTATTTATTATCCCAATTATTATGACAAATATGATTATAAAAATAATAAATTAAATCATGATTCCAATCATCTTCAACACACAAACAGTCTCAGTCCTTCATTTCATGTCCAAACTTAAAAAATAAAATAAAAAAATCATCAACCTTAATAGACTTAAAATGAGGATTAGCATTCAAGGAATCATTAACAAGAAAAATCATAACATTAATATGTGAAGAATCATAATTTTCTAAATGTTTTTCTAAGTAATTTC
Organism: Torreya grandis; assembly: GCA_037957365.1. NCBI lineage: Eukaryota > Viridiplantae > Streptophyta > Pinopsida > Cupressales > Taxaceae > Torreya > Torreya grandis. Next base: position 613,509 of record JARHVA010006060.1, read on the forward strand.
CTTTGATAGTCTTAAAAGTTTCAAATTCAATTTCAAACTCCTAGATTCCTAAAATCCTCTTTGACAACCTTCCTTAAATAGTGGGATACGTTAAAATATAAGATAAAACAAATAAATTGGATCTTAATTTAACCTTGTTTCCTATTAAAATATAACAAAATTTGATTAAAGAATAAACTAAAAATAAAATAAATTTATCAAGAAGAGGGAACCTTATTTCCATGTGCTTTAAAACTTAATTCATATATCCAATATTTTTTCATCATTTTATGTTATTAGAATACATATGGCCTTATCTATTGCATTCACATAAGAAATGAAAGGTTTAGATAAAATCAGACTTAGTAAGTACATTTAGACTTATATAACATTCTTGACATTATTAAAGTACAATCAAATCCTACATCCCACACATATGACTAATTTGTATTTAACAAAATTTGAAAAGGATTTGGCTTATCAATGAAATTTTATATGAACTTATGAATGAAATTTAATTTTTAAAATAAATACCTAAGACTAGATTGGTCTTTGGGTTATTGCATCTCCTTGATTGCTTTAATATACTTTTGATCATTTAAAATAGAATCTTTAGAAATAATATGTCCTAATAATTTACCTTTGGTAATGTTTTATTATTTTTTGGAATCTAGTGTTTAGTTTGTTAGGGTGTGGAGTTAAAAGCTTCAACTATTGCAAACATGGAAGAGGTTGTTCAGTTCCAGGGAGACCGGCATCGGTAGAGTATAGTGCAGAGGGCAACCGACATCAGCAAGTGTGAATTGAAGACAACCAACATCGGTAGAAGGTCGGCCGATGTCGGTCACCTCCAGGCAGATAGGGACCGACATCGGTCACCTGTGGCAGTTCTAGAACTGTTTGTTGCATGAATAATTAGTTCGTTGAACTGAGAGTTTGCATGTAAAGGCTAATTATAGTCGTGAGTTGCGTGTCTAATTATTGTAATTAGGAAAGTCTAATTATTGTATGCATGAGATCTATATAATAGACTCATGGGTTGTATTGTAAAAGTGTGCTAGAAAGCCATTGAGCTTGAAGAGAGAGCTAGAGTAGCTCCTCCTAGTTCCAAAGGGGTGTTGAGTGTGTATGATCAGGGAGAGTTGCAGGTTGTGCAAGTTTTACTAGGAGATCCACCGGGGTACTGGTTGAATAATCATAAGGACTTGGTGAGGCAAGGACAAGGGTTCTTCAGGGTGTAGAGATATCTACATGGTGAGTAAGCTCTGTTGATTTGTAGGTGGCAGCAAGGAAAGAGAGATCTACTTGGAGTATACTTGTGTACTTGGTGTACTGGCAGCATTGTTACTGACTGGTGGAGGTGAACAACAACTCTATATTGGACTTGATTGTTGTGACTGTGATGAGAGAGTAAACTGTTGGAGGAGAATTATTGGTGAACACTTGAGGTGTGGGAAGCTTCTGAAAGGTGTGGAGAAGAAGTGGCATCTTCTTGATTGTATTTTATTCTAAGTGATTATTAATACAAGTTGTGTATTGTCTCTCATATCCTGTGTTGTTTCATATTTCTAGTTACTTATCATTCTGGTATAATTCTATGTTTAGTTGCTAATACAAGAGGTAATCATATATACTCTTATTGGGGAGAGTAGGATCCTGACAGTTGGTATCAGAGCATGTTTGTTGTTCTAGGTCCCTGACAAGTGGTATCAGAGCTTTTGGTTTGGTTGACTAATAGGTGGTTCAAATCTGGTTAGTGTTTGTTGATTACAGGTTACTCATAGGGGTTTCTAATTGAGTGGGATTATAGCAATGACAGAAGAAAGTAAGCTACGAATGGAGAAACTGAATAGCACGAATGGTCTGATTGATGGAAAGAAAGAGCAGGTAAAGGAAGATTGTTGGTCGATAGAAGATCAGCATGTAGAAGTAGATGTTTCAGGTGTTGTTACATAGGTTGCTCTAGATAAAGTAGAATCTTGGTCTATAGATTATGTTGCCTCTTTCCATGCAACCCAAAATAGAGCATCTTTTTAAGAATATGTCCAGGGAGACTTTGGAGAGATTTATTTATGGGTTGGTGAGCCTTGTTAGATTGTTGGCAAAGGGGAAGTGAAGCTAAAATTATAGATGGGTAACACACAGGTGTTGAAGAAGGTCATGCAGGTTCCGGTCTTGTAGATGAGTTTAATTTCTTCAGGAAAGTTGGGTGATGGGAGATGCACAGTAACTCTCACAGCAGATGCACTTGAATTAGATGGTGGTAAAAAAGTAGGTATCCTTTATCTATCTACATATATTAATGATTCACCTTCTATTCTAGAGATATGGCTTTGTAGGCTTGGTTCCATATGTAAGAAGGGAAAGCATGTTCTTAAGCGAAAGACAAATATCTTTGACAAACTTAAGAACTGGAAAGCCTTGGTGTTCATGGAGGAGATGACAGACAGAGATCAGCTGAGGGGACTAAATTATTTTGAGCAAGGTTGTGTTAATTTGAATAGGGTTTTGACCAAAAGGAGCTTATAGGTAAAAGGTTATCACTCACAGGTGAACACAAGTACCGACATCAGTCAGGAGGAACTGACGTCAAACAGATAGGCACCGACGTCGGTCATGTGTAGATCAACAAAGTCAGTGGTGTTAGGTAGTAAGAACTGACATTGGTCATATAAGAACTGACATCGGTAGTAGGTACACTGGTGTCAGTCAAGAAACTGACGTTGGTAGATAGGGTCAGTCATAGGGAAATGACGTCGATTAGTTGAAGATTGGGAGATGGCTGAGATTGGTCACTAGAACGGATGTTGGGCAAACAACAAGCTGTCAAGGAGTCTCAAACACCCATGTGGAGGATTGAAAGGGTAAGTGGACCTCATATTCATTATTCACCTTCTTACTTGTTGCTTACTAATGGTTGAGAACCAGGAAGATGTGAAGAGGCAATGCAGGTAGAATCCAAAGACAGTGGGAGCTTGGCATGGATGAGGAGTGTGAGTCCTTAGAGAAGAACCAAACAAGTGTTTGTTGGTGGAGTTGTCAATTGGAAGAAAGCACTGATAGGGGAATGGATTCTCAAGTTAAAGGAGAGAGTGGATGGATACATGAGACAAAAGGCCAAAAGGTATATGGTCTTGAGGAAGCTGCAGGACAGTAGTATAGGTTTTGACAGGTGGATGACAAAGTAGGGCTTTAGTCAATGTCAGTGTAACTATTGTGTTTGTTCTTACCAAGTGGATGATGAGTCGTGACATTATCCTATTACTGTATGTGGATGGTATGCTTGTTTTAGGTTTGTACATACAAAGAGTTGTTGAGATAAGGGTAAGGTTAGTTCAGAGGTATGTCATGAAGAATTTGGGAGTAGAAAAATTCTTTGGCATAAGAGACATGGAGATTTTTGGTCTCCAGTAGGAGCTGATGTGAAGAAGATGTTCGCAAGGTTTAAGATGTAGGATGCAGAATCGTTAAGCACACCAAGGGCTACACAGTTCAAGCTGAGCTTAAAATAGTGTTTGAAATCACATGAGGTCGAGTGTAGACCTAAGTTTTCCCAACCAGTGGGAGTTGTCAGAGAGTTTGGAGCTAATTTAGGGAAGGTGGATTCTCAAGTATTTTGAGAGGGACCAGCAATAGGTTAACATGTTATGCAGGGTTAAGGTCTTCACTACATGGGTTTGTAGGTTTAGATGTGGCAGGTTACTTGGATGATAGGAAAGGCATCATAGGGTGTGTGGTGGGTGGTCTTTAAGATGGAGCTTGAAGAGGGATACAAGCCAAGAAACAAATTAGATGGTGTATAAGTATAGGTACAGTTTCAATTATTTATCTCCAAGTGGGAGATTGTTAGGGTGTGGAGCTAAAAGCTTCAATTGTTGCAAACATGGAGGAGGTTGCTGAGTTTTAGGGAGACCAGTGTCAGTAGAGTATAGTGCAAAGGGAAATCGACATCGGCAGGTGTGAACTGAAGACAACAGACATCGATAGAAGGTTGGCTGATGTTGGTCACCTCCAGGTAGACAGGGACCGACGTCGATCACCTATGGTGGTTCTAGAACTATTCATTACATAGATAGTTAGTTCGTTGAACCAAGAGTTTGCATGTAAAGCCTAATTATAGTCTTGAGTTGCATGTCTAATTATTGTAATTAAGAAAGTTTAATTATTGTATGCATGAGATATATATAATAGACTCATGGTCTATATTGTAAAAGTGTGCTAGAAAGCCATTGAGCTTGAAGAGAGAGCTAGAGTAGCTCCTCCTAGTACCAAAGGGGTGCTGAGTGTGTATGATCAGGGAGAGTTACAGGTTGTGCAAGTTCTACTAGGAGATCCACCGGGGTACTGGTTGAAGAATCATAAGTACTTGGTGAGGCAAGGACAAGGGTTCTTCAGGGTGTAGAGATATCTACATGGTGAGTAAGATCTGTTGATTTGTAGGTGGCAGCAAGGAAAGGGAGATCTACTTGTAGTACGGTTGTGTACTTGGTGTACTAGTAGCATTGTTACTGACTGGTGGAGGTGAACAACAACTCTAAATTAGAGTTGATTGTTATGACCATGATGAGAGAGTAAACTGTTGGAGGAGAATTACTGGTGAACACTTAAGGTGTGCGAAGCTTCTGAAAGGTGTGGAGAAGAAGTGGCATCTTCTTTATTGTATTTTCTTCTGAGTGATTATTAATACAAGTTGTGTATTGTCTCTCATATCTTGTGTTGTTTCATATTTCTAGTTAATTATCATTCTGGTATAATTCCATGTTTAGTTGCTAATACAAGAGATAATCATATATACTCTTATTGGGGAGAGTATGATCCTGACAGTTGGTATCAGAGCATGTTTGTTGTTCTAGGTCCCTGACATAGTTTTTAAAAAATAAAGGGTATGGATTAAGGGGAAAAATCTAATCAAATATGGTAAAATATATATTTGATCAAATTAATTACATAGGGAACATATGTAAACTATCTATAAAAATAGATTGAGATTATTGTTTCAAAGCCTAAAAACTACTGCATATTACTAGGAAGATGCGAGGAACCTAGATTTGGATTTCATTTGGTGAAAGGATAGGAATGAATGAAATAGTAAACTTTAAGGTCTAATGATATTGTCCACTCCTACCACTAATATGTAAACTAGTCATAGAGATTTGGGTTTTTAGGGTTTTGTTCACTATCCTTGTATGATCCTTCCTAAGAAATTTTAGATGTTGAATATCAACAAATCTCATTATTATAATTATTTTAATCTTTAAAACCCTAGGTCTATCTACACACACAAAATAATAAGTACATCAAAAGCAAATGGGGGAAAAACTAGGTTAGGGGAAATATGATCACATGATCTAGAACACTTATTGTCTGGATTGTTGCCTACATTAACCCTCAAGCTAGGGTCTCAAATAAAATTTAGTTCTCCTTTAGGGAACATGCATAATCAATGTTCATGGTAGATGTAAAAATAAACCTTCACCTAGGCCTTTCCTTGATCAAACATGTGAATATATGTGTGATACACAATGTTGAGCTATACTATTAACTAATTTTAATTATGTACCATGATAAAGTATTAAGTGTTATATATAAAATGCCTTATGAAATCATTTATATAGGAGACTCTTTATTTTGAATTTAGAAAATTTATTTACATTAGCTAATGCTCAAAAGATAAACAAAAAATAAGAAAAGGGATAAGAAGGGTTTATGACCTCTTAAACAAAGAGAAATGATTTGGGAATCAAAATACAAAAGGATAGGAGCACCAAAAATGGGACATCCTAGGGTCCAAAGCTATAGTCCAATCCCAACACTCTTGTCCTATAGGTTCAGGACTTGGGGGATATGTTGGCCTAGGAAATAGAGACTAGCTGAGATAAAATGACTATTTAGACTGATACATATGACTGGTTATGGACAAAAAGGTGACTAAACCATGAAACAAGACCAATATTAGTAAAACAAAATATATGGCTAATGTGAACAAGGCTCATATTCTCCAATCAAAGTCTCTTATGAAAATGAATTTTAGAAAGATATGATATGTGTGGTTGCTTGACAAATTTTAGGTATATACATTTCCCCCATTTTATTCTAGTGATGTAATGAAATGAAATACTAGATTAAAAGAAAAAAAATGATTACCTAAAGGTACCTTCATGGAGATAAATGTGATGTAAAGGGTCTAACTCACTTCCTAGCTAGAGAAGTGGATGGAGAGATGAATAGTGTCTAAAGAAAGAAAGAATCCCTAAAATGGATGCCCCCTATATTGAATTTGAAAGTCAAATCCATGTAACATGGAGAAGGAAGGCAATGCTTGTCCCATTTTTTGAATGTATATAAAAATGAGGAATGCTCAGAGGCACAAAACTAATTTATGTCCTTTGTCCCACATAAAATCATGTAATATAGAATGTGTGTATAAAATCTATATGATATGAAGAGAAAAATATGTCATGCCCCCACTTTGAATATCTTAACTACAACTAAAAAATTCTTAGAGGCCAAAAACAAATGTCTATCCTCTACCTAGACCCAAACTCATGTAGTTTGGGTCTAGGTAATGTAATTGACCAACAAATATAGATGGTTATTGAATTTGAAAGTGAAATCCATGTAACATGGAGAAGGAATGAAATGCTTGCCCCCTTTTTTGAATCTATCTAAAAATGACGAATGCTCAGAGGCCCAAAACTAATTTCTATCCTTTGTCCCACATAAAATCATGTAATCTAGAATGTGTGTATAAATCTATATGATATGAAGATAAAAATATGTCATGCCCCCAATATGATTATCTTAACTGCAAATAAAAAGTTCTTAGAGGCCAAAAACCAATGTCTATCCTCTATCCCCCACAAACTCATGTAGTTTAGGTCTAGGTAATGTAATTGAGCAACCATTGTAGATGGTTATATGGTCCAACCTAGTGACAACCTAGGTATGTTGGGTGTAATCTAAAACTCTAGTCAATGTGCAAGAAGAGAATGACATGTCTTGTCATTCCATCTATATAATCTTTAGTGATGAAGAACATGAACATCTATGTCATTCCCCCAAATCTGGTATGTGTCTGTATAATCTAGTAATATGTATAACCACATGTGAAATGACATATCTTGACATGTCTTATGTATAAAACTAGAGACAAAAAAACTATGCTATGCACTATGCCTATAGTCTCCTATCTGATTTTGTAATTGTGTCATGTTGTATGTGTGAGATGTTTAATAATGTACATGCCAACAAACTTGGTATCTAAGTCTAAATCTATATTGAAGTCACTATGATTCCATATAATCTAAATAACATATGTACCTATAAGCTAAAATCACTATGGATTGATATGATCTGTATAGTTTATGTATCTATAAACTAAAGGTATATCCCTTTGATTGTCTTGAGTAATGCTGAGTGAGCCATGTAATCTGAATCATTGTATATTTTGATTGATCTAAGCTAAATCTAATAATTTAACTATTAGATATATACAAACCATGGAGTATCCACCTATGAGAGTGGATGGAATGTTGGGTAGGTTTATAAATAGGAATATTAGGAATTACACCACATTTTTGGGGAGAGGGAAAAAATTTGTGATAGTGGAGGTCAAGCCAAAAGTGATGACTAGTGGTTTATGTAGAAATAAGGTTGTCTTGTTATGAATAGCTTGAGAGGTTATTTGATTAATTAGATTGACTTATTGAAAGTGGAATAAGTTTTGATTGGTGATAATCAAGGTGTGTGTTTGACTATAAAATATATATAGAGATACGCATGCCATAATAGGTAGATGATATAGTAAGACATCAAAGTTTAAGTTATGTTAAAGGTATACTTATCATGATTCCATAGACGAAAATGGTTTGAAAAATGGTGTTATGGGGTTCAAGTTATCAATAAAATGGTATTTTACTTTGATTGAGAAAGTTGGGTAATATATTAAATTAGATTGACTCTCAATTCTTTTGTGTATTGACTAGATTGAGATTTGAAGCTCTAGAGTGAGAGATATGCTGAGGAGATGAGCACCTTCCATGATCCATTTTGAGTAGTTAGTACCCTAGGTTTAGGTTTATGGTGATGTTACCCTAGTAAGCAGCTAAAACACTTGATTTATATCTATTTTGAAGCTTATTCTTGGTGTTTTGAGATCTTTAAAGTGGCCTAAGAAAAATTTTACTAGTTCTAGTGCTCTTTTGCATCCAACACTCCTATTTAGGTTTTAGCACTCCTATCTAGGTTGTAGCACTCCTATCCAATAATGGTATCCTATACCCAACACTATTATCATATAGGCAAGATTTTATAAGATGTAACTTTGTTAATTAATATTTTTTATGTTGGATTATGATTTGTCATTTTTGATTGATATATGTGTTATTTTTTATGTTTTCAAGGTGAGGTGCATATGAGATAGTTCTATAGGGGCCAAGTGATGGAGGCATTTAAGTTGTTACCATTGTCTACTAATGAGAGAGATATCATGGATACCATAGGGTTAGGTCATGTGTGTGAGCTAGGCACAATGTAGTGGGATAAATATTTAATTACTACCTTATTTGAGAGGTGGAATGTAGATACATGTACTTTTTGGCTTCCTACAAGGGAGATTACTATGAATCTAGAGGATGGGTATCACATTTTGCATTTACAAGCTAGTGGATGGTGTGTGATATTATAGGATGACATGGGTATTGATGCTATTAATCATGCATCCTTGTATTTTACTGGTGTGCCCTTAGGTATACATTAAAGAGGGATTAATAGTGATGTATTAGTATTAGTTATTATGCAGTCTAGTTTTCTACACTTGTAGAAGTGGTTAGCTATTTTATTAGCCTCATTTGTTATTGTGGGTGGGAGTGGAGTGTCAATTGCATATATGATGCATAGGATTGTGTGTAGTGTGGAGGTATATGGAACTATATTCTTGTGGGTAAGACTATGCTTGACCACCTATATAGTGATCTTTATAGGTTTACATAACAGGAATTTAGTGGTAGATTGAGTGCAACATCATTATTACATTGTTGGGATTGTAGGCACACAGAAACTATGCATCTTATAGGATTATTGAGGTAGAATACAACAACTCCATAGCCATTTAGGGAGTGGTGGATGAGTACATTGTCTATTTGATCCCATGGGATAGATTATTATAGATGAATGCTAGATATATTGGTGGATGTTGACATTATATGGAGGCCTTTTAGAGGATTTCCTAGGTGGGTCAAGGATGAAGTGCGTTTACAGTATATGAGGATCAGTTATTAGATACATGACCATTAGGTTGGAGTATATGATCACTTTCAATATGATCACATGACTAGATAGTTTAGAGTATGACAAGAGGTTCACCTAGTAGCATGGGTATGGGTGAGGAGTCTATGAGTACCTACGAGGGTGGGAGATCATGGAAGGCCTATAGAGGCCAATATAACACCATTACCTTTGGATGTGAGGGATGTGGTTATAGATATTTATAATGTGGATGATGTTGGATTTGTATATGCATATAATATGTGGTGGGCTAGGCATTAGTGGGATTCATTTTATCCTATTGAGGTAGGGGATGCTCTCAAGTATAAGGATCCTAAGCTGATCTAGATGATGTGAAGTAAGTAGTGATTATATTTGAATTGTGTAAAATTTTGTGCTTTTTAGTTTGATTTAAAAATATATAACTAATGTAATTCCATACTTTTTGTATAATTGGAGTGGGAGGTGCTCATGATGAGACACATGCTAGGGTGGGGAGTGGAGATGATGATTATTAGGAAATCATCATTGAATCAACATTTTAAGAGATTACATGACATGCTTCAGATGATGTGGTGGAGGGATTGATAGAGTAAGCAATTATTATGACCAGTGTTCATGCTCATTTATTTCATATGGCTTCTATAATGATAGCTACATATGTTATGTAATCAAGAGAGAGAGAGAGAGAGATAGATGAGTTGAGAGCTGAGCTAGATAGGATAGGATACCACCACTTGATTTTGGTTTTATTATCATGAGGATCATGGATGAGTATATAGACATTAAAGGTTATATACAAACTTTCATGAGGAACATCATGGGATACTAGAGAAAGAGAGTCATCATAAGAGGCATGCAATAAATTGAGGAGGTATGAGGCCATCAAGTGCTAGATTTGATTGTAGGACTAATACTAGTGGGGAGAGTGAGACTGAGAGTGTGGAAATGATTCCCATTCATGATTGATTATACCTTGATATGATGTATTTTATTTTAAATTTTTTTATAATTATATATATATATATATGGATATTTGATTGATTTCAAATAATGTATATTATGTTACGTATTTTAGAATATACTAGTAGATTTATTAAAAATGGTTTATGTAGAAATAGCTGATATGACATTGATGTTCAGGTTGCATATGTTTTGGTAAAATTTTCTTTGGGATGTGATTTGATTGTTTGAGTTTAATCGTAGTTGTGATTTCAAATCATATGTAGGTAAAGAAATTTATTTGTTTTATAATTTGTAAATTGATTTGGTAAAGTGAATTAGTTCAAGATTGGTAAATGGGATATCGATAAGATCAATATGGATAATTTTGTTGGGATAGGGATGGTTACATAGAACTAGGAATGTTAGTTGTTAGTATAATGGGATGTAAAAGAGCATACTATGTGTATCACTTCCCCGAGAGTGGCTCAAGAATATAAAGGATGGTTCTTTGGCTCCATCACCACCCATGAAGTACAAATATGTAATCATTCTTGTGCTAATTAATGTTTGGACTATATGTCTAATACATATGAGTAGGTGGCTTAAGGATACAAATAATAGATAGTCCTTTAGCTCCATCATTTCCCCCTAAGTAAAGTTATAAACTAATACCAATATTAATGTGTGTTGTATCACTCTATTTTGTATCACTATATGAACCCTGATTGCCAACTAAGCAAGTGCCCATACTAATGTTTTTTAGGAACCTGCATTATATCTAATGTTATTTTTAGTTCACTAACTATAGTTATGCATGGAGACTTTAAAAGATTCAACTATAATGGATGTGTAACTAAAATATGTGCTATGAAAGAGTCTCATCTAACTATAATCATAGTGGATTGCTACATGAAATAAAACCCTATGACCTCTACTATGATGCATATGACTAAGCAATAGATTGAGATAAAAGTGTAACCTATGATGGAAGCTGATCTAATTTCAATCGTAATGAGTTGATACATGAAACAGGTTCCTAAAAAATTAGTTATAGTGAATATCTCTAAGGAACAGTACTCTATGATGTGGGTTAATCTAATCTTAACCACAATAAGTTGGTACATGAGGTAGGACCTAAAAAACTTAGTTATAGTGAATGTCTCTCTAGAATGTTACTTTTATGTGGTGCCTATGATTGTGATGGATATGTATATGGAACTACACTATGCACTCCTTAGACTACACTACTATATATTGGTTTCTCTTACTATACTTGTATCCAAACCTTCTAAGTAGGTGGGATAGTATATATCCTATGAGGCTCTATCTTAGAAATTACATTACTCTCCTGATGAGTAACTGATGATTCCTATGAAGGAATTTCATGGGATGACTAAGTCATGGAGGAATGAGGTCTATGATTCCATGATGGATGAGATATTAGTTCCCCTCATGTGAATGTTATGATGCCATTATAAACACATCTATTAATTCAATCTCTAAGTTCATAACAATTATTATCTTTATGTCTGGATATGATGATAGTTACAAAAGGGTCGATGTGGTTGCCTATGTAAGAGATGTGGATCTCATTGATGAGTAGAAGGTAATATGATTAACCTCCTATCTATTAGTGCTAATAATATGACATATGGGCTATCCTTATTTGAATCAAACTATAGTGGTTCCCTACTGCTATTCTCTATAGTGCATACTATAGGTGGTACTCTAAAAAATAGCTCTCTATTCTTAACTAGTTGATTTTTTGGTTGTGATCTTCTATCTTATTTTGGACATGGTGGATGCTAAGTGCTAGGATCTATATATGGAGGTAATGATATAAAATATAGAGTAATATAATGAACTAAATTTGACTCAATCAATCCCAATTTCTTCTCCAAGGCTAAAATTGTATAACATAAGTGCCAAAAATAGGTTTCTATCTAATATAGTATATGCTCTAAAAGGGGTTGGAAAACCACCTTAATAAATATATGTTAAATCTCTAAATCTAATGGATTGTAGATCAATCTTAACATGTAATTCTTGAATCATAAGATATAATCACTAACTGACTCTAAAGTATTATAATGAAATGTGGCCAGTTTCTTATATGTAACATGAGGGCCCATGTTTTCTAAGTAATATCTAAGAAATTCCTCCTTCAAGTCATCATATATGTGTAAGGAACCAATAGGGAGTAGATGAAAGAACCAATTCTATGCATTACCCAATAGTTTTTTTTAGAAAAACTTGAGTAGAATCAAAGGACTCGCATGAGATGGTAAGGCCTTCCAAAAGGATTGAAGTTGTACGAATGGATCTTTACTTCCATCAAACTGAAGCAATGATGGTATATATAAATGCTTAGGTAATGAATATTTTACAAATATCTTTGAAATATGGCTACCATGCAAATCATTACCATCCATCCAAGACTTATAAGCCTTGTTTTCCAAAGTAAGGAGATGTATTTGGTGTTTTAATTCACCAACTACATGAATCAAATAAATAATCTCCTAGGATGGTATATTATCATCTTGAAGTGGTTAATTTAATCATTGAATTTGATAATTTATTTTATCCATGGCAATGTTATATTTTGCAATTGGATCATAAAGAGGGGGTGTGATCACTTGAACCTTTGGAGTAATGGTAGCTTGGAAATTATTAGAGGGATGTGGGCTACCATTATCTTTGGGTGAAGAGTGAGAAACAAGGCTACTATAGTAGACGGTGGCTTCGAAGGTTCATTGGTATCTTTATTATTTAGTGAATCACATTATAATTGAGTAGAGGATTTGATATTATAATTAACATGTGAATTATTTGACATAAAATAATTTATATAAGTAGAAACAACATTTTGTAGTACATTATTTTTGAGAGGAGGAGTGAGAGAAAAGTTAGAAGCATGAGATGCATTATTTTCTTCTCTATGTGTATAATAATCATCATTAGTCCATGCATTATCATAATCATAGTTTTGTGAATATTCATTGGCTTGTTCAATATCATACTCATTATCACTTCCATCATTGCTAGGGAGAGTGGTAAGAAAATAATTTAATGATTTTCTAATATGCAATAAATTGTTATGTGAAATTGGAAAATTATGTGCATCTATGTTGTCTTGGAATGGAGTGTATGCATTATTTTTATTTGCAATATGAGAAGTAAGAGAAAAATATTTATCATTTAGAATTTTTTTGATATATTAAAGTTAATATCACGAGATGGATCATTTGAAATATGCATTGCAATTTTGATTCTATTGCATTTATGTTTTTTGTAATTTGAACATAAAAGGAGGGGGATATATATATATATAGTTCAAATAGAAGAAAGTTATCATCAATGAGATATTCACTTGGAAATGCATTGATTTTTTTTTCATTTGATGCATTGTACATATGAGAATGAGGTAAAAAGTACCTTTCCCATTTATCAAAACTATTTTCGTTAGAAGAGGGAAGATAAGAGATAGGTTTGAGAGAAGAAGATGCATCTAATTTTTCTTCAATATCACTTTCATATGAATCATAATATTCCTCATTACAATAACAGTAATTATCTTTATTGTAAATGAAATCATTTTCCATATTTTTAGGTAATGTCCAATTTTACAATTTTGTCCATTCAATGTCATAATTATGAAAAAAAATTAGAAATTGATATATGGGATGAGAGGGAAGAAGTTCCTTAGTAGACATTTTATTTCTTTTACCAAAGAGAATGTGTAAAAGTGCTATTAAGAAATTAAATTCAAAAATAAATACCAACATAGAGATTTTGAAAATATTTTTGACATTCCAAACAAGTTACAAAAAATCCAAAAATTTTATCTAAAAATTGTAAAGAAGGAAAGTTCGGGGTTTGAGGACCTACTTTATAAATCTAGGGTTTTGGGTTAGGGTTTTATTTTTTTTTTAAATTATTGAAATAATTTAAATTATAAAAATTAATTTGAATAAAATAAATGCACAAATATTTATACAAAAATAAAAAATTTGAAATTTAATTTTTTCATAAAATAAATAATAACATAGAAATTTTGAAAATATTTTTGACACACCAAAATATTTACAAAAATTCCAAAATTTGTAAGAAAGGAAGGCTTGGGTTTTTAGGACATAGTTTGGAAATCTAAGGTTTTGGGTTGGGGCTTTAGAATTTTTGAAAATTATTTATATAATTTAAATTATAAAAAGAATTTGAGTAAAATAAATTCATAAAAATTTATACAAAATTTAGAAATTTTAAATTGAATTTTGGCACAAAAATATGAAGGAAAAACCCTAAGGGTACCTAGGGTTTTAGATTTGTTTGAAGTAATTTAGTTTCACCAAAAAGTTTATTATTTTTAGAAATATATTATTTATTTCCTAAAAAATAAAGGCTCTAGATTAAGGGGAAAATATATTCAAATATGGTAAAATATGTATTTAATCAAATTAATTACATAGGGAAGAGAATTAACTTATCTAGAAAAATAGAATAAGTTGACTATTTCAAAGCCTAAAAACTACTGCATAGGATTGGGAAGATATGAAGAACCTGAATCTATCTTTCATTTGGTAAAAGGTTAAGAGTGATATAAATAGGACACTTTGGGGTCTAGTGCTATTATCCACTCCTACTTCATTTATCTAAACTAGTCACAAAAATCTAAGTTTTTTGGGTTTTGTTCACTATCCCCATGTGATCCTACCTGTGAAATTTTTGATGTTGAATGTTGATAGAGATATTTTTAGATCTATTTTAATCTTCAAAACCCTAGGTCTATCTACACACATAAAATGACAAATATATTGAAATCAAAATGGTGGAAAACTGGGTTAGGGGAAGTATGATCACATGATCTATAACCCCTACTATCCTAATCTCTACCTACATTAACCCTCAAGATAGGGTCTCAGATCAAATGTAGTTCCCCCTTAAGGAATTTTCATAATCAACACACATGGTAGATGCAAAAATGAACTTTAACCTAGGCCCTTCCTTTATCAAGAATGCAAATCTATGTGTGATAATGTTAATCTATACTATTGACTGATTTTTAATTATGTATTATGCCAAAGTACTAAGTTCTAGATATAAAATACATTGTGAGTTCCTTTATATAAGAGAATCTTTATTTTGAATTTAGGAAATTTATGTACATTATTCAATGCTCAAAAGATTTAAAAAAACATAACAAAAGGGCTAAGAATGGTTTAACACCTTTTGAGCAAAGAGAAATGATTATTGGGACTCAAAATTCAAAAGGCTAGGAGCACTAAAAATATGTCATCCTAGGATCCAAAACTATAGTCCAATTCCAACACTCCTATCCTATAGGCTTAGGACCTAGGGAGATAGGATTAGCTTGGGAAACAGAGTTTCGATAAGATAGAATGACCATCTAGAAGGCTATAGATGATTGGTTATGGACAAAAGGGTGACTCAAGAATGAAAAAAGACTGAGCTAAGTAAAACAAAAGATATGGTCAATTTGAACAAGGCTCATATTCTCTAGTCAGAGTCTATGGTGAAAAAGACTATGAAAATGACATGATATGTGTGGTTTCTTGATCAATTTAGGGTGAATACAGGTAACACCAAATAAAAATTTCTTAGGGTTGATATAAATACCATATCTTCTACATATTTCAAATACTTTTTGAAGATGATCCAAATCATTTTTTTCTTCTTTTTAGAATGGATTGAGATATCATATATGTAAACCTGAATGATAATTTCAACTTAATCATCAAAATCTACATGCATATATATTTAAAAATTAGCACCTGCATTCATGAGATTGAAAGGCTCTCTATCAAAATAAAATAATTGTCTTTGAGTTTTGAAATTCATCTTATGTCTATCATCTAGATTTATAAATATTTGATTATAACCTAAAAATCCATTAAACAAAGACATCATTTCAGATCTTGTAACTTGTTTCAGAATATTATCAATACTCAGAAGAGGAAAATTATCCTTTACACTAGCCTTGTTTAGATATCTAAAGTATTTTCATAATCTAATGTCACCATTATTTTTCCCATGTGTACTAAATTAACTACCCATTCAGAATAGGTTATAGGAAAAATGATACCACCATCTAACATCTTATCAAGTTCTTTGTTAATAGTGTCTTCCAACAAAGGGCTTATATTTTTTATTTCATGTCTAATGGGTTTAATACATGGTTTAATAGGAATATAATGTATTATATAATTATTATCATACCATTTAAGGTATTTATTATAAAATATAAAAATATCAACAAATTATTTAAAATGTTTAATAAAATTTTATTTTTTCTATATGCATGCTTTGTATTCCCCCAAAAAAAAATTGGGTCCTCTTTAGTTCCAAGATTTATTTGAATAGTATCTTAAACTATTATTATATAATACTCCTTGGTCCATGATATCTTAGGTTTATCATTTAAGGTAAACATTGATTCTAAACTCACAAGAACAACAAGTAACTTATTACTATTTAATTACAAATAATCTCCATAAATGAATATATAATCATCATTATAAAACTAATTTATTTGAATAAAGCATATGTGTGTTCATCAAAATTAAAATGAGGACAATTTTCATTTATGTAGTGAATCTTAGGTCTAAAAATATCTAAAAATGAAAAAACTAAAGTAGGTTCTATTTCACTCAGGGTAGGATTAAAATAAAAAATGGTGAACTTATCATCTCTAATATTGAATTCCTTAAGTATATGAGTGATATTGAAATATTTAAATTTTTAAAGAAAGGATCAAACCTTTTAATAATATAAATTAAGGTGAGTTTGATTGGTTTTATAAAATTCCCTTGTTTAATAATCAAATCAGAACCACCAAATACCTCCAATTGTTTAACATTAAGTTCTATATCCTTTTCTAAGCTTAAACATAACACTTAATTTTTTTATATTATTAGTGGTGTCAAAATAAAATTTATAAGCATAGTAATAAATTTTTCCAATAAAATAAATAAGGTAAACTCCTACACCATTATCAAGTTGTGAACAAGCAACATCAAAGTATAAAGACCATAAATTATTATTGAAAAAGACATTATGATGTTGTTGTTTAGGTTCATCAAGGGTTAATTATTCATGTGTACCAATCCTTATTTCTACATGTATGAAATATTAAGAGGTGAAGTTTCAATCAAATTATTTAACAAATCCTCTCTTAGAATACAAGCAATTTCATTTCCTATTTAAACCCATGTTATATCTTTAATAATAAATGTACTAGTCACTTTAGACTAATATTTTCCTAGAAGAATTGCATAATTTCTAGGAATGTCTATAGTTTTAATATTATTCATACATCTAATCCTTTCATATTGTTTAATTTTGATAACAATATCTCAAAACTTTCCACAAATTTTCATTTAATGTGAATCAAAACCTATAAGTTTCCTATTATCTATTTTAGAAAAAATACCTTATTGATCAACAATAAATTTTGACATAATATTCTTTGATGCACCAATGTCTAAAATTAAATTATGTATAATTTTATCCACAATTTTAATAGATACATAAAAAGGAGATATGTAATCTACAAAAATATCATATATTTGAGAAAAAAACAATAGAATGAGGTTGTTCACAACTTTTATCTTCTTCATGAAATCCAAAGACATCTTTAGAAGTTAAATTTTTAATGGCTTCATTGATTTTATCAATCTATCCTTAGAAAATAACAACTTGTAATAATGAAAATCATACTTTTATAGTGGCCAAAACATCAATAATGTTATACATTATTGATGTTTTGAAATACTTCAAAATCCAGATCTACTATTACCATAAACTAGATCTAAAGCTATGCAATAAAATGCATCATGGAAAAATTCCTTAATTCACCATTAATATGAAATCATAAATGAGAGAAAGATAATAATAACATAGATAACATAGATCTAACATGGTTCACCCAATGTGGGCTACATCCACTAATGAAATTTATTAAATAAATCAATAATATAAAAAGGATTACAATGAAGTCTCATAGAGATAGACAAATCTCATGTAGAAAGTGTTGCACAAAAAGTTACACTTTCACCTACACCTATAAAATGCTATATCTCACAAGTTGCTAAACCACACCCTATAATAAACACCTGTACTTTGACTCTAATCCTCAAAGCCACCCACTAAAAATAAACCATCAACCTCTAAAGGCCATACCATACCCTGTATATATATATATAATAAAATGAATAAAATACATAAAAGGAGGAGCAAATGTGCAATTCTTATCCTAGATAAGCATTATCCAACATGTGACAACCCTCCTCCACCTCATCAAACTTATCCAAAGGCTCTCCCAAGGAGGAATTTTACATATTCATCTCTCTACCTTATAAGGGCACATTTTCCCAAAAACATGTGATCTCAACCAACTCCACTCAACAAGGAAGGAGTTCCCTTTTCCAAAAAAAAACTAGCTTCCTCAAAACAAGGAAGTCAACATGGGAAAAGGCATATAACAAATAAATCCATGAAATATTCAATAAATATAAATTATGAATATTCCACTCACATGTGGAGAACATGAAAATTATGCCCCTCCACATCCTTAGAGTTCTTTATGCCCCCAAAATTTATTCCTATGGTCATGTGATAGCCCAAACAGGCTCCACGCTCAACAACATCTAGATGATGTATATACATATAATTATTTAGATTTTAAGGAGGATACTTAATATTTTAAACTCAAGTGGACAATGTAATAATATAACAATAATAATATAAGCATTATTATGTGTACCTTTTTCTTTATAAATCCAGTGGACATAGTAATGATATAGCATTATCATGTGTACCTTTTCCTTTATCCTAATTTTTAAAAGAAGATGGATTATTAGTTTTAATATAATAATCTTTTTGACTTGTGTTAATAATATAAGAATTTTTGGATTTAGTTTCATATAAAGAATCATCAGTTACACAAATATTTATATTATCATCAAGGTCAATATAAATACTCTCTTTTCCTTAATATATCTTTTAAATTTTTGTAAAACTCTACATGTGTTAGGATCATGATCTAATTCAAAATAGTTGTATTAATTAACTTTTTCTTCCATTTTACTCTTTTTTATGAAATAATATTTACCTAACGAGGAGATTTTATCATGTAACTATGTTTTAATTGTGATCATCTCATTGTTAATACTATGAATGGATTTTTTAAAAAACGTATTGTCAAAATTAAAACCTATAGTAGATATATCATTAAACCCAATATGTTTTAGCTTCTTCTCATAATAAATAAGAAATGTAAGTTACATCTTAATATGAAATGTCTTTTTCTTCTAAAGCCATTTTAAATTTCAAAGATAAAGCATTGTAAAAATATAATCTAGAAAACTTTTTAGTAGGTATGATCTCATAAGGTATTTTTTTTTGTAATTTAGTAAATATACTAATGAAATGATAAACAATGTCTCCCAAAACTATGGAAATATTAACTACATAATTAACCAAGTCTGCATCCTATTTTGGTTTTCCAAAATAAAGTTCTAACTAATCTTTAATATCATTCCAAGTACTAATAATGCTAAAGGGAAGATGTATAAAAACTTGATATACTTTTCCCTCTAAGATTTGAGAAAAAACTCTAAGGGAAACTTTTTTATTAATAATACCTAAGGTTGTGAAAATTACTTTAAATTCATCTAGATGATTTTCCCATGATTCATAAAGATTTAATGAAAATTGGTGATATTAAGACATTTAAAAGAAAGGGGTTTACCTGAGTGAACACTAATATTGATAAGATTCATGTTAATCAAAGATTTACTAAAGTTTATTAATTATCATAATCTATATCATTGTCTATTACTTCAGCTTGATTTATATGGGATTGAAGGCCTTGAATCAATTCTTGATCCCAATGTTAATTTGACCGAACTAACGGATTCTCTTCCTTTATTTAAATAATTAATAGATTCCACTACTATACTAGATTGATTTTAATGTTGAGCTATATTATGGTATTAGTGTAAATATTATCTTTAGGATGAAAAGAGTTCTAAATAAAAAACATTTGGTTTAGGATTAATAAGCATTTTTTTCTCTTTTTCCCATCTAATTCATTGATTGTATTATTGAAAATTATCTTGTGTCTCACATGAAAGGTTTGATGTTACTTCAATGATTTCTTCTTCTTGTACATCCTCATTGATGATTTCATGAATATAAGTTAAAACATAAGGTATATTTTACCATGAAAAATGAGTTACATTTAAATCAACATCAACTTGGTCATCACCAATATCAATCATGGGTTGGATAACAAGAGGAGGACCTTGAATGGTCATGGACAAAAGAAAAATATATAAGCAAGATAAGATTTTTAAAATAGATGCCCAACAGAGTTTCCAAATTTGATGATGATTAAATTTACTACATCCATAAATCAACCCTTTCACCTATAATGAGGGTTAATTTGGAATCATACCAATCTAAAAATTATGGTCTAAAAGGTCTCAAAAGATCTAAAATATGTGCAATAGAATTTTATATATTCAGGGAAATAAAAGGTGTGTCAAAAATCAACAATACTTCATTATGATTTCAGAAACCAAATATATTTTTGAATCAAAATAAGGAAAAAAAATATAAAAATATAATCTAACCTATCTTATAGAAAAAAATTATAGATTAGATAGTCTCTTGAAGTAAATATTTATGTTCCTTAAAATATATCTATATTTTATCAAATTTTCTACAATCTTCTGATGTTCACGCTTCACTCAAAATAAATTGAAATAAGAGAAACGAAAAGAACGAAAATATAAATAAAACAATTCACAGTGAAAACCAAAGAATGAAATAGAAACAATAATTAACATAGTTAACAAGAAATTAAATTAAATAAAGACAACTAAATATAAACAAAAAATTAATCAAAATAAGAAAGAATAACAATAAAAAACAAAAGTAAATAAAGCAAACTAAACTATTACTTAAACTAGAATAAACACTAAACTGAAATAAATCTAAGGAAGAAATAAATTAAATGCCACTTAACTCTAAGATGATAAGAAATTTATTTATCTCTTAACTTAAAATATTTAATTAAGATAAAATGATATTATGAAATCAAATAAACAACTAAGGATTAGTGAAACCACATATAATCTAAAAATTAAAATATAGAGAGTTAAATCTTAATAAAAAAGTAAGAATTAAGTAATCTAATACAAAAGACAAACTTAATTTTAAAAAAAATAAAAATTAACTTAAATAAAATAAAAAATAAATTCAAGTCTTGAATAAGAATCATCTTAGCAAAGGTAAATTATATTTTATTGAGAAATAGTATTTTAGTATAGAAGTATTTGATATAAAAATTAATGCAATCTAAAAGGATCAACATGTTGCATGTAGTGAAGTATTCATCATTGTTCGAGTCAAGTAGTTTGGATTCTACTCATATGACTACAAATTTGTAATCATCATAAGATATAAAATCTAATACCTTTCAGATAATCAATTTTATAAACTAAAAAAGCAATCTAGATATACCTTCATTGATTGAGCATGCCACTTAACCGTTAGAGAATGTATTTTTGGTCTATCAATAAGAGTTTTACTATCTCAAAGATGTTTAATATACAAAATTATGATGATGAACATTGAATAAATTTAGATTCTTTAATAATACATGTGTAATGATCCTCTTTTTCATATGTCACATTGATCTTCTTATATAATTATCTCTTCAAGAGAGTTGAATACTAAGTTATAAATAACTTTAGCTAGTTTTTAGTTAAGTCTAATTGAATTTTAAATAAAATCAATTAATTTATAAATTAAATTATATTTAAGACTTAAATAATTATTTAAATATTAAAATAGAATATTAGTAGACTTATTAAGAAAAATCTCTAAATAGGTGGGGGTCCTTACACATTACTACCATTTAAATAATCAAATTATGCTAAGCATAAAATATAACATAGTCAATTTAAATAAAATTAATAAATATAACACTAAGTCTATATTAATTTATCCATTTTCATTAATATATAATTAAAATTAAGTGCTATAAATTTTCTAACCATTATTAAATATGAAAAATAAGTATCATCAATACTAAAAAATAATTAGTATCTAAAAAGACAAATAGTATAATTATAATTCATCCAGCCATCCACTCATCCTTAGTGTCTAATAACATCTTAGTTAGTAGATGTCCTTTATCCATCTAATATTTCATATAGTTCATTGACGTAGCTAAAAACTTAACTAGTTTAGTATCACCTTCATTGTCTTCATCATTAGCCTCCAATTTAACCTTATTAACCATTCTAATAATTATAGATGATGATAAAGGGTTGAGTTCTTAACTCTTACCTCCTAATATTTGTTTCTTCTCTTTCTTAAGTACATATGAAGTAAATTCATCAAGACTCAACTTCAAACAACATATAAGCGTAGTTACAAGTTCAAGAGATGGAGTTTTAGTATTTAACATGAAAATGGATCATGAATGTAGCTTGGTAGTTAATTATAGATCATCTCAAGGTTGGAATATTGATGCTTTGATGAATGGTGAGGAGTGAGACTTGGATCAAATTACAAATCTATATGCATGTGCTAGGAGGAACTACTTAGAGTTCCTAATCTATGAGAATGATCTCTAAAAGGATGTCTTATCTAGCCTTAGTTTTCATGGTTATTAGTAGGATTAAAAGGCAATAATTAAATACATTCCAAAAAGTGGGGTCAAATGTATCAAAATGGATCAAAACATGTGTGCCTTCCTCAATTATAGGTTCAAATAATAGTTCTAATAGTTCTCCTACCCTAGAATTGTTTTCCCATTGAAGAAAATATTTACGGAGGTGGATCCTCCATATTCCAATCCTGATTATACCCCCAATTATTATCATCAAAATTATTGTAATGAAGAGGAGTCCATTTCAAAATTTAATTGAAAAAAAACCTTGAATACTATTTTCATTAAAAATTATTCTTTGATACATGTAAAAACCTAATATATACCACATCTGATTCTCATAAACATCCATGCATAACTTTTAATAAAAGAAACTAAAAATATGAATATACAACTTATATCCACATCAATGTTGATCAAATATCTTAACAGTCACAAACCATAATATTTCACATTATTCTATCATTTTCCTTAAAAATTTAATTATATTCATATACTACTCAAAAATATCAACTGCTAAAACATTGAATCCAATTCAAACATAAACATAATTATTTTATCTAAAACCCAAATAATTGTGCCAACCATATAATATATACATTAAACCTACTTATCATTACAAATCTAATCAATTATACCTCACTAAAAAACCACTGACTTTCAATACAATTCTAATATGACAATAAAAATACTATATGAAATTATTAACCATCTCTTGAAATAGACGTATATCTATATATTTTATAACATATTTAAATGAAAAAAATAAATTTAACCATGTATTTTTGTTCATATCAACTCAAAAAGACCAAATTCATTATCTAAAAATCATAACTTACTAATTTTTCATATGTTCAATGATATTTTAAAACATTAATGCAAATATCAAAGGAAAATAATCTTTGAGACACAAATCTTGTCAAATATATTTGATTTTAATAATCCAAAACAAAAATCAAAGGAACAAAAATTTCTACATATATCAAAGGAAAATAATGTTTGAGACACAAATCTTGTCAAATGTATTTGTCTTCAATAATCCAAAATATAAATCAATGTAAAAAAAACCTACATATCATAAAATTGACTATAAAATTCCTTTAAATTATATCCCCTTTACTCTATAGCTATACTTTCAACACCTTTTAATGAACAAACAAAAGTTTGTTTCAAAACTTAGCGATAATGAATAAAAAATCAATGCTTGATTTTACATCCATGCCAAAACATTATAATGACATACTTTTTCACAATCCTAAGTGAAAAGACCAAAATTATATCAAACTTGATATAGTTTGTGAAAACCTAAAATGTCAACTTAAACAAAAAAAGAGCTATTATGTGTACAAAATCTTTTTAAAAATGTTAGTCAATATCCCTAAAGAAACATGACCTAGAATCAACCCAAAAAACTATTCTACATAGAAATTTGTTACCCAATTATTGGATCAAAAACTTTGAAAAAGTTTATAAATTCCATAACTATCTTTTCACTAAGTTCCTTTTAAAGCATCTGACATTTCACAAACTGGTCATCCAAATAAATAAATAATTCTGGACATAGAAAAGATATTCTAAAAACATTAAGTAAACACCTAGAAGGCACTATACCCATCACATAAAAATTATTCTACATGAATAAACTTTTAACAAAATACATCCTTAGAAATAATAAAACCATACATATGCAACCAAAGCAAACTAGAATCATCATATCTTCTATCTCCACATAGTTTAAATTAAAATTAACTATCTAAAATACATCTCTATAAAAAACCATACAAATTTAAACTTTAAATAAAAAAGGTATACTAATTTTAAAGACAAAATCCTCAATAAATTAATTACTATGTAGCCTGAAAACCTCTTCAATAATTATTATGTGTCGAATAATAAAATATTTCCATTATTAATTGTGTTCTCAACATGCATGTCAAATTAAATCTATAAACATAGCCATGAAACTTAATCTCAACTATTCTTTAAAATAACCAACATATATAAACCCCACCTCATCTATAATTTTCTTGTCTTTCCTTACTCTTTCCAATTTTCCTTGAACTTAAAAAAAAAAATCTTCCACCACAATCTTGTGAATAATGATAAACTAATGAACAAAATTTGATTTTCATATTATTTCAAGTCATGATAACTACTCGGTCCATGTGTTTCACATTAACTTTTTGTATAGTCTACTAGTACTATTTTGGTGACATAACCAAATCATATATCTAATTGACAAAGTTATCACCACTTAATTAACTACTAAATATCTTACTAAAAATTGTTTTTTGATGCATGCACATCACATTCAATGCAATCAAATCCAAAATGTTCCAAACACATCACAATAACTTTGCCAAATAGATTAATTTAAGTCATAATTAAAATCAAACAATAAAATTCCATCAAATAACATGTTTCAAACCAATTATTCTAAACCCAAAATTAATTAACCAAACCAAAAATGGATTTCTAACATTCCTACCACCTTTTCTTCTCAATTACCATTGTCACAAATGTTCATAGGTTACTAATCATTAGGCCTTAGATATTAAGTTAGGAAATATTTTTATTTTAATACAATTCAACTTATATGAAATGAACATAATCAAATTTTATTTAATAATCATTATACCCCTACAACATATAACATTATTCAATATAAATAATTTTTAACATATATTATTAAAATTATACCTTATGATCATTATTATCATCTATCAATCAATTTGTGCATGAAACCATCCATGCCCTTAAAAATTAAGACAAACATATGATGAGAAGAAACATAGTCATAGAATCAAATAAGTTGTTCTAAACATTACTATCATTATCCATATATAATATATTTTATCATTGTGTTCATTCATGCTTTCAAAACCACTTAATACTGTTATATTAAAAACATCATTACATAGAAAAAATTAACCAACATTCAACATAATAATGAATATTCACAAAAATAAATGAACTAAGACTCCACACTATCAATTTTAAACATTACAATGTGATTCATCAATATGACAAAACACCTTGCCTTATTGGAAATTTTAGAAAAGAGAGGGGGTGACAAAATAGGGATAATAGAATTAATAAAAAAAAATGTCCACTATTATGAAACTAAAAATAATAAGATGAATCATTGTTGTAGCATAGTTCATGGAGGGATTTTCAAATATTAAAATATATAGTTTAGTTCAATTAGAAAACATGTTATATGTGTTATATTTCTATATAACAACCAATAGAGGTCATATTTTTTCAATTCTAACCCATATCTAGACTAACATGGGAATGATATAAGGTTGTGGGATGCCTATATCTAGATCAAACCTCTAAGGTTTTTAATGAGTCTAGTTCCTTATATATAATATTTGGGAATTATTTTTCTAATACCTAAATAATTTTGGATGAAAAGAGTTAAGAGATTGCATAAAAAAAACTATTTTAACATGTGGTGATGCAATGAATATTCAAAGATCCACTCTCAAGATTAAACTCATTAACACACTAATGGACTATGAATAGGACTAGGATAGTGCTTACAATATTTTTCAAGCAACAATACTTCACTTAGAGGTTAATTTGATGGACGTCATTGAAGGCAAATGAGGGTATGGCTTGATTGAAGGCACTTACAGTCAACATTCCACTCTATACCTAAGAAATCAACATTAAGACATGCTATATGACCTATAAGGAAAGTTTATTTCAACCTAGGATGTACTTGGACCTACAAAGGGAAGATGAACCACTTTTGCATATCAAAAAAATATAAAACACTAAATATAAATAGGTATACAGTTGAAAAATGCTCTATTCATTACTCTAATAGGTGAAAAATTCAATTTCTAGTAGAGTCTCATCATACCAGCCTAAGGGATCCTCAACAATAGGTTAAAGGCCATATTTATAGAAAAGGAGAGCAAGAGAGAGGGATTTTGGCATTGAAAAATGAATCAAAATGAGAAAAACTCCCTTTGAACCATAGTTACACCTTCCTCTACATTTATGCTCAACCAAGCTCCTGCTTTTTTGAATCTAGACTTGAGTAAGGATTTTTTTATGTATGCTTTTTCTACATTTAGTATAATTTCAATCATGCTTATGTAACAAAATAGTGAAGGATTAAAGCAAGCCATTATTTTTTTTTAGTCAAGATTTTGAAGGCTATGAGGAGATGTATTATTTTGTTGAAAATAATTTTTATTATAATATTTTTAAAAAAAATCAAACATTTGGTTTCAAATAGCAAGATTATACTAATGGTATCTCATCCTAGTGTGAAGGATTTCATCCTCAATAGAGACTTAAGTGAAAAGAGAGATGGATGGGTCACTAAGTGCATGGAATATGATATTGAATTGAAGGTCACAAATATATTTTGAGGTAAAGGATTGTGTGAACATATTGTAGAAGATGTGAAATAATAAAAGGATATGGTTTTTATACTTTAAGACACCCAATAGGAAGCTAAAACTACTCTTCCATCTAGTTGTACATAAGACATTCCCAGATTCATTCAAAGAATAAAATTTCCAATGGCATTATTTGCATCAAGGAGAAGACATTTTAGGATACAACTATTACCTTACATTTTGATTGATGGTTTTTTGTTCAAAAAATGCATTAGAGGTATGCTTTTAAGGTGTGATGAAACTAATCAATTTAATAAGCTTTTTGAACAATTTCATGATAGTCCTTATAGAGGCCATTTTGTATCCAATGCCATAGCTTAAAAAATCATTAGAGTTCATTAATTTTGGCCTAATTTATTTAAGGATGCACATACATGGGTTAGGAAGTGTGAAAAGTGTGTAATGTTTACAAATAAATAAAGACTAGATGTTATACCATTAAGGCCTATTTAGGTTGAGTAGCCTTTCATGCCAAGGGGTTTAAAATTAATTAGAGTTATACATATTCCATATAGTACTGGTCATAAAAGGTTTTTAACATTTATATACTATTTCACTAGGTGGGTGAAAGCAGTACCTTTGAAGGAGGCAAATGAGAACTTTGTGGTTGAGTTTTATGAGAGTCAAGTCACTCATTTTGGAGTACCTTCTACTATAATATAAGAAAATGCATTGGCATTAAATAGTGTAAATTTATGTGAATGGGATATAAAGCTAGGTATTTATCTAAGATCTTCATCAAATTGCTATCCATATGGTAATGGACTATTTAAGTCTACTAACAAAAACCTAATTTAGATCATCAAATGAATACTGGAAGATAATCAGAGATATCAAAAAACAAAGATGAAGATTAATTAATGGGATAATAGAATCACCCAAAATAATTCCATTGGTCATTCACCTTATCTCTTAGTTTATGGAAGATAAGCAAGGTTGGCTATCTTGTTGGAGCTCCAAACTTTGGAACTTTCACACCAACTAGAGATTCTAGAAAATGATGAAATGAAGATTAGGATGAATGAACAAAGATAATTAGAAGAGATAAGAAATGAGGCCATGAATACCATGTCATCTAGGTAATATAAAGTGAATAAGACTTTTGACAAAATATCTTCATCACAGAAAACATAATAAGGTGACATAGTTCACAAATGGGATGAGGACCATGCAAAGCTAGGAAAACACTCTAAGTTTGAGAGCTTTCAGAGTGGACATTATGTCATCACAAGTTGCAAGGAAATTAATTAATTTTACCTTGATAGATTTAATGTAGATAACCTTCCCTTACATATTAATGGGAGGTATCTTAACTTTTGATATTAGTTTGAGATCATGCTCTTTATACATAAGTAGATAGGTCTATCTTTTCCTCCAAGTGTTTTTCCACATTATAGTTTTTTATTGTTTGGTTAGTTTTGGTTATTTTGTCACTTCTTTTTTTGTTTTTGGGTTACCCATTACACTAAAATTTATTTAGGAATAAATTAGAGTCCTTTTTCTTAATAATTACCTTATTCATTTAGTCATCATTAATAAGCTTAGTCATATAACTAGGTTCCATGACCAATAGGATCGTCAAGGTAGTTGCAGTTGAGTTTCTAAAAAATTTGGCCATTTTGACCCACATACCATCCTTCTCCCATGCCATGAAATAAGAATACTAGGGTCCCAATTGAATAAAGATCAAATGGCTTATAATCAGGCTCAACATTATAAATGTAGGGGTTTGAATAGATTTTCATGGTGTCTGAGTAGTTTTAGGAACAAGTCTAGAAGAGCCTACAAGATTACAATCCTATTTTACACTTAGGAAATATTTCAATGTTTATTTTGGCTAAGTGTTCAAATTATTTTGGGAAAATTTTCTTGAAGGCAAAATACTATGTACAAATTATTTTGATAAAATTATTCAAACAATTTTCTTGAAGACAATTTTTTTTTAAGAATTTTGTCAATGGAAAAAGCTAAGTACAAATTATTTTAGACATTTTGTTAGATATAAAAATTTTATAGACATAAAATTTATAGGGAAATTAGTGAATCAAAAATCCTAAAGAGTAAAATTCTTTCAGATATTTTGCTCACAACAAAGGATCTAAGTGTAATTATATTGGGAAAATTATCTAATACAATTTTTCCCGAAGACCTAATTCTTTTAAAAATTTTGTATAAAATAAATATATTGATACAAAAGGCCTAAGGAAAATATCTTGATGCAAAATTTTCAAATAGGCAATTTTTTTTGGGAAATTATTCTACAACAGTTTCCTTGAAGAAATAATTACATCAGCCAAATTATTTTAGAAAAGTTGATCTAATAGGGTTGTGATAGGTACAAAAAAATAAAAATAAAGGTTAGTATTCATCCATTAGGATCCAAATATTTATGATCATGTAAACATATTTGGCATTCCCATAGACATCAATTAGCTGGTGTGCAAACATCAATTTCAAGTCATGACAAATGACTATTGGTTTTCAAATATCTTAGTGATGGTTAAACAAACTTAAAATACATTCATATAGAAATCAAATAATTTTATTCAAATGTCAAAGTAAATCCTTATGAAGTATCCATTTGATTTCAAACATTCAATATCAACCATTAATGTTCAATCATATAGCAAATCCAATGATGAGTGGTGATTGATAGGCTAGTAGGTCTAGGTGGATCTGACAAAGCATGTTTGATTATGAATTAAAGATCAATATATAAATGATTTAAGTGTTCAATGATATGAGTTAGTTTTTAATGACCAATCAAATAAAGGGGAGCCCAAGTGACTTAGACAAAGGTCAACAATTTTTTTTGGATGGGGTAAGGTAAATAAAAAACATGGGTCGAAGTATAAGCATGGTCCAATTTGAACTATATCCAACATTTCAAATTATGACACTAAGACATGTATAATTCAATATATTCATCACCAAATCCAACTACATGAAAGTGACCCTTCTTTCCACTCTTGCATGCCATAATAAACTAGTAAAGAGTAATTAGCACCATGATAAAACCCTAACAGATTGATATGATTATTATAGCTACATTGATTCTTGAAATTATCTCAAAATAAATTTGTCCCACCATTACAACCATAAATAATCCTCAATGAAGAAATAATTTAATAGTGTAACAGATAAAGTGACCTGGATCAATTCGAAAGCTTGAATGGGCATAAATGTAGAGGAAATTTTAACTATGGTTCCAAGGGAGTTCTTCTCTATTTTATTATTTTTTCATCACCATAATACCTCTTTCTTACTCTCCTTTTCTAAACATATGTCCTTGAACTATTGTTGAGGATCCCTTAGGCTAGTACAACTAGACTCTACCAAAAATTGTATTCTACAACTCTTGGAGTCATGAATAGAGCATTGTGAAATTGTTTACCTATCTATACTTAGTATTTTGTGTTTATATTATATTAAAAAGAGGTTAATCTTCCCTTTTTAGGTATAATTTCAACCTAAGTGCTAATAACAATTTCCTTTCAAGTTATCTAGCATGTCTCAATGTTGATGTCTAAGGTATAAAGTGTAATGTTGACTGTAAGGGCTTTCAATAAAGCTTTACCCTCATTAACCTCCATCCTAGGTCCATCAAATTTACCTCTATGTTATTCAATGCATTATTCCTATTCATATTACATTACTGTGTTAATGATTTCAATCTTAAGAGTGGATCTTTAAACATTTAGTGCATCACCACATGTTAAAATATATATATTTTATTTTATTTTATGAAATATCTTGAATATTTTCACCCCAACTTGTTTAGGTCTTAGAAAAAGAAGTCCAAACTGTTATATATGTGGAACTAGCCTCATTTATAACCCTAGATGTCTGATCTAGATATATGCACCTCATAGCCTTAGTTCATTCCCATGTTAGTCCAAGTATGGATCAGACCTAAAAAAATCTAACCTCTATTGGGTGACATATAGATAGCTAACAATATGGATTTCAATCAAAAATTAGTACCATTAGTGAACATTTATCTATGTATTTCCCAATAATTAGGTTGAAACATGTCCTCTAAAAATGACTTCTAGACATGACATATATGTGTGGTGTTTTTGATGATAATAAACCTAACAAAAAAAATTGCATCCTCCTTTGTGTCCTTAAGAATAAGTTGAAACATATTACCAAACCAATATAATATCTCAATTTTATATATAAAGATAAGGGAATAACTTATTTTATATTCAAAACCCAGACAAAATTATTCTTAGAGCTCATTACAATACATGGAGGATGTCATCGGCTAGACTAACACATCGATAAACATGGGGACATCACCACATCCATGGGTATCACAACAAACCAAACAAACATGGATTATATAAATAAATCAATAATTAGTACTTCAATAAATATTCAATCAATAAAAGATGTTTCCATCCCAACAGGTGTTGATGTCTAGTCCTATTATCCAACCCAAACAAAATGAATAAGTAAATAAACCTCAATTACCTGCACATCTAGCATCAAAACATAAGAATAAAAAAGTGTCCCCTATTTAAGAAACAAAACAATAAGGAACTAGGGGAGAAAATACCATAAATTGTAGGAATGTTTAGCTAAATTTTATAAAAATATTAACTAGTCCTTCTGCATTCACAATAAAGAAAGATCCTAATGAAAATAAATTTAAGACTTCCCAATGATAAAGTCAAGGAAAAATAGGACATTCATGAGAAATAAAAACCTTAGTAAACTACTCCTTTACCAATTCCATTTCCATAAAGTCTTAAACAAATAACAAATGAAAGTGAATTTGACTTAGTCAAAAAACTAAAAAAACCTAAGCATAGAGATACTACTATTATAGGTTATCAAATACATCTCTGAGATTAATAGAATAATCAATGTTTTTTGTGACAAAAATCCTAAGAGAGTAATACAATATCCAAAAATCATACAAGTATATGGTAATCTTGTTGACCTATTATTAAAGAAGTTATTTGTACAAAAATATGGAGACCCTGGAAGTCTAGTTATCATCATAGAAATAATAAATAATGAAATAACCAAATTATTAGTAGATTTAGGATATAGTCTCAATGTAATGACATTATACACATTGTAATAAATCTCCCTAACTAGGCTACAACCAACTACTATAGTTCTAAAAATGATTGACCAAACTAGTATGGGTTATATAAATTAGTAAATGTAGAATATCTAGAATATCCTATAGCTTTTATGATAATCTATAAAAAAAAAAGAACAAAAATTAGGTTATCCATTGATCCTAGGAAGGCCATAGTTGGTCAAAATTTCAACACTAATACATTTTAGGTCTAGAGATTTGGCAATCTCTAATGGATATAAAGAAAAGAAAATCTCCTTATATCCACCTAAAAAACCATCTCCATTTTTATCATATCACTTATTGATATATGCATCAAATAAAAATGGAAATATTATTTTTTATTTGGAAATGGTTGAAATTAAAAATTACACAAATGATCTAGAGGAGTTGACTTGTTATATGGAATAATACAATCTTTCTCTAGAGATGTTTAGTCTAGCTCTAGAGATGCACAATCTATCTTCAAAGATGTTAGTCTAGCTTCAGATATCACTATAATAGAGATATACATTATCAAAACATATGTATAATGTTATCAAAGAATCATTGAGGACATCCATGATGAGATATATTATCACACACCTCTCCAATAGTGTTGTTAGTTGGGCACATAATAGTCAAGAATATTTTCTTTTAGCTTTATGTTTACCATTAGTAGGTGTGATTTCATAAGGATAATCCCTCTTCAAACACATAACCATCTTATATATGTTGAAACCTTGGTATTGTCCCTTGAAATATCTTATGATTTAATTTATACAAGTTAATTCAATCTATCTAGTGACAAAATAACTTAAAACATAGCTAGACAAAATGTTAAACATAAATAGTTGGTCAATTGATGAACAAGAGACCAAGGTATTTGATGTACCAAAGAATAATACTAAATATTTTTCCTAGGAATATAATGACATGAAATTAATCCATGAAAGTTTATTCACCCATCACATTTACATTGAAAACATTAAGCTAATTAGTCAACCTTAGATAAGGATAAATCCAATACTAAGAGACATGGTTTAAACTAAAATAGAAAAGTTATTGTATGTAGGATTTACATATACAATCTCAGATAGTCAATGGGTATCAACACTAGTAATACTACCTAATAAATATGGAAAATAGAGAATATTTATAGATTATATGGAAGTTAAGCAATTATGAAAGATTATTTTTCCTTGCTCTTAATAAATTGAGTCTTAGTTAATCTAGCTGGAAATAAGTATTTTTACTTCTTTTATGCATTCAATGGGTATAATAAAATAAGAGTATCTTCTAAATATTAGGATAAAATCACTTTCACATGTCCCTACGGTATGTTTGCATAAAGAGTTTCACCTTTTTCCTTATGAAATACACTAACCACCTTTTAGAAAATAGCCCTTGTTTTATTTTATGATCTTACTAATGAGTGTGTTGAGGTATACATGGATGATTTTGTAGTGCATAGGGACTCTTTTGATGAAGACTTCAATTATATATATATATATATATATATATATATATATTGTTGACTATGTGTGAACACCATCAGTTATATTTAAATCATGATAAATTTAAAATGATGGTTGATCAAATAATTGTCTTAGGTCATCATATCTCATCCCAAGGAATATAGGTTGACCGTATAAATATTGAAGTGATTTAAAAGTTGCCTGCACCCAAAAATCCTATAACTATAAGATAAGTGAAAATAAATAAAATATTTTGATTTATATTATAGGTCATGTAGGAGAACATAACATGAAAAATATATGTGTAGAACTATAAGCTTTTGAAATATATGGTAAGATCATTAACCTCTTATTAGGTAATTTGCTTCTACCAAAATATGAAGCCTTGAAATTCAAATCATAACCATATCTATAAGAAATAAGGAAATACCCAACTTAATATTATCAAAATGGAAGAATTTTTAAAAAATAGTTTAAAGATTAACTACTAAGTCATATAATATATTATAGATGTTTTTTTGATGATTTTGGTAAGATTGTTGCACCTATGTTTTCCTCACTCGCCAAGGATAGTGAATTACTATGGACTGAATAATTTTAATAGGATTTTGAGACAATAAAAAGAAACTAATTTTGGCTCTAGTATTGAGAGGTCTCAATTGGGAGCATCCCTTTCATATACACAAATATGCCTATAACAATGATATAAGGGGTAGTTCTTGAGTAGAAAAATGAAGAAAGTAATATTTATGATATTTATTACATAATTAAGAATTTAACTCCTACTTAAAGGAATTATAAAATTACTAAATGGGATTTCCTTTATATCATTTATATTATGAACAAATTCTGTTGCTACATCATTGGATACAAAAATATATTTATATATATCATTCATTCATAAGATATCTAAAGAAAAAACCAGTGGTAGGAGGTAGGATCATTAAATGGTTACTACTATTGTATGAATTTGATATAGTAATCATTGGTAAGCTACGAGAATCTAATTTAGTTTCTAGCTTATTTTCAAGATTAAAAGTATCAAGTGAATATGAGCTAATAGAGGATAATTTTCTAGGTGAACATTTCTTCATAATTTTAATTCAATCTCCATGGTTTGTTCATATAGATAATTATCTATACTTAGGGAATTTTACTTGTGATTTCAATCTTTTTGTACTTAGAATTTCACAAACAAAATTCTGAGCTCACATAATAAATTTTTCAAATCATCCATTTCAAACATCATTTGGAGATCTTTTTAATGTAATTAGTTTCCTATTACTAATGTTTTTATTCTCTCCAATATAATTTTGTATAGATAAATTGTGTATTCATGATTATGAAAATGTATGATTAAAAATTAACACCATCATAATTTCATGCTCAACTAATGGAACACATCCAATTTTACATCAAATGATCATGTTTTTCTATAACTCAAGTTTTAGTTATGACACATCTCTTCACAAATGTAATTAATGTTCCCATTAGTATGATAATTTACTCCCCAAGCTTATTTTTAATGTCATGCCTCTCACTCCGGTCATCCACTTTGTCTCATAGAGGTTATTAAAATAATTTTATTTATTTATTTTATAAAACAATTAAATTAATGAATGAAAAAAAGAGTTTTAATTAAATTACACTTCAATAATTATTTTAAAAGGATTATTATTGAAAATTTAAAATAAATTATTTTACATCTAAATATGTGTAAACACATGCAAATTTATAAAAGTACAAGATTTTTGAAGCTAATTTCCAAAATATATGACACAGTGTTTTATTTGATGCACATGCACGTAGAAAATTTAAATAAGTTTTCCAAGAAGTTGTAAAATTGAAACTTGAATTCCCTTCTATAATTCCTCACGTTCATTCCTCCATCATCTCAAGGCATGTAGTTTATAGAGATACAATTATTATATTTTTCATCTTTACAAGTTTCAAATAAATAAATAAAATTTTTGAATAAATGGTAATGATAACAAAAAAAAAATCATGAAATGACCATTTTATCCTAAGAATTCTAAAAAGCTATGAAAAATCCATTAAGAACTAAACAAATCCTTAAAACCCTATAATAAGTCATGAATAATTGAAAATTTTAGAGAAGCTGTAAATGTGGTTTTGTATAATTTCTTGATTATATCAAAGTCCTAAAATCTCATGTGAGACAAAAATTACTTCAATATCTTTCAACATAATAAAATATGCATCAATCTATATTTTCAAAAGTCTTCAAATCTCTCAATATGGCGTCCCATTTTAAGAGTTGCAAATAATTTTCATTTGGTTTTCAAAATTATAATCCATTATTAGCAAGGTGTTATTTTAATTCATGATTATCAAAAATTACAAAACTATTTTTAAGAATCCCAAAGATATTAAAACAAAAAATTAGTGGTTTTCAAGTATTAGAAGGTAATTTTCAAGA
Source organism: Torreya grandis (assembly GCA_037957365.1). Taxonomy (NCBI): domain Eukaryota; kingdom Viridiplantae; phylum Streptophyta; class Pinopsida; order Cupressales; family Taxaceae; genus Torreya; species Torreya grandis. Next base: position 649,813 of record JARHVA010006060.1, read on the forward strand.
TTATCCTGCAAGAAAATTGGCATATTTAAACATCAATCAAGAAGTGATTTTTTGAAGACTCTTAGTTATATTTAAAGATTATATAACTCATTAAAGAATGAATAACCATCCCAAAAGATTATATATCATAAAATAATACATTAATTCACATTTTATAGCAATTTTAAATTCCTTTATATGGTATCCCACTTCAAGTGGTATAAATGAATTTTAAATAGTTTTGAGAGCTATTCATCATTAATAGAAAATAATTATTCAAATTTATGGTTATTAATAATTATAAAATAGTTTTAAATAAATAAAACAAGGTTTTTTTAAATTTTTAAGGTGGTTTTCAAATTTTTCAAAGTGGTTTTCAAGTTTCTAAAGGTAAAAAATTACTAGTTTTAAATGAAAAGCAAGAAAGTGGTTTTGTCAAGTCTTATAGCTATCCTTTGAGTTTCAATAACTCAGTTAATGTTGTATCATCACCTCCAAGTAATTAAAATATAAATATTATTCATTCATAAACATCTTTAATGAGATAAAACTACCCACTATGGTATCACATAATAAAAACTTATGAAAAATATTAGTTGTTATAAAAACAAAGTTTCTTATCTTTTGTCATTCTAAAAGATTATCTATTATTCCAAAATGGTTTTAAAAGGCTATAATTAAGTTTAGATAATAATATAAATTCATGGTAATAAATTAAAAAAATAATAAAATTCATGTTAATTCAAATAGATACAATAAAAGAGGTTTAATCTCTTTATCCAAGTTAGTTTCAAGAAGTTGCATATCCAAAAAATAGTGGTAATTTACACCTACATAGACAATTCAAATGCTTGACAAAGAGAATAAATACCATAAAAAATCAATTATAACACCAAAATTCAAGAATACAATAGTTTTTTCACCTTTTTATGGAATGTGGTAGTCATAAATATATTCCAAAGAGTTCATATATCTATATATAATCCTTCCAAAAACACATTAGATTAAAAATGTTAGTTCATTACCAAAGTAGAAGGTGGTTTTAAATTTTTCAATGGTCTTCATTAATATGAAGATAAATTAATATCTTGAAAAAATATGTGATTTTGATAAATTTCAAAGGTGGTTTTCAAGAGGAAAGAAGAAAATTTCAAAGAAATGAGAACTCCAAACCTAAAAGTGGAATATTCTCTCCTTTTAATAATTTTTAAAATTTTATATCTAAAAAAGATTTAGAAAAAATGTAAAGGTGGTTTTAAATAAGGCATACTTTCTTAAATATTTTATACAAAGTCATTTTTATGTAAAATTTGTCTTTGTAAATCATGTACCTATAGACTTTGACCCAAAACCTTATTTTCCCCTCTTTGTCAAGTCATCTTATTATAACTTTGTAGTTTTTAGTTGTTTAGCTTTATTAATATTTTCCTTTTTTTTACAATGTCTACATCAACATAAATATGATTTAAATATAAATTTAAATTAATCACACCATTTTCCATGCTAGATTTAGATATGAGCACATCATGGACACAAACCTTGGGCACGTCAATATGCAATAGGTCTGAGACAAAACCATATCCGAGAGAAAAAATGTAATCACAAGGTGAATCTAAAACTACATATTTCTTCAATTTATTTTATAATGTATTCTATTGTCTAAATTTTTTTATTTCATGTGTAGAACACTAAAAATTTTTAAAATGAGGAGTGTTCAATTCTAACAAGTAACCAATTATCCTCTTCGATACTAAATTAATTGAAGACACTTTTAGAATCTTGAATTATGAAGAACACATTAAGATCAACAAAGAGCATTCTTAGAAAATATGGGATGAAGATCCACTATAATTCTCCATATTCGTAAATCAATATTGGATGGTCATAAAATGAGACAACATTAACACATTTCATAAAGAATTGCCAAGGAGTGACTTTGCCAAGAAGTGGTTCACATTATCACTCTCCTCAACCATGTTTTTGGAATACCATCAACATGTTACATATAATCATGGATGTATGAATTAATATGGGTTATCCTTGATGGAAAATAGTTCATTATTTGGTCAATTATCATAAGTGATGATGTTATGCATGAATAACTCTAGAATGTGAAAATGATAGGTCATTTCTACATGACCTCATACCTGGTATATAATGTAACTAAGAGAAAAATATTCATAGGCCTAAATAAAAAAAGGTTATGGATCTATGAAAAAATAAATTATATCAATTATATCCTCAACTCAAGATCAAAACCATTCTAAAAAATTTTAGGTGAGTGGATGATGTATTCCTCTGGTGTGTGATCACGACACTCAAAATTGATCCCATAAAGATATTTTTAGTCCAAGAAATGGATACAATAATAAAATGGGGTATTTTGTTTAGCTGATTCCATACCATATACTACACTATAGTTACTATATTTAATTTTATTCCATATATATTATAAAATTAAGTGAAAATGGGATTTAATGGAGCTATGTCGATTTTGGTGTTAGTAAACCATTTCCTAGGAAAAAAATATAATACATGTTGATTTCTAAATTTTAATTTGGAAATATAATTGCCATTACTTTCACAAAGATAAATTAATGTATATCAAAATATCTATAATGACCCTCTGCCCATTCATCAGAACATGGGAATTTGACATTATTTGATTCATTATAGGCATTTTAGGAGAGAAATACAAACATCAATCAC
>JARHVA010006060.1:657500-787500 GCA_037957365.1 Torreya grandis
TAAATCACTTATAATTTATTTCATGTTGAAATCAAGTCAATTTCATAATGTAACTAAAAAAATAACTATCAATGTTAGTCAGGAAAGAATCTTCTGCATCTTCAAGTTTTAATGTTTCCTCTATTACATATTTAAATGGAATATAAGTCCCATTTGAAGAAATAGAAAAAAAATTTATTAAATACCATCCTATTACTGAGCTCATTTCAAAAGTGTAGATGGTCTATGATTTTATTCATAACCTAAGAATTCTTAGAGGTGGAATATGTCCAGAAGGCACTCAAGTATATTAGAAATCCCTAAGACTAAAGGATCAAACATGTGAAGATGTGATTTATCCCAATAATCCATGTTCATTCCCATATGAATGGGATAGGAAAATTGGTTATCAATTGGCCATATGAAATTAGATAGAGTACAAGTCATCAGTGAATCCTATATCCCACTATTGTTCTACTAGTAAATAGATCATATAGATAAATTCATAAGTTTAAAAGGGTCCCAATTCATCTAACCATGGATTATTTATTAAATTTTATGTCATTTCAAAAATTAACTTTACTTTATAAATTTTATTTATTTTTATAGATTGATTTATTTTATCAATAAAAATGATGATGTAATAAAATAAAAGTTGATATTTTTCTTAAAGTCACTTTTTAGGTCTTATTTTCTTATGAAACCCTAAATAAAATTTATAAATACCTTAAAATTTTATAAAAATGAATTATTGGAGATCTGATATAAGTAGAAAGTGAAGAGAGAAGTTTGGAACTCTGTAATGGGGAGATGAAGAGTCATCCTCCATTGATTATGTTTCAAACTTTCTCTTTGTTGATTACCTTGTTTACCTTTGTTTCCTTTGTTTTCATGATTTCTCTTATGGTACCCAAGGTGGTCGTATTACCTTGGATTTTATTGATATTTGGTTTAGTTTTGATTTGTGGTTTAAATTTATTTGTTTTGTTTGTGTTTTTCCTTATGTGCCCCATGCTAGCCCACATTTCCCATGCTTATATTTCCATGTTTGTAGCCTTTGTAAAATAGAGGGTTATGGTATTGATTATAGTTGTTCATGGAAAAAATCAAAAAATATGATCTTGAGTGTGTGATGAGGGAAGAAAATGGTGGTTTTAATGAGCTAGTTGGTCTTATATGGGTTAATAAGAATTATAATCTCAAGGATAGTGTGTCGTTTTTTGGCTCATGTGGAAGAAGGAACTTTTATAGAACTAAAGAATCTATTCAATGAGGCCTTACAATAATAAAAATAAATAAACACATATAAGATATAGAATTCCTTCCTAGCCACATTATTGAAGGTGAGCATGGAAAGTAAAAGTGGGAAGAAGTCCAAATTAATAAGCATCCTAGCTTTGAGACAACCTTGACTCTTATTTCAAATGATTCCATGGAAAAACACCTACATGAAAAAGACACCAAGTTAAAAAATGATGGAGTTTTTTTGTATGTTAGAAAAAAAACTCTCTCCCTTCTATAAATTTCTTTGATAATTGGCTCAATTTTATGTGGGGTAAGAAACTAGGTATCTACATAAGATTTTGTATAATATTTCAAAAAGGGGTTTTTATGATTTTTAAAAAAATATCTAATATGCAGATAAGGGACATCAGTAAACCCTTGTGGAATGTTGGTCAATATTTATTTAAGGAGGTCCCATAGAACCCAAATATGGACTACAATGACCTTATCTTCAAAAATACACCTAGATGGGTAGATATTGAAAATGTCCCTATATATCTTTGGAACTCCCTACCACAAGATATGAATCCCCTTAGGGAAATCCTTAGAATTAAGGACATGAAATGGTCTCTAGCTCATACGAATGTTGGGATTATGATATATTTAGAATCTTTAGATGTATTCCCTAAATCCTTTAACTTTAAAATCATAGGGATATCCCATATTTGTTTTCTCAATGGATATAAGGCCTAAACACATGTTTTTTTGTAAAAAGGTGGACACCTTAGTAACAATTGTCCATTATTGGTTAATAAAGAGGACTTTTTTAGTCAAAAAAATGGGCAGGTATCATAGAAGGAGGATTGTGTGATGGTTCTCTACCAATTGATGATCTAAAAGTATTTAAAAATACCATGCTTAATAGTGAACCTTTCAAAGGTTATGCCTCCCCTGAGGAGCTACTAGAGAAAAATGCTCCAATAACTACTGGAGAGTTAGATAAATATGTGATTCAATGATCTCACCAATCATATAGCTCCACATCACCCCATATGCATGATATGATTAAATTCCTACCTGATGACTTAAATTTTCATTTTATTGATCATATGTCTCCATTGCAATATTCTGACCCATAATTCAAGTATTCTCCTTCAGATGAGTATGTGGTAATATTATTCGATCCTCTTACCATTGATGTTTCTAACCATGGCAATTTACCCTCTTCTAGGCTTGATTAAAAAGGTTATGATTCCTCCCTCATGACAATTTTTATATAAAAAATAATCATAGTAATTTTGTTTCTAGTTTGGATACTGTCATGATTACACCTTTGTACCTAAAGGACCCTAATTTTGTTGAAAATTGGAAGCCTAAAGGGGGTGGACAAGACTCATGACTAACACTACCTCTACCCCTCTTAAATAGGCTCCTGTGGTTGATAGAAAAAATTTAAAGATACCCCTCTTGGTAGCCTTGATCTAGATACTAAGAGTAATCCTAAAGAAAATAAGATTCCAAACTATTTCAAAAGATTGTATAATGGTGGGATCAAGCCCCAAGGTCAATCTAAATGACCTGCCTCCTCTATTTTCTATGTAGATTATATGTTGAAATGTTAGGGTATTAAAATCCTTTGATAGAAAACCCATTATGAGATAAATCAAACACTTTAGAGACAAATAAGACTTTTTGTTTTTTTAAGAAGTAATATCTATGGGCTCCCAACTGTCTCTGGTCCTTAATTTCATTTGGCCAAATACAATTCAGTTTTTTACTAATAACCAAAGAGGTAAAAGAGGATAAACCATATTGATTAATCTTGAGTTAAAGAAGTTCATTATTGACCATGGAACTTCTCCCTATAATCAATTCGTTTGGGTTTTACTATAAAAACAAAATCAATGTTTACATCTATGTAATATATACACTCCTAATGATTATAGAGAAAGATCTGAGATATGAAACTACCTTGAAACTAACCTAAAAAATTACCCCTAGAGTTTTGGAGGTTAATTTAACATGTAAGAGGAAAAATAAGATAAAATTGGAGGTGATCCTCAATGTTGAAAAGGAGTTAAACTTTTCTTCTGGTCCAAATTTAATAGAATACATAAATTCCTTGATCCATTATAGAAAGGTAAATATCAGAATAAAGGAATTTAGTATACCTGGTGTAACAATCAGAATAATAAGAAGAGGCAATATTCCACTCTTGATAAATTTTACTTGAACAAATATTATTTTTAAGTAACCCCAATAAATGCTCAAAATGTGGCAAACGTTTTGCCTTAAACCATTTCTGACCACCGTCCTAAGGAAATTGGATTTTTTTTTAATACAAATGTTCATAAAATTTCTTATTTTAAAGGAATTTTATAAATTTAATGTCTCTCACCTAAATGATCATGTCTATATGGATAGTATTCATTATTATTTTAATTTAGGAAGAATCTCTTGTAGCTATAGCTCAAACATTATCTATTGGAACTATAGCATGGAATTGTCCAAGAATTTTTAAATAGCTTATGGTCATCTTAAGGATAAAATGCATAGGGAAACTATTAGGGTCACCTAGGAAAATATAATTTAGGTGTAAATTTATCTTCAACTTGATCCTTATAATGGTAGATTGGTGGATGAGCTTATTTCTCTAAAACATCAAGTCAGATAAGCACAATGCTACCTTGCTAGGGGAATGAAGATTCACTCACACCTAATATAAATATTTGTGACAAGGGGTTTAAATTTTTATTTTGGATTTTGAAAACCACAAACTAGAGGATAAAAATAAATGGTATCAAGTTCCAAGGTAACCTATTTCATGATTCAAACACTATCAAAGAGACATTCTTTGAGTTTCACTCCAAAATTTTTTTGTCTGATGGATCCAATGCCCTCACTAAGAAGAACATGACTATTTTTTATCTTTTTGGTCAAAATAATGTTTCAAGGATGTAATCCAATTGCATAGATGAGGCTATCATGCTTGATTAAATTAAAGAGATTATTTATTCCCTCAATAATGATAAATCTCTTGGTGTTGATGGATTCCCTATTAAATTTTATAAAGCTAATAAGTATTGGATAGCCAATGATTGTATTTAGGTTTATAAAGAAGCTATTTGTATTAGTTCCTTGGGATTTTAAATAAATAAATGTTTTATTAAGTTTATTCCTAAGGAAGGGGACCCCAATTTGATCAAAAAATGGAGACCAATTACCATCCTTAATTTCTCTTATAAAATTTTGGAGGAAATCTTAGCTAGAAGGTTCTCTTCACTCATTCCCTCTATTGTTTCTAAGACCCAGACTAGTTTTGTTGAAGAAAAGTGCATTTTGGATAATCTTATAACTATATGTGAATGGATTTATTGGTCTCATGATTATAAACAAGATGTAGGCATGATTTTTCTCAATTTAAAAAAAAATTATGATAGAATTGAATGGAACTTCATTGAAATAATTCTAAGAGCCTTTGATTTTTAAGATAAATTTTTTTATAATGGTTAATGTTCTATTCAAATGTCCCTTTATTTTATTTGAAGTGAATCGAGAGATAATAGATTCACTTGATCTTCAATGGTCCATTATGAAAATTTACCCTCTTGCCCCTTCATTATTTTTGTTGGTTGTTGAATCCCTTGATTATCTACTAAAATGCTCAGATGTGGGTCCTCTTGTTAAAGGAATATCTCTGTCAAATGAAGATGAATTGATTGATGTTTTATTTTTAGATGACACTACTATATTTATAAAAATTGAGAAATAAAACTTGACCCAGTTTCCCACAAGGTTGGAAATATATTATTCTACTTCCATATCTAAAGATACTAAGCATAAATCTTATATGTTTGGGTGAAAAAATACCTCTCTAGATTATCTCATGTCATTTGTCTAGGAATGAAAATGGCATGATAAATTGGTTATATATTTAGGTATTCCTTTTTATCTTACCCCTTCATTCAAACACATGTGGGAGTGTATCTTTGTCAAAATTGACAATAAAATTGAAAAATGCCATGGTTACTTACTTACGTTACTAGGAAGGATCTAGGTCTACAATTTTTTTTGCCTCATATAGTACATATTATGCTTCTTTTCTTATTTTCAATAAAACTCATATTAATTTTCTACACAAAATTATAAGATATTTCATGTGGTCAGATGGTAAAGGTCAGAGAAAAATACATGATATTTCATGGCAATTTTGTTCCAAGCCTAAACATATGGGGGACTTGTCCTAAAACATCTAAGGAGTCAAGGCATTACCCTTGTGGTCAAATGAATAATTAGATCATTCAAAGGTGATGAACCCTATAAAGTTTTAGTTAGAAATAATATCTTGCATGGTTCTTTGAGCATAAAACCATATTATAAATGGATTAATATTGTAGATCTTATAGGCCCCTTATCTATCAAAGATGTTGGGTTGTCAATATTTGCCTCTATTTGGTCTACTTGGGAATTTGTAAAAAAATTTATCATTGCTAAACATATCTTCAGTTAGTTTGGGACATGCTACCGGGGTTATAGATCCATCTGGTGGAATCTCTATGTCAACATAGAGTATATTACAATTGCTAGGGGTTACTCTTGTTTTGATTGGTTCAATAAAGGTTTGAGAGATTTAAAATATATTTTCTCATAGCATGGTTGTGCTGCCTAGTCAAAAATTAGGGTTATATTTCAAATCCTAGCTACATAATGTAGAACTTATACTCTTCTTAAAAAAATCACTATAGGGGAATAACAATTTTTCTTTTATGGATGAGGAGGGTGAAGTCTAGGAAATGTTAAATTATTTAAGTGTCCACCTGTATTTGAGTTATCTACTTAGATGTTATACAATAAACTCTAATTTTCCAAAGCCCATTATCTTACCCTTAAGCAAATTTGGAATGTTTATGACCCTTTCATTCTTGGACCTTTACATTTTATGTTATATGGGATTCTTTTATTGAACCCAAAAGGTCATATTTTCATTAGATTTTTATATATAATAAGCTTGTTATTGGTACTATTTTAGGTAAAAGTGTTTTTAGGCAGCCCTATTGTTCCTTTTGTAGTGATGTTAAAACTATTAAACATATTTTGTCTCTTATCTTTATGATTCTAATATATATAAATGCTACCTCAAAATCTAGGCTATTTTTTTATTATGAGTTTGTATGGTTAAATATTAATTTTGGTTATGTTTATACTAAAAAAACTCCATCATTTTTTCCATAAGTTTTGGCTTATTTTATGAACCAAAATTATGTACTTTCTATGAAATCAAAGAAACATAGATGTTTTTAAATTTAAGGATAGGGTGCTTACTAACATCACTATTGAAGTCATCATTTGTATTGTTTATATGAAGATATTTCTCTATTTGGATGTGCCACAACTACAACTAGAGAAGTTCTTGAGGTCTGGGATGCTTAAGATCATGTTTGAGTCCTAAGTTGAGTCCCCATCTAGACTGGGGAGTTTGTCATGGGTCAGTTAGTGAGGTGAAGATATCAAAACATAAATGGGAATGCATCAAGGATTCTTATTTTTATCAGGAAAATGACCCAATTCATGAATGGGTTAATTATTAAGAATCAAACAATAACAGTGTGAATAGTTGGCTAGTTACCAATAATGATATGATTTAAGATGTACATAATGTGGTTTAAAACTATAATGTTAATGTGATCAATGAAGGTAGGAATATATTGATCCTCTATACCTATAAATTGATATTTTTTTTCCTAATTAGAATACTTTACTACCTCTTTCTCCCTTTTCTCCCCTCTTAGGTATACGATGCTCAAGATAAATTAAAGTCTAGAAATTGATTGAAGATAATGTGAATGTATTTATTTGAAAATTAGAAAAGATCATTAAAAGAGGATTTTCTACTAAAGTGGATGAATTCTTAGAGTATGTTATATCCAATAACATGAACTCCTTGCTACATAAGGTCGATCGATTCCTTACATTGTCAATTGTTGAATTAGATTAGTTAGAAATAGGTTTGAAGTTGAGCTATACTCTGGAACCTATGTGTGTGGATTTTGATGATGATACTAACATGGATTTCACTACTATTTAGAGGATGCTTGATGATAAGTTAGTGTAGTTACTATAATTGGTGGCCACCTCTATTCTCGATGGTGGGATATGTGTGTGTTAGTTCTGGTTCTTTTTTGCTTTGTTAGGCTACATATATGGGGACAATTTTTTATATTGTAATATTGATTGTTTATGTTTAGACTATTGTAGGGATGCCTCCTAGTTTTATACTATATTTTTGTTTTGATACTCTACTAAATTCTTTGCATCACCGATGATTATACTTTGTAATCAATATTTCAATATAAAAAAAGGAATTATTAGGTTATTTGGACCACTTTTGATTGGAGATGTAAATTTTGGAAAGATAAGAAGACAAGAATTTGCATGTAAATCCTCTTGAATAATCAATAAAAAATATTTTTAGTACTTTGGGCATCAATTTTTTTTGAATTTATGATATACATGTATATGTTATTCTATTTTGATCTTTATTATTTAATTTTTTTAAAAATACTATACTATTTTTAGATAATGACACAATCAAAAATTTAGTGTATAAGTCCATTTAAATATGTGTTAAAGGTTTTGTATTTGAGAAGCCTTAGTGAGATTGAAAACAAACTTCATATATTTTTTATATAAAGAAATACATATTTGATGCATGTGTTTAAGGTCATTCAATTTATTTTGTGCATGTACTTAATTCATATGTCTAAGATATGTATTTATTATATCATTTATGTGAATAATGAATACATATATGTGATATTAATATACTTTTATTCAATAAAATCTAATCAATATAAATACACTAACACTAACAACACTAGCCTAGACAGTAACGAGAGCATAGGTAATAATCCTACATTGAAAACACAACTAGAAAATAAAAGAAATCTTTCTTTTACCTTCCTTGTAGCTACAAAACCACTTTTTGAGTTGAATTTCTTGGTTATGTTCTCAAGAAATATTTTTCAATGAAACTCCATTTCACCACATCTCTTTGGCACCTTGGTAATGTTGTTTGGATTAGCTTGGCTTGGCATATGAAATTGGCATGGTAACACTAATATGAAGCTTCTTACAGGTATTTTGGCATAATAAATTTACACCAAAAGATCTTATTGGAGGTATTTTGGCATAATAAATTTACACTAAAAGATCTTATTGGAGGTATTTTGGAATAATAACATTGTTCTCAAAAAAATTAGAGATCAATAAGTAAGGCCTTGTATTTATAGCCTCTAGAGTTAGCTCTTACCCAAGTTGAGCTAGGTTAGGATTTAAGAATGGAATGAGTTAAAATAAACCCTATGTGAGTTAAAGTTAAATATGATTTAATTAAAGAGTGTAAATGTAATTATTATTTTCAATTAATAGGAATGTCTCATAACTTAGATACTTTGTGAGAGCTAGACAAATCATAAAGGCAATGATGAAGAAGCTTGATATTTTGAATTTCTATTTTTAGATATCCATTGATTAAAAATGTATTAATTAGATAGTAATGTAATATGGTTTAATTAGTTGATTCATTTTGATTAGAATTTTATCTCTTTTAAAAAATGTTTAAGAGGCCCACTTAATGGGTCCATATGCCAAACTGCTAGTTGTTAGGTTGTAAGGAGATTGGGGATGAATCCATGAGAGGTTATTATTGTGTATGGTATAATATCCCAAGTAAGAAAGCCTAAACATGATTATGAGAATTAATGAATGATGTGTAGATAAAATTGGAATGTTTGGTGACTCTTAGGCTTAATTTGCAATGTTTGGTAGAAATCAGTCTAAAGTCTAGTCGGAAGCTAGTTATGGTCAGAATGGGGTGTCTATAGTTTGCACCTATTTGGGAAGGCATTAAAATATATAGGCATAGTAACATATTCTAAAATAATGAAAAGTAATTTAATTACTAATTCCCTAATAGGCAATGGATGATCCCTAGATTCCCCCTCGAGGGAGTGGGTGGAAAATAAGGTCGATGATTATACCTTCAAAAGGAAGGAAATGATGGGACAAAAAGGTAAAGGGGGGTGGAAAAGATTGATTTGTCCAAAGGTAGTTATAATCAATGATATAGTTAGATTCCCTAGTTGGGTAAAAAAAAGGATTATTTACCCAAAGTCAATTATAATCATTGACATAACAAGGTAAAAATATAATGATTTGCACAAAGGCAGTTATAATAATGAGAAAAATGAAAACATGCCCCAATTTGCTAGATAGAAATAATTATTTTACCAAAGGTGGTTATTATCATTAGCACAATGAAAACATGCTCATATAGGGTAGATAGAGATAATGATTTATCCAAAAGGGTTTATAATCATTAGCACAATGAAAACATGACACTATAGCGCATATGAATAATAATGATTTCATAAATGTAGTTACAATCATTAGCATATAGGTAGATCTTAACCTGATGATTTTCCCAAATGTGGTTATAGTCATTGGTACTATGGTTTGGGAAAATATGGAAAATTGGAAAAGGGGGATTACAGACTAAATCTATACTCATGGAGTAAAAGTAAGCCATTATAGAGGATAAAGATAAATTTGGACAACCTATTAGTATGGAGATGCACATCCTAACTAGTAAGGATTAAAATTATTTCATTATTTAATTACTTTGTATTTTGATAATATTTGGATAGATCATTAAATTATTAGGTGAAAAAGGAGAAGTATAGTGACATCCTTTCTTATAAGATTCCTTGATATAATTTTTGTTATAGCATGTGACGGTATGCACCATGATATAAAAAACCATAATAACTTATCTAAAAATTACATAACAATTGACATAATGAAATAAATAATTAAAAACAATCACCACTAATAAAAACCATAATGATAATGTTCACATATGAATATGGATGGAATTAAGTATAATGTGTAAGGAATCACTTAATGAACACATATAAAGTAAGTCAAGACACAATAATGAAAGAAAATAAATAATAAACAAACAAAAAAACACCAATAATAAAAACATCAATTTAAACAAAAACATAATAAAACACCAAGAAACATAAAATAAAGACAATAATAAAAACAAAATAAAACAAACACAAACAATGGCTAATCATAATGTTAGCACAAATAGAAAAAAATAGTTCATGCCTGTGTAATAGAGGTGTTACTCTTTGCAACAGGGTGACCCCTAAGTTAGATAGTAATGACATTGGTATAAAAACATAATAAAAATGGTACAATGTTGCCTTTAAGATCTATGGAAATAAAAACATAAACAATATAAACAAAAATTTCCCATATATCATAGGAGACAATAACAAAATGAGATGACAAACAACATGGGGGGAGTAAAATGAAAAACAAGGGGTATTTGAGCTAACTCCTGATGCACCAGGTAAGTGGATGATACCTGCATAGTTACATGGATGAAAGATACAACATTAACTTTAGGACAAAATTAGTTCTAGGATATGGGATAGATGAAGATGAATGAGAATAAAATGTGATTGATGTGTAGAGGAAAATAGGAGTGGTCTCACAAAATAGTGAGTACATGGGATAAGGCCAAATAAGGATGCGGAAACTAAATGACAAGTGGTTACTAATGAAATATATATGAGTCCCAAAATACTTAAGGCAAAGAAGTGTTTAAAGAGAAAGGAAGGTGTGGCTAAGCTAACCTGTGATACTCCATATATCAAAGTATTACCTACATAGTTTGTACAAACATCAGGATGATGTAGTTATCCCAAAAATGGGAGGAAAAATAAAAAGGTGGTCTAGAAATAAATTGAACAAATAATATGGCCCATCCCAAAATTTTTGATGGCTTTATATTTCACATGGAAATTCTAAGCCAATTTTCATGATTTTGTGATTTTTAGGATTTCTTAGATCTTTGAGAAATGTTTAAGGGTTTTGAAATTGTTATAATTTTTTTATAATTTTCTAAGCATCTCAACTCAATAAATAATTATGAGACACAAAATATTCCAAATCACAAAATAAAAAGAACATGACTTAGGTTGCTCACAAAATGGTGAGAACATTCAAACTTAAATTAGTCATAAAATGGTGAGAGTGTGGTGAAGGGGTGACTAAGATGACCTTAATAGGAATCAAATACTACCTACATAGTCCTATTAAGACCTCAATTCCTTATATTTATATCCTGTAGTAGAGGAATCCAACTAGGTAGCATCAAGTTTGTTAATTAGGAAAATGGCACATTATAACATAGGAATGGAAAGGTTTGTGTGGCAAGGCATTGTAAAGGTATTTCTCCTAATTTTACCATAATATATTATAATTTATAAATAATTACATAGCTTAATGATAGTAATTTTCCAAAAGGTAGGTATAATTAGTAGCACAAAGTGCAAAACTAATTTATCTAGAGGCGGTTATAATCAGTAACACTTATAATGAAATGAATGAACAATTAAATGATGCAAATTCCAAACAACTATTATAATCATCTAAGATACTACCTTTGTCTAGAATATTGAATCAGCTACTAAAACTTGATCTGAATCCCCTCACGAAATTTGACCAAAGAAACAATAGAATAAAACCAAGGTCAAAGGGGTGGGTAAGGAGGATGAATATAACTTGGGTCTTTAACGAAGGTATGGTAGAAAAATATACAATATTGTACAAAAAGATGATGATATGGTACAATTTAAACATGCCTCATAGACAATACCTCATGTTTTTCAAGTTAAATAATGATTTAGGTGTATAATTTTAATTGTCTCATCAAGTTCATATCCATCTAGTGTAGTGAGATTATATGCTCTAGAGCCATAATTTTCAATAATGGTGTATGGGCCTATCCAATTGGATTTGAAATTACTATTATTATTTTTATAAGTTGTGGTTTTATTTTGCTTTTCTTTTAGAACAAGATCACCAAGTTTAAATTGTCTATGCTTGACCTATTAGTTATATTGGACACACATTTTATTTTGGTATGCTTGAAGGCTATTGACAGTGGTCATGCATTTCTCATAAAGTAAAACTAGCTCTTATAGGTGATATAATTTGTAATATTCATAATTGAGGACATGTTTCAATGAGATATTTATAGAAGGTAACTCAACCTTAGTGAGAATAATAGTCTCCATGTCATAGACTAGGGAATATGGTGTGGTTTGGTTGAAGTAGGGTAGTTAGTGTGATAGGTCTAGAGGGTGTAGAAGATTTGGAGGTGCCAATCATGACCAACATCATTGAAAATATTTTTAAGGATGTTGATAATGGTTTTATTAGATGCCTCTTCTTGACCATTACCTTATGGGTAATAAGTAGTGGAAAAATGTTGGGTTATAATGTACTCAACACAAAGTGCTTTGATGCCCTTGTTCTTAAATGATATGCCATTATCAGATATAATGTCAGATGAGATACCATAGTGGTAGATGAGATGATTAAATATGAACATGGAAATTTATTTTCTAATCATGTGAGGGGTACACCAACCCACTTAGTGAAATATTAAATAGTGGTAAGGATGTGTTCATGGCCATCAGATGAGGTAGTATTAATATTCCCAACGAGATCAAGTCCCCATATTTAAAATGGCCATGGTGTAAGCATCAATTTGAGTGTTCTGGTTTGGATGTGAATCAAATTGTCATGCCTTTGATATTTGACACACTTTTTGACATAAGCAACTGCATCTTATTCTATAGTTGGCCAATAGTAACTTATATATAAGACATTTTTAGCCAAGATAGCCCTAGTAGTGTGGTCTCCACATACTCCATGAACTTCCCATAAAACTAATGTGGCATCTATTGATTTTAAACAATGAAGTAGAGTTACATAAAATCATTGATGATAAAGAGTTAGGCCAAGTAAGGTATAGTGAGATATTTAATGAATAAAGGAATTTTTTATTTGCATGATAGGTCAGGTGGCATGATATGGTCATGAAGGTAGTTAAAGAGGTTTAAATATATGTGGGACAAATAATATCATAGATCATTATGATGGTTCAAAGTTCATGAATAGCTGCTAGAATATTTTCAATGAAGAATTAATATTATTTTACCTTATTTATGTGATGGAACAAAGACCAATGGTGTCCATGGCATTCATTATTCTATTATTAGTCTAAGGTATGTGTTTAAATTATATGTCAGTGATCTGTTATTTAAGAACAATGATCATGGCTTTGTATGGTACCATATTATCATGTTTGGTCTAAAAGTGGTCTATAATCTAATTGATGATTACCTAAGAATCACCATAAGCTATGATATGCTAAATATTCCATTGTACTACTTGATGAAGCTTTACAATAAGTGATTAGTGTTCAACAATGTTTTTAGTACAAAGAAAATTGATATGAAATGATTTAAAAATAAAACCCCTTATACTGTAATAAAAAATAGTCATGCCCTTGACCTATGTGATGTGAGAAATCCATCAAAATATAGCTTATAGTGTTTCTCCTCAATAGGTGTTTCTATGATGGTCATGATGGACTCATCTAGGAATTAAAAAGTGAGTGGTTTGGTATTTGTAAGGAGAGCTTCATCAAGCTGATATACAAGATATTATCCCTTTGTGTCCTTCTAATTGAAATACTTGATCTTGAACTCCCTAAAAAGAATGATCCATTTATCCATGCGACCTTGTAAATCTATTTTGGATAGTAGACACCTGAGTGGATCTACTTTGGAAATAAATATGGTCTTTTGTTAAGCATGTAATGTTATAGTTTTTATGTCACCAATACCATCGCTAAATAATCTTTTTCTGTTAGTTTATAGTTGTGTTTATACATAACTAATGTACATCTTAGATAGTACATGACATTTTAGTTTTCATTGCCAACATGTTGAGATAGAAGTGCCCCTAGGGATTTTTTTTATGGTAGATCAATATAGTAGAAATGGCTTTACTATCATTGGTAGTAAAAAAATAGGTGGATTGGTAAGATATTCCTTTAGGTGCTAAAATTATTTTTGATAGTATTGATCCCAATGAAATGTGACAACCTTCTTCATTAATTGAGTGAAAGGATGGCATTTTTCGACCAAATATGAAATGACGCATCTGATAGACTAGATTTTACACTACAAACTATAGAGCTACTTTAAATTATAAGGTGGAGGCATCTCAGTATTGGCTTAAACTTTGGTAGGATAAAATTCAATACCATGATGAGAGATGATGAAGGCTAAAAATTTGCCTAAAGTGACACCAAATATTCAATTCTTGGGATTGAGTCTAACCTTGTATTAATGAATACTTTCAAATATTCTTTATAGTGTGGCTAGATAATCGACATGAGTGTTTGATTTACCCAATATGTCATCGATGTATTATTCAATAATGCCATGCATCATATCATGAAATATGAAATTCATGGCTCTTTGATATGTGGCCCCAACATTCTTGAGAATGAATGGCATAACTTGATTAAAAATTTCCCCATAGAGTGGTGAATGTTATATTATGTTGGTATTCTGGTACAATCCTAATCTTATTGTACCCTAATAATCCATCTATCAGTGAAAGCATTTAATATCCCATAGTAGATTCAATTATCATGCCAATGTTTAGTATTAAAAAGTCATCCTTAGGGTAGGCCTTATTGATGTCTCTAAAATTAGTGAAGATTGTGATTCCTTCTAGCTTCTTTCTAATAGGTATAACATTTGTGATCCACTTTAAATAGTCAATTAGTTAGATTCATATCACTTCTAAGAGTTTTTAAAACTATTTATTTATTAGTAAAATAATATGAGGATGCATAATGCACAATTTACACTTCACAAGTTTAGCATCATGATATGCAATAAGGTGTGTACAACCAAGGCAAGGTCTAAATCTTGCATGTATGAATAAGCCTATGAAAAAATGTAAACAAATTCCCTCAAAAGGGATGTAATGATTCCATGTTCCTCATCATTAAGGGATGCACTTAATTTGATCCACTTTAGGTCATTTGGAGTCTCGATGTTGACTTGTATAGTATATTTTATGAGGAAAATCAATCAATATTCTACAATGGTTGGAAATGATGTAAATTGTCTTGTAACTACAAAGTCCTCTAGTTAGATTGTTTCCTCAATCTCTCCTAAATAAAATGGATATGAATATACCAATGGTAGGAATAGCTGGGTTACAAATACTATTGGAAATTATAAGGTGATTCCATGAAAGGCATGTTGTTCTACATAACTCAACTTATACCCAAAATCAAGTTCATAATTAGTGTTCTATTGAGATTCAATTGAGGAAATGTGAAAAACCTCATCTAATGGCACCTAAAATAGGTTTTCACTAAAATACTGACCTTTCTCTTTATTTTTACCCTAGTCTAAAAGTGCCTCAAATAGTTATTCACTTTAGGACTTTAGTGTTTTAATATTTTATTTGTAGTTAAGGTTTTTCACCCATTCTCCAAAATAAGCTATAAGGTATAGTTCAATAGATAACTCTTATTTGTGATCTCAAAATGGAACATTATCTCTTAGGCCTAGAAAATTGAAAAAGGACTCATCATTCCCAAACTCATCTATAGGAACCATGGATTCTTATTGGTCCCTAGATATAATTTAATGGTGATATAAATGAACTAGGTTACATTAGATAACTAGAGTAATGGTGCAAATCTTATGTAGGTCAAACAAGTTTGATTTGGTAAAGTCTTCATAAATGTTGTGATCAAAAATTGCTTCATCATTAGTATCATCATCAATAGATTTTGATGTGGGGTCATCTATAGGTATTTTAAATTTGAGACCATAAGTTCCTTTGTATTGAGTTAAAAAAATTGGCTCAAGAGTACCCTATTTATTTGGCCTGAGGCCTCCACATGCATAACCTTGGTTCTCCATGATCCTATTAGGGATAAGATATTTGGAATTCTCATAGAAATCATCTAACTTGCCATTCTAAAAACAATATTTATCATTGAAAAGTGGGTCCTCTTATTGGATAATGATTGGTTTGAAAATAACAGGTGATGGACTATGAAGCTTGCCCTTTCCTTTTCATTGCCATTCCATACAAGGTAGCTTAGTTTTAAGTCTTTCATAAGAATTGGGTTTATATGGAATATTGGTAATGTGGAATGTGTCAAGGGTTAAATAATCTCTTGGACCATTGGATAAGATGGTAAAATGATTAGACATTTCAAGAGGAGGCATATGTGAAGATGAGTCTAAGTTATCTAGATCAATATAATTTGACTCTAGGAAACTTGATAAGTATTTATTTGTATTTATGCTTTTTGGGAACTCGATCTAGGCCAAAGTGGTAGTTTTCACTTTCATACTCAACCTTAAAATGTTTTAAGTGTTCATATGGATGTAGATATCCATTTATAGTTACCTCCATGCCTGAGTGTCATAACATGAGACACTGGTGAAATTTCATATGAATTACATGAATTTCATGTATCCAAAGTCTACCCAAGAGAAAATTGTATGATAAATCTAGGTATAAAACATGGAAAATTTTATCATGGATCAAGGTCCTAATGATAATTTAAAATCTTATGGTGCCATGTGATTCTCATTCTTCATTGTTGTAGGCTTCGATAGTAATTGTTCCAACTATAAATTGACTATTTTATATTCAATATTCTTAATGATCTTTAAAGACATAATATCTATTCATAATATATTTTATATGAGGACACATTTAGATTTATACCATGTTATGAAAAATTAAATCTATAGTGGGTTGTTATGAAGAAGGCGAAGATATGACATAATCACTTTGGACAAATGTCAACTCTTAGCTTAGGGTTATATGTATAACCAAAGAATGGAATTTGTTTCAAGATATATCACTAGGAATATGGGATTGGCCTAACATTTTTTTTAAGATGTTCTTATGGATATTTAACATACACAATAAATATATAATGGAAATTTGTGCATATGTCTTTTAGTGTTGTTCCATAATATCATACATAATTTATTAATAGTGATATATGGGTTATTCCTAGCCTTCATAATGGGTTCGATTGGTTCATTGGGATAAGGTTATAGGCATATAATGGTAATATTATATCATTGAGTTGTGATTATAAATTTAGGATTAGATATAAGGCTTGTAACTTGATAATGAAAGAGATAGGATAGATAGGATAAGTCTTGATTTATAGTGCACTTGGTTTTGGTAACAAGATAATGATGAGTTATCATTATAAGGTCTTCAAATACTAATCCATGGTTGATGTTGTGCTTGGTTATATTCCTAAGATAAGGATGGATTACCACTATAGGTGGACTGATTGGTATTATTTGGTAATGGTTTTAGTATGTTAGCACTCAGTCTAGGGTTAATGGTGATAGTTGAAATGTGACCTCATGTAATATGACCTATATCTTTATTATAGTCATGTGAAATTATGTGTTAAGTCTGTTAGTTGTTGGAATTATTATATCCTTGGATCTTCTAATTTAATTAGCATTATTTTTGTTTCTACTGATATTACTATTGTTGTCAAATTGGTTGTTGATACTATTGTTGTTATAAAGGCCTTTTTTCTTTCTATTATTGATTATTTTTGTTATATTATGGAAAAGGGTTTTGGTAGATACCTAGATTTTGATTGGATGTAGATGCTTTATTACCAATGTAATATCCCTAGTTTATAGAATAATTTCTATGAAGTGTTATAACTACACACAATGGTGTATAGAATGTCCATAAAGATGGTGATATTCACAAAACTCATGATTTCTTTACTAGTCTATATATGGAATACCTTGAAGATATTACTTAATAATTGGCTAAATAATAATATTAGTTATGGCTATATTATAAAATACTACTTTGATAGGTTTACCAAGGTCACTAAAGACTCTAAGAGTGGGTCTTCTTCTTAGAGGAGGGGTTTATAAAAGTGGTGGTTCCTAAATTTATGGATTTGGTCTAGGTTGAGGCATAGGCGACACTTGTTGAATATATTATTGATGAAGATTAAATTGCATTTGTGGTGTAAGTTGTTAAAATGGTATTTTCATATATTGGAAATGGCATGACATAGTTACTCCATTTCCAAAAAAATTATTATTATAGTTCTATTTATTTAATTTATCATAGTTACTAGCATAAGTGGGTGCAAACACTTGTGTTTGGAATTGGTTAGGGTTTTAACTTTGGCCTATGCCTTTGTTTTGGTTTTTATTTTGATTAGAAGAGGTTAATTTGATAATCCATTTTTTAATAATGGATTTTTAAATCTAAAAACCTTTGTTGATGATCTATTTGAAGGTATACACACATTAAATCTAAAGATGATTGGATATCTCATTGTGTGAATTTTTAGTAAACACAAAAACCAATTATTTGTCTAGTAAGCTATGGGTGAAGTGATTAGTAAGCACTCTCCATCACTATAAATAGATTACAAAGCTTTCACCAACATTTTTCTTGGCTTGAGTCAAATATACTAATGAAATATCATGATTGATGTCATAGGAAAAATGCAACACAAAATTTTCTAAGAGGTCATCAAAATTAGATATAAATATTTGAGGAAATTTAAGGAACCACTCCAAAGCCTACCTTGCTAGAATTCAAAGAAACAAAAGGAGGTAAATTTAATTATAATCAATTAGTTGACAAGTGACAAATGAATATATCAAATGGGCCTTAGGGTCTTCATTAAACTTATATTTATCAAATTTCAATGGTTCATAACTTAGAGGAAATGGTATATAAAGATACTCTATGATGAATGGTTATGAACATACGTCATCTAAATTCAATTTCTTATTCTTCTTCCCTACTTGAATAATGGAAATAAAATCCTTCATTTGATATAGTTCTTGGGCCAAAAAATTATATTGTATATTTTTGCTAAGGTGGTGGTTGGATGTTCAAAGGTGGATTACCTTGACTAGGGTATAATGAAGGTATGATTTATTTCATAATGTTGGTTTTATGGGTGAATTGACCATGAATACACATTCATGGGTTGGGATGTGATTTTTGAAATTTCACATGTTGTGTTATATTATGATTTAGATTCGGTATATAGCCTTAGTTTTGAGTGAATTATGTTTGGGATGAAAAGATATGGCTTTGGGTAAAATACTATGCCTTTTGAGGTTGGGTAGGGACTTACTATTTACTAGTCAAGCCTAGATGAA
Organism: Torreya grandis; assembly: GCA_037957365.1. Lineage (NCBI taxonomy): Eukaryota > Viridiplantae > Streptophyta > Pinopsida > Cupressales > Taxaceae > Torreya > Torreya grandis. The sequence continues at coordinate 676,859 of JARHVA010006060.1, forward strand.
TAAGGTGAAATTATTGTTGACCAAGGCTGTATCTTTAGATTTGTGTCAAATTCTAAATAAAAGGAAATTATTGCTTAATTTATATTTATTAGAAAAATGGTACCTTTTTATACGTAAACACCATTTATGAACTAGACACTAGTTGGGAATTAAGCATTTGTATTTGCATAATAGACACACATTATTGATTATATAATATTTGAGATTATAAAGGTATATTGATATGTGACTATTGAGGTACATTTTCCTTTATCTATCAATGTGGAACATTTATTTCCCCCTATTGAGGTGGCGTAGTGGTCTTCCTCTTCTATGGTGGTATATTAGATTGTGTCTATTGTTTTAAAATGTTAGTCATCACATGTTGAGGTGGGGTAGCATTCCTTACTTATTGTTGAGGCAAAACACTAGCTAGTGTTTGATTACTTAATCTTTATGATTGCATGTTTGATGAGGTAGCTAGTTGAGTATTGTAAGTAGCTTTATATGGTTGGGATATAATAATTCATTCACCTTTTTCTGTGAACCACTCATGATATTAACTAAAGGCACTTATTATATACTATTTATTGGTGTATTTAAGCCACTTTGGTCTGTATTGGAATACTCTTGTATATTATCCACTATGTTTGGCACATTACTCTATGTAGAATATATATTCACCTATTTAATATATGGGAAATTGTACATGTCAATAACTAAATTTCATTATGCATATGGTTTTATACCTAAATTATCTTGACCGATCAAGCAAATTAGTACTACTATTGAAGGAGCTAGCTCTATGATTGGATCATTTGATATGACCATGGTATTAAATTATCATGTTATATTCAAATAGGTTTAATATTTTTGTTGCATTTTTATAAATTATTCCTATATAAGGACATTTATGTTTACACTCATATTTGGCTCTTCATATGACATCAATATGAGTGCATTAGGATAGCTAGTATAGGCATGTTTAATGGTTTGGGTATAAGGTATATTTAGAGGCATTTTAACTAAACTAGATTATTTTTCATGTGGGAGGTCTTATGGAAACTTAACCCCTACCTAACTAAAACCTCATCCTTATTTTCAATCAAGTGGTGATCAAACAAATAAGGATCATATGTCAATGACATAATAACATAATAGAATTATTGTTGAACTTGTTCTACAATCAATGGTACGCTATCAAGGTATTGCATAGTTTTTTCTTGGTATTGCTCTAACTATGGAGGTGTGCTACCTAAATAATGGGATAATGGATATTAGCTTTATTACCCATATTAAGTAGTCTAAGGAGGATAAGCATCCATCTCACAAACTACATCATCATTGTAGGGGTCTTGAAGAAAGTTATCATTCATGACCACATTATTGTAACTTAGATTGTATATGTCTCCACTATGAGTATAATTATACATATACAAATCAATGACTATAATTATGTGAAGAAGGTCTAGATTTATAAAAAAATCTTAAAAAATATTCTAAAATACAAATCATTTGAAATTGGTAAAACTTGGTTTAAAAACTTGGTCTAGGATGGAGTTGCTTATACAAAATATTCAATGATAAACTCAGTATAAAAAGTTCTAATTTCAATTTTTTTACAAAAATGGTGAAGTGAATGAGTCAAAATTAATATGAAACTCAATAAAAGTGTTTCAAAAAACTCTAATCTAGGTCTAAAGATGAAAAAATGTTGCTAGGCATTTGGGAATAAGGCACAAATCTAGGCTCTAAATAAGTAGGATTAAAATGAAATTTGAAATGCTAGGAATTTATTAACATGTCACAAAAGCTATACCTAGCACAAACTAGGTATAAAACAAAAGGGAGTTTTTAGGTCTTTTGGAAACGTGACACAAAATCTAGACTTATCATAACACTAGGTCTAAAAAGGCAAGATAATTAATCTTAACAAATTTGAAACACTTTGACTCAAACTAGGCATTCAAATTAAAACATAAAATTGACTTTTGGAAATAATAAATTGGACTTTAATCATACAAAAGATAGACCAGTTCCCAAATTTAGGCACAAATATAGTCTTTAAATTGAGAAAGGAACTAGTCTAAGTTGCACAATCCAGAAGTGAGAGATAAATATCTAAGCCAAAATTATTCAAGGTATGCATAAATTAATTTCATTTGAATCTAAACTTTTCAAGAATATTTTTAAACTGAATTAACAAGGCTTGGTTCATCAAATGGACAAAAAAACTACAACAAAGCAAACGTCATAACAATACTAGGCATAAATCAATAAGGCACACATAGTTTTGAAATTACAATTAGATATAAGGCAATAAGTCTTTGAAACAAATGCGAGTAGCATAACTATGTCATCTTTATATAAAGGCATGACAAATTTATTTTTTCAAGAACTTTAAGGCATAAGACTAAAAATGAAGTGGGAAACATAACAATTCCCTTTTCAAACATGTAACACACACACACACACACACACACACAAGTTTTGACTGATGATTAAGGCAAAGTGTGGTGTTAAACTAAAGGGATAAAATCTCTTCAAATAAAATATTTATGTATAAACATGACTTGTTTTGAATGTGGTATGAAAAAACACAACTATGACTCAAGACAATATAAGTAAAAAGGAAAAACAATAAAAACACCTAAGTGTATCATCTGAATCCTAAAAATTAATAAGCTATCTTCATACTATCAAGTTTTTTTATATACTTTCTCTTGAGAGGAAATTTTATTTTTAATCCAAAAATTTAATGCACATGAAAATTATGGTTTTTAGGCCCCATCTTCTCTCAATATTTTATACAATGACATGGAACTTTGGGATACTCACCCTATATTAACATTATATCCATATCAAGTGGGGTTGTAAAAAGGCTATCAATTTTCATACATTATAAATGGTCTGATAAGTTTGGTTAACATTAGGGCACAACACATCATTTGGATACATGTTAAATGGCTTGTTGTGAAAAGGTATTATTCTTTTCACAAATACCACATTCATAAATTGATCGTTGTAGTCTTATGTCTAAGTTAAACCTACATTATGATGAAGTTTCTCACTAATAAAGCTTGTTTAACTACTCAAACAAGCATCCTATTAAGTCTACCTCAATTTTTATACCCCTACCATAGAGTGGGGTCGTAATAATATTGGGTGATGAATTATTGGGTCAAATTTTCCCTAGAGAACTCGTGGGGAGGTGATGAACACCCACCCACAAGACAAAGATACACAAAAATAAAAATAAAGTATAAGGATTTTAGGGTCATTTTAGGGTCACCCAAATCACTCAAATTTTGGAGAGTGCCTTACAAATTTTCCTTCCATGATTTGGAAAAAGAGAAAAAGTCAATAAATTAAGCATTTTTTATCACCTAGTGTGAGTTCATTTTTTCTAGAGAACAAATCAAAATATGGTATGTATTTTATCCCCTTAGCATTGTTTGAGTTATGAACATTGAAAAATGAAAACAAATCTAGTAAAGGATTTTTAAAGACCAAATATAATTGTGAGTTTGAATCTTATAGTGTTAAAAAACATCTTTCCTTGGTCTTTTAGTCCTGTAAAAAGTGTTAGGGGGTCCTTATGCTTAGAATATATAAACAAGTAAGAAAATGACTTTTGGATTTTTGTTCTCTAGTTTCTTATGTTTTTCACATAGTGCAAGACTACAAATACATAGATAAAAATTTTAAGTTTCTTACAAAACCGTAATTGGTTAGTGCAAAACAACAACTTCTTACAAAACAAAGGTGTTAGTGCAAAACTACAACTATATACTGAAAAATCACTGATTAACTATTATTATGAAAATAATATCATGACTATTAAATCAATATCATATATTTTAAGAGAAAATCACAACTATAAAATTAATAACACAATTATTTAAGGCAATATCATAGATTTTAAGACAAAACTACAACTATTAGATGAAAAAATGCAAGTGCAATATCATTACTCTATAGTGTAATATCATTAGTTCACATTACAAAATGAGACTTCATAGAGTAAAAACATGATTTACTATGTAACATATATTATCTTAAACTTTTCACTTTTTTGGCCAACAAGTTAAGATTATTACATGAAAAATGTTAGACAGAGGCCTTAAAATGCCATTGAAAGAATTATGTGAAGTGCAAGTCCCATCGGGTGAGTCATCATGTAAACAACGAATCCATAGAGGGGAGATTAATATAGTGCTACTATATAAAATACACTTAAAACAAACACACTAAAACTAACACCTCTATCCTAGACACTAAAGATATCATATGTAAGAAGCATATAATGAAAACATAACTAGAAAATAAAATAAATCTTCCTTTTACCTTCCCTGTATCTCTAGAACCACTTTTTGAGTTGGCTTACTTGGATATGTGATCAATAAATATTTGTCAATTAAGCTCCATTTCTCTACCTCTCCTTTGAACCTTGGTAATGTTGGTTGGCTTAGCTTGTCTTGGCTTGTGAAATTGGAATGGTACCACTACTATGAAGCTTCTTATAGGTATTTTGGCATAATAACATTACACTAAAAAATAGTTTTGCATCTATTTGAGAATAATAAATTTACACTAAAATATATTCTTGGAGGTTTTTTTTTCATAATAAAATTTTACTAATAATATTAGAGATCAATAGGTAATGCCTTGTATTTATAGCGTCTAAAGTTAAATCTTACCCAAGTTGAGCTAGGTTAGGATTTAAACATGGAATGAGTTAAAAATAACCATAGATGAGTTAAATATAACTAAATTTGAGTTAAGGAGGGTACATGTAATTATGATATTTATAATAGGTATGGATCACAAACTAGATATTTGTTAGATATTATGTGAGATCTTGACAACTCATAAAGGCAATGATGAAGAAGCTTGATATTTTAAATTTTTTAATTTCCATTTTATATATTCATTAATTTAAAATGGATTAATTAGATAATAATTTAATATGTTTTAATTATTTTATTCATTTTGATTAGCATTTTAGCTTTTTTAAGAATTGTTCAAGTTCTGTACTTAATAGGTCCAAAGGTGAAACTGCTAGTTGCTAGGTCACAAAGTGACTAATTATGAATCCATGATAGATAATTAGTGAATGTGATATAATAATATAAATAAGGATGCATCAACACAATTCTAATTATTAATTAATGATGTCTAGATGAAATTGGGATGTTTAGTGATTCATAAGCTTAATTTGCAATGTTTGGTGGACATCAGTGTGATGTTTAGTAAGAAGCCAGTTGTGGACAGAATTGGGTGACTAAAATTTAAATGATAAAGGTTTAATTATTTGAAAACTTCAATTATAGGGAATTTAATTCCTTTTTTTCTTTAACTAACTAGGATCATCTTATTACCTCTATGCTACTTATTTACTTTCTCTTTTCCTTATTGCTTTCCCTTCATTTCCTTTCTTATCACCTTCCCATACTTTCAAGTTAAAAGTATGAAACCATAGAAAAAAACACTTTTATTATGAAATAATTTAATTTAATTATTTTGAGTTTTATTTCAATAAATGTATCTCTACATTCAAATATTAGAGGGACTCTATCCCATGACTATTGATTAAAACTCCCCAATTTATCTTCTTGATAAATTATTTAGCCAATAGATTTTGGCACCCACTATGGGCCACATATTTATAATTTATGTGTGACTAACATATGTAAATTTACCACATGACTCTTCTAGAAGCTTGAGGGATAGTTCAATAACTATATATTGAGTGGTTTCACTGTACATAATCAAATATCAACTCTAATATCATTCAGTGTGCTTGGGAGTGAAATGGAACTAGTGTCATTAAATTCCATATCATTTTGAGAAAATTTAAATAATAACTAGATCATATAGAAATAACAAATAATATTATTAATCATAGGATAACTTATATATCTCATCAAGCAACCCACAATCCTAATTATTAAATGATGCATATGACTATTATTATAAACTAAAATCTTAGTTAACAACCTTGTCTAGATTGAGTACAATATATCGAATAAGATATTGTTTACATTATTTGATCACTCACTTTGGATAATTGAATAAGTTACACCCAATTTAATACTATTATTGTAATAATTAAAATAGAAGAAGATCATATTACTATTTTTAAAATAAATGTAAAAATTTATTCAAGAAGACAAGAAAGAATAAAATCAAGAAGAGTAGATTGTATATATTCCAAAATATATTTTGTGATAATATATTATTCTCATGATCATCCTAGTAGTTTAGTCTCCAATAATTTAACCAAATCTTAATTTGTTAAAGGAAATAGAAGAAAAAATCTCCTCGGATTTGTGAGCATTTACATAGTACAATAGAACTAGTGTAATAAGGTTTCAAATAATTATTTAATTGTTATTATAAAAGGAATATAATTTCATATTATCAAAAAGAGATAGGTAAGGATAGAATAAAGGTAAAAGAAATAAGTATATGAAAAAAATAATATTTTTCCTATTTTATAGTCGAAACTAGTCCATTCTTTGTAAAGTGACTAAATCAAATAATAAAAACACACAAAGATCTATCGAATTAACCTTGAAAAAATGTAAATGTAAACCAAAAATTGATAAGGAAATAATATAAACACTCTAAAATAATAGAATATAAGGTGAAATGGTTTAAAAATGGGAAATTTAATTCCATTCAAAACATGATGCAAGAAACCAAGACATATTATATTTTAACAAGTTTATAAAGTTATATCAAAAAAAACATAATTTACAATTCATATATAATTTACAAAACTCTTTTATACTAAATGCATACATTGGACATTTTATGTTAAAAATTAGTTCAAATAATAAAGCTAATATAATATCAAAGCTACAAGATGTCAAGAATATTTTTTATTAGATAAGGAAGAAAAAGATACCTAGACTTGATTAAACCATAAGATTAGAATCTAGAGAAAAAAGAGGTTCCATTATTTTAGTGATAAAATATGGCATGTTTTGAAATAAATAACAAATGGAAACTCTAGTGTAAAATACTCATGAGTATTTTGAATTAAATAACCTAGAATCTCTAGTTAGAACAAAGTATCTAACATGAAAAATCCAAGAAGAGAGAATATGGAAATAACTAAGTGATCAACTCATGTATCCTTAGTGACCTAGTTTGTGAAAAATGATTCAGTTTACCATTTCGTAAGATCTATAAGGATTAATTACTATGGTTCCAACCATCAAGATAGTGAGTCCCACCTTAAATACATTTGCTTATACATTAATCCATTACTATCTAGGCATTTATAGCCATGATAGAGTTGTATCTAATCCAACGCAAGGCCTTGATCTAATTCCATATAGGTATCCATATCCCTAGTATAGGTTTATTGAATAACTTAGGATTGAGTTTGTTTTGAAATTTATTTTATTTTCTATTGTATTTTTATTTTCTCTTTTACTATGCATTACTTTAGGTTTGGGGACTGCCATGGAAAATTAAATGTAGAACTATAGATTTTTCACCCTAGGTTTTCACCACATTGGGATCATGCAATCATATTTATAAACCTTTTAAGTTGTGAAATTTTTTCTTGGGTTTCAAGAGGATACCTTTAGTAACTATCTAGTTTTACCCAAATATGAACAAGTCTAAGTCACATACAATAGTCTCAACATTCAATATTAACCCAATGACATGATATAAGATAAAAAAATAACTAAAAAATCATCTTCACAAAATGTGTCACTTATTATACTTACTATATGTTTTCACATCATCAATTTTCATCTACTAATGTTGAACCATAAGATAAAATAGTTGGGGAAAAAACCATCAAGGAAAGTATAAAAATAAGACAAGAAAACAAATCTAAAATAAACAACAAAAACAAAAAATTAAAATAAGGAAAGGAAATGAAAAGAAAGAAAAATGAAATTATTTATATGATTATTCCAATTTATCTCAAAATTGAAAATAGGGTTTGAGGAGAATCATTTTGACAATAAATCAAATCTCCTTATTAGTTTGACAATATAAATAGAACATAGTCATGTTAAAGATTTTGAAAAGGTTGGTAGGAATCCTATAAAGGGAAGACACATTTGCATATATGTTATCATTTTAATTGAAAAACACTATGATAAATATCATTATTAATAATTTTTAGTCATATTTATGTTATATAACTTAGACATTTACTTACATTCCATTAACAAGATGAACCTTGGATAGAGTTTAGGAAATACCTATACCCAAAAATTAAATTTTGGTGAGGGATAAGTGTGGGCATCTATATATACTAGAATAACTTATATACCCAATTTGGTAGATATGTTTTCTTTGTGACCCCTATTGGTGAATCTACTAGTGGTTACTCTCCAACTAATATGATTACTATGGTATCATCCATATTATCATTTTTGTCATCTAGAAGACATGGACTTGGTTCTTCCCAAGTCAAGGACACTCTAGATTTATCCTTAGTGGTTGAAGTATTTGGAGAGATATATTGGATTGGGTCACTAACAACTTTAACTCTCATTGGTTTCACTATTTAATTTAGGCCATTATATTCATGACTACTCATTTCAAACTTAATTGTGTCTATTTATAATAAAATTTAATAGGTTATATTGTATTCCCATTATACAAGTTTATTAAAAGAGTTAAATCCTTCAAATTCAAAGAAAACCACTTGAATATCTTTTAATTCCTCCATTTATGCTGAAGAGGTGGGGGTCAATTGGATACCAACAAGTTATTGATCTTATAGAAATAGATTTCCAAATATAGGATCAACACATAATATATGGGTATTTTATATACATAGCATATATATTCTTCATTTATATGATCCAACTCTTCTATTTCATCTTTAGGCTGACTACAAGATATGTTTGATTCTTCATATTATTCACACAACTCTTTGTTAATTGAAATATCATGTTGGAGCTCACTAGATATTACTTATATCTCTTTATCATCAAAATCATCATCATTACTACTCTCAAGTAATATATTTTTCAATTTGAATGGAACATTCTTAGTCAACATGACTGCTTCAACATACATCCCTTTTTTTCATACATAGACTTTAATTTGTGAACCTATAAATTTGGTCTCATAAGTCATCCCATGAATCATTTATGTAACACCTCCTACAATAAATGACACTTGATGAATAAAATCACCAAATATACACTTGATTATTAACACAAGGCAAAAAAATATTTTGATTAAGACTTGAATAGTGATGATCAATTTAATTAAAAGAAATAACATGGTTCCTTTTTATCATAGGTAAGTCTAGTTAGACATAATATTGAGGCAAAGTTTGATTATAAATCACACATTGGTCCACAGGATAACATATAGGTAGATAAATATGAGTATTTTGGGTGTGAACACCTAGTTGTTATGATGATCAAAGTTGTTTAGAACCATAACCATGGGGAATATAATTTTTTTTAAATGATGAACACCTCTTGATAAGTTGAGGCCAAATATATGAGTCAAGATGGAGTCATTATAATAAAAATAATAGTTATGGGATCTAATGCTCTAAGATAAAACTCAATAAACACCACCTTTGTTTATAGGAATGGGTATTTTCAACCTCATGTAAAGTTGGTAAAAATTACTATTGAATTAACTCATCTCATTGGCCCCCATAAATGCTATATAAAATTGATGATACAAACTAGAATGGTTAACTAGAATAATAAAATGGTTTCATAATAGATTTTCAAAGATATCCCATGAGATAATGTATCTATTCAGTAAACCTAGGTACCAATGGTAATAATATTTAATTATGAAATAGGTAAAAAGGTGATAACCCACATATTAATGTTTGATATAGGTTAATATAATGGATATTTTAGACTCTTGGATGTGATTTTAAATATTTTTAATCCCATCATGGGTAAATTTAAGAAAAAATTGTCAAGATTCCTAGGCAAGTCATGAGCAAGCCCTAGAATGTTCATAGGGTAAAAAATTCTACCCATCCAAGATAAGGATATAGGTGAGTTTGAAGGTAAGTAACATAAAAATTATATAGTATCCTATTTATAATTATTTCTTTTAATATATTAGTCTATTGTTTAGACACATAATAGGGTATGAAAAACATAACCACAAAACTAAAACTAGTCCTAAATCTAAATAAATATTCCAAATCAGACCCTCATTCTAGTGCCAATATAATGGTGGGATTTTTAATAATAAATCACAGTGTAAAAATAATGAAAGATGTCCAAAAAATAAAAATAAATGATAGATCTCAAAATATACTCCAGTTTAATCCCTCCTTTTAGTACCAATCTATTGTTAGTCCATTTGAAACAATGCACCAAATCTAGGAGGAAAAAAATAGAGAAAAGGTTTAACTAGGGAATAATTTCCCTCCTCCCTTCTACATCTCCTCAAATGAATCAAGATATATAATAAATTACCCAAGGTTTTTATCTACCATGTCATGATAAACTAGATACCTCAATTGGATGATGCAAAATGCTCCATACAAGGGGCCCATTTAGAGTATTTCTCTAAGATTTATGAAATAAAGTTGGTTTTTAAAGTGTTTAGAAGAACCAATTTATTTAAAATTTTCAATGAACTTATTTGTTGGAAATTAGTATATTATCTTTAATAATGCATAAAATATGGGTGAAAGTATGAATGTGTAGTCTAGATAAAACTTCAATAATTGATTACAATTAACATCATTCTAAAGCCAAACTATAGTCATCAAAAAATGTCACTTAAATGATAAGAGTGTTACTTTAGACTAGCCATTCCTATATTATCCCTAGACCTAGCTTAGGGCCTATTTAGACACTTATACATCTTTCATGCAGGCCACACACCTCCCTAGACATATAAAAATTAGTTCCAAACTCTTCCTTAGGCATCGAGGACCCTAGTGACTCAAATTCTGCCACCTATACACTAACACCATAACTAAACACTAGTGTCATATTGTTAATGTCATATTTGGTTGTTATTTTCATTTTTCCTCTTTTTAACTCTAAATACTATATTTTCAATTCCTAAAACACCTAAGGTTGACCTAGACCTATTTAAAACCATGTACAAGCACTAGATAAATATGTATACATGAATTTTATCCATTTATCCACTTGATGGAAATCATATACATATACACCTAAATAATCTTACAATATTTTGTGCATAATCAATGTTATTAATCCCTATTCTACCTTAATTTTGCATATAATCATCTACATCCCTCTTAATCTCAGAATACATATATTTTTAGTCCCAATCCTTACTCAAATCACTCAAATAAAAATTCATACTAGCTTCACATGCACGTGCACCAACACTTAGGTGGTGAGAATTATACTAGGCATAATCCCTCTTCAGAGTATTGGAATGTAGGAAATTATCATCACAATAGGTTGTTAAGCATGTCCATCCTACCCATCTAACACCCCATGTTTACTAATTTCACCAAATCAAATACCCTAATCACATGGAGGTCTACAGTTTGCATACGAAATTGATCATAATAGGTCATAAACAATGAATTAGGACTTGTCCATCTAGGAATAGACTTGGTAGACAAAAATATAGGTGCTCCCAAAAGATTAGATTATTTTATTCAAATATTACACTAGAACTAAAATGATACTATCTAGGGTAGGGTGCTATTGTTTATGAGGGTTTTTTATACCTGGATCCTATTTATGACACTCAAACTAGCTCTTATATCAATTTTTAGATTATTAATCCATAATTTTGACTCAATTTTACTTATATTCAAATCAAACCCTACTATTTTGAAATTTTGAAGAAGGATCCCATGTCTCCTATAGAGTGCCATGTTGGTCTATTGTCTTACTTATCCTCTCCCTAGTGCTTGTTGAAGTACACCCTCTTTGTACTAGTCTAGTCAACTAAAGTCAAAAGTTTAGTCAACCTTGGTAAAAGGTAGTAAAAGGATAAAATTATGTTTAAAATGTCTTAAGGTGGTCTTTGACATGTTTTAATATGTTTACAAGTCATAAATTAATCATATGTTATGTCTCATATGCAAAAAGGGGCCTTTTGGTCACATTTAATCCCATTTAATGACTTTTAAAGACTTTAATGCAATAAAATTTATCACCAAGGTGATTTTTAACGTGTAATATGTCAATATAATGTTATAAGCAATTAGATGCCATCCAATAAGAAGTTATGTTTATTTTTTTTCTTGATTTTAGGGGATTTTGGGCACTTATATGGACTTGTTGAGTCCACCATCAACTAAAAACATGGTTAGATTGTATATTAACCTCCCATAACTAATTTATATAATTTTAATGCAGATATTTCATAAAAAAGTCCTTCTAAAACTCATGTTCCTTCCTTCTTATCTTGTCAAGCAAAAGAGGGTCAACTTGTGATGCTTGGTGTGGACCGTACTGGTGGATTTGGGAATAATGGTCTTGGGGGTGGATATTAATCTTATTAAAATTAAATTTCATATAAATAAGTATAATATTGGTGCATCCTCATATATGAACCATTATTAACACTCCAAGAAATTTTTTATGCACTTCAAACCATGAGGGGGTCACTATTTGCACTTATCTCAATTTTTATTTCTTTGTTTTGATGGTTTTGTTTATTTCATGTGTTAATTAAGATTTTATAGTGACTATACATAGGTTTTTAATTATTATATTTATTTTGGAGTCATCAAACAATAAGAGCCTCTTCTTAGCTTGATTGGTGTGCAAACTACTTACTCTATTTGCATCTACAAGTACCTTGAATGGGGATATTCATGTTTCAAAAAAAATTCAATGTTTTCATGAATCCATAATGTATTTGGATGGATTAAAATAATCTTATGATTCTCATGAGGCCTTTTATCTATCTTTCTCTTTCATTTCACACTTGTTGTCTATACACAACTAAAAGACACCCACTTACAGTCTTGATGATGTCATGTTGATGCCTAAAGGAGTATATTTGTGTCCAATTTTATTATCATGGTATAGTTTTCATAAATACACCTAATATTTCTCTTCCTAGGTTTGTTTTAGTTGTGTATCACCCTCATTATTTGACATACCATCAAGCGCATTTCTCTAAGTGCCATTTGCAGAGTTGCAGAGGTTTGTATGGATGTGTTCTATAGGTTTGATCCCTCATGTGTTTTATGAACTAATTTTATGGCCTAAAAAAAATTATTAATACCCTTGAGATCCAAAACATGGTGTTGATAATACTTTTCCAAGCAAGGAGACTAATACAAGGATCTTTTCCCTAAATGGACAAAAATACAAAGCTTGAATCTTTTTGTATTTTGGCATGGGAATTCAAGAATGTGTTTGGGGAAGGTGAATTATGAGTTCTGATAAGTCCCACCATGAAGATATAAATTAGTGAGGGAGATAAAATGAAAAACTTAATAATAATTGTGTTTGAACAACTCAAAACCATGCTCTAACATATTGCAGGACCTCAGTAAATTATATAGGTCTGAGATAAAAAAGTATCCCTTTTCTCATCAAGTTTTCCATTAAGCATATATTCACATATTAGTGGTTAATTAACCAAGTGATGATCATGGAAAATATTTCTTAAGAGAAGATGGGAATTAGTGTGATGACTCCCCACACACTCCCCTCTATTTGTACATGGGTCTGGGAAAGGTCATATACAGGCAGTGAAGTAAAATAATGGGTTTTGAGGAGGTGCAAATGTCAAAGAAAAATGTTTTTTAAGGCTTAAATAAGGTTATAAGGTATCATTAAATACCTATTTCCATGACTATGGCCACTTACAAACTGAAATAGGGGGTTTTATTAAGGGAAACATAGTTAAACAGAGTATTTGGGTAGTGAGTAATGGTGTTTCCTTTGTGATTAAAGATATTATATGTGTGAAATTTGGCTTATATAAGTGTAAATTAACCTTATGGATCCTATGGAAGAATAAATACATCTAATATAAATTTGTGCAAAGTCGAGTCAACATATAGGTAGGATAAAAGGTTTCAATCTAGGTAGTATCAACATTTGGGAACATTTGAGAGTGTCTAAGGTGAATCAAGGATAAATTGTGAAATATGTGTTTAAAAACTAAATTTAAGGAATATCAACATACTATAAACAATTTTAAAACACCTCTAATCACCTATATCAAGGTTTGTCTTGGTCGATAATTAGTGACTTAAAAGATGGGTCTTAGTGGAATATTAGATCGTTAAAGGTAGTTATAAGGAGAATATAATCATTAATTGGTCATAAAACCTAGATTTGATTTTATAAATATAATTACCATGACTTACATGATCAAAACCATCACCTACAACAAGCTCTATCTCAGTCAACAGTCAGTGACCTAAAAGATGGGTCTTAGTGGCATTCTAGATCATTCAAGGTAGTTCCAAGGAGAAGATAAACATTAATTGGTAATAAAACATATATTTGAGTTTCTAAATATCATTACCATGACTTAAATGATCAAAAACAACACCTAAATCAAGTGTGAAGGACCAAAAAGGTTGTCTCAGTCAATAACAACAAGGCCTAATCTTGTATTTATAGGAGTATAGATAAGGTTGGAAGGATCAAGATTATGGAAGGAGTATTTGGAGGAATTATATATGATGCTGAGACTTATATAATCCCATATACATGATAATATTGTAAAAAAAATCCTCTTAATAAATAAACCTCGTCCAACACTCATACCCCTGAAGATAGCGTGCACTCTAAGAGCCTACCTGAGAGATTTGAGAATTTTGGAGGTCAAAAATTGGAATTAGATGCTCGAATTTGATCTAGAGAACCCTTGGGAGTTTTTAAAGATTATTTTTTTATAATAATATAGGAAGTACCCCATATTTTGTCTTAGATAGAGGGCACTTTCCTCCTTGCATAGACCCTATTTTATTACTTAGGGAGGTAGAAGCATAGACCAGAGGTCAAACAAAGATTGAAATAATGTTTGTGTATTTGTAAAATATATATGAAAACCTAAAAATCCTTTATAAATGGTTGTAAACCCTATAGGGTGCCTTGTGTAACTATATTTATAGGTAAATCTAGTTAGGCATTATCAAGGCCTAACACCAAAGGAAGGGTCACTTATAATTCTAGACTTTGTAAGGAATTATAATGCTTTGAAGTAGGTTAAAAGAGGTAAAAATGAAGTGTTGAATCCATAATAAGGTATGAGAAACAATTGGAGAGTCAGATTGAATCTCAAGTTGTAGACAAATCTATTGGCAAGGTCTAGAGCTAGCCTTAAAATAGAGGTCAATTTCATTCTAAGCTCTTAGTGAGCTATCCTAGGGATTAAAGCAGGTTTGTATGGCATATAAAATAGTTATACAACAATTTTTTGGTAGTAAAACTTCCTAATAATCCATTTTTAGAGTATTTATAACGTTCATGATCTTATGCATGAGACCATAGTTGGTATGGCAAAGCCCTGATAATATGACATTACATTTTGTCTTTGAGCATTGAATACAAGTCTAATTCTAAGTTTTGAACATTTTTTATAAGTGTGTGAGTGATGTATAGTGGATCTAAGTGATATTATCATCCTTAATCCCTTTATCCTTCATTTTTAAGAAATATTTCTAACTTTAACAGGTCATGTGAAGTGTGTTGAATGTTATAGGCTCTTCTTTGAATATGAAATTGTCTCCATGCCATGCAATATGTCCCTACATTAGTTATGTTTTTTATTGTCCCAAGTATGCTACCTTAACATTGAAACACTATATTAGGGTCCTTCAATGCATACAATTAGTCTTGGAAAGCATTTTTGCTTAGTAGAAGTCTAATAGTCTATGGGATATGTCTTGGTGAATCACCTCTGTACTGTAGTTTCCATTCTATGCAAGCTTCTAACTCTTTTCATAAATAAGGATTAGAATAGTTGATAGGAACTTAAATAACAATCTAGGGAGCTATCCCTTTCAATCATAGAGATTCATCTCTCTTACACGTTCCCATAACTTGAGAGATGATTCAATGTTGCATCAAATTGTAGGAGCTTGAAGAGAGTGTTTTAGGGTGCACAATTTAATTCCAAAACTTAATCTAAGGTAGTTTCCAACTAAGTATTAATTTTTCCCTTTCATTTATATTTTATAAATATTAGTTTATCTTAGTTATTTCACAAATCAATGGTTATATTTATGGAATATTTTATACCTTAGTTCATTATACTGAGACCATTTAACAACCTAGGGAATACACTCCATAACATAAAAAATTTAATTCATTTGGTGAACCCTACTTTGAATATTGCAAAAAACCTAACCCTAAAATATCTTTAAGGTTTTTGTTTCCAATCCTTCTATAACCCATTTTTAGATTTCATATCATATATCTTCATTTTTTTTGGTATAATCATGATAATAATGATAAAATAAGTTGATCACTTTTTGATGTAGATTTTATTACCTTATTTTGTATGTTTATTTCCTTTAATTCAAAATGAAATCAAAGAAAACATAAACACATGTACACATGATGATTTATATCATTTGAATTGTATGTCGTGCTTAATTATCTCCCTAACATGTTATTTTTATCTTATTTTAAATTCAATTAAGAAGAAAATATTTAAACACAGATGATATTTTGTATAAGATATAAAACACATTACCTAAAATTAACAAGTCTCCTTTATTTAGTTTTTTCTCTTTGGTTCACTTAAATTCCTTACTTATAGCTACTAGGCATAAGAGAACATCAATGGGCTCACTTAGCCCTTCTACTTCTCAACCTTACACATCTATATATTATCCTACCTCTACTATTAACTCTATGGTCATGGTAGACCCTATAGTCCATGCTATGAATTACATATGTGGTCTCGAAGCATGGCAAGTTAGAAAAACACATGGCTATAGTTTTTTCCACCAAAAAAATGTTTCTTCAACAATAGCTTCCATTTTAGACATATTATAACATTTTGACAAATATAAACATATTTTGTATATGGAACTCTATGATACTAAAGTGCCTGGCATAAAAGGAAAAACATATGTTATTTCCATAATCAATACTATGAAATATACCAAAGAGCACATTTAATTCAAAAAAGTAGATCTCCCACCTTGACACATCATATATCTACACCTACCTTTATACATTGCATTTAAAATTAGCAAGGTGGGTGTCAAACCCATGTTAGTTGATAATATATCAAGGTTGAACATTTTTAATGTATATTTTAAATAAATTCTTAATTTTCATGCTAAGGATTTATATTCTTCTAATATAAAAAATGTGAGGGTTTGATAATATTCCACACAAAGTTTTGTGTCAAATCATACTATATCTTACATTGGGACCTATAAAAGTACGTATGACATGTTAAGTCATGCCTAATGATATTAATTACAATATATTGCTTGGAAGATCTTAGATTCATTACATGAATGTAGTTTCATCCAATTTACATGCATGTTTAATGTTTAGGTATAATGGTCATATCTACACATGCCCTTTGGATCAATAAACATTTAACTATTATTAACCTATAGAGGCTTCACATAATTATATTCCTCACATGGATTTCAATATAGCACCCCTCTAGTATATTATTTATAATTCATGTATAACTACCTTAGACACAACCAAACCACATTATAATAAGTTCACTTATCCATTTATATTGAGATATTTCCAAAAAAATGGATACAACTATATAGGGCCTCAAAAAACATGAATAGGGAATTCTTAATCCTATTAAAGTTATTCAATAGGGTAGACAAGGACTTGAATATAAATATAACACAAATAATTCTAATTCTTCTCAGCATATAGTGTTTTTCAACCGATTCCATGGGAAGATAATACATTAAATCATGGTTTCACTCCTTTAGTTATTTACCCTAATCTTATTGAATACTACTTCTCCATATTTACCTACTTTCAATGAATTTGATAAATATGAGTCTCTCTTACAATTCCTATGGGAATATGAAGATATCACTTCCTTATATCATATGAATAAGTTTCATCATTACATAAATACCTAGGCATACTTTATTGAGCACTCAGACAATTTTGATGATATTTCACCCAACATAGGTAGTACTATCCCTACAACACTATACAATGTTGATCAGTCTACAATACTTAACAAAGAGATAGTGGAGTTGAATTATGGCATTGATACTAATATTCACATAATATTATTAGTTATAGGCTCGTGTAACTAATAATATGAATATATTTGATAGATTTTAAAAGACTTCTATGAAGTTTTTTCTTGGGCCTATTCCAATATACATAGCATTGATCCTTCAATCGTAGCACCCAAGATTATACTTTATCTTAATGTAAAAACTATTTAAATAGTAAATTAAAAAAATTCATTCCAAGGTAACTCTTTTAGTTAAAGATGATATTTAGTGTATCCTTGATGTCAGTTTCAAATGACCATTTTCTCATCCCTAATGGTTGTTAATATTATCCCCATTATTAAACCTTATAGCCAAATTTTATTTTATTTTGATTATAAATACATAAACAAAGTATGTCCTATGGATGATTTTCATTTACCCAAAAATTTTATTAGAGTGGACTCCACATTAGGATACAAAATGATCTCTATCATAGATGGTTTCAATGGTTATAGTCAAATCAATATCATTAAGACTAATAAAAAACCTCTTTTACCACACCATGCTGCACTTTCTATTATATAGCCATGAGTTTTGGATTAAATAACATAGGAGAATCATACAAGGAAATGTAGTTGATATATTCAATGAATCCTAGATTAGAGAAGATTAATCCTACTTACACTTAAGATTGTTAATACAATATATATTTGGGGTCATGTCTAAGATGTATCTGTTAGACCTATTCAAGGGATCTCTTACACTAATAATATCACTAGGGAGGGTTACAAAGCCTACAGTCAGGTAAAACTATGAAATAACCCTAACTAGGTCTTATATTTTCATATTCACTAATGTACAAATGATAAGAGTAAATTAAAGTCTAATCTAGTGCTCACAAAAGCTTATGTCACAATATACTAATGTCAATGTATATACTTGCATAGAATACATATACTCATGTCAATGTATAGGTAATAAAAATTAAAAGTAAACTTGCATAGAATACATATACTCATTTCAATGTATATGGAATTATAATGCATGGGAGATAAGTACAAATGCATTTCTATCTACTGTTGTAAAGGATGAAAAAAGTTAGGAATACTTACCTTTGAAGATGAATCATTAGAGCCTCAATATCTCCATTGGACAAGATACTTCATAATAAAATGTTATATTGTGTAAGGATGGCAAGGACAAGTCAAATCTTAGATACACAAGCTATCTATGTATCTAAAAGACTTTTTAGAAAGGTAATATATGTATCTTCAAAGAATGTATTAAACCCTAAGATATGCTCCTCAAGTAAAATGTTGGTTAAGTAGATGCACAATATATGTCTCTTCTTCTTCTTTTCTTTTCCTAAGAAATGACAAAATGAATGTATTTATATAGCAGAATCTAAATCTTGTATTTTCCAAAAGTTTAGATGATATGGTTATCCCAATCAACTATGTATATTTATTAACAAAATTAAATTAGGTCTTGATTTACGTTGGCTAGGGGCTGACCTAAACCCTAAATAAGTTTTATCAATTAAAGTATAGGGTCGATGGGGATAACATTATATCATAAAACATAAAAAAGGAGTATATGTTAGGGAAGGGATAATGAAGATGTAAAATTATTAGATGAGGGTAACATATAGGATGCGAAGCTTAGAATAAAGTTTTTAGGATATGGTTGGGTAGATATCAAGGGGTAGTCAAGAGACAACAATCTTGTAAAGCACTAATGGTGTACCCACCCCTTTATCTATGTACCCCTTTAGGAATACACATAGATAGATTAAGACTTGATAGGTTACTACAAGAGAGAAAGCATCAATAATTGATAAAGTTTTATAATATTATATGTATACATATGCCCTACTCAAATGTCATCATGTATCATGTAGGTATAACATAGGATGGTGCTTTGATAAAAGAACATAAAGACACACAATGTTGAAGATAAATAAATAGAATTAGGGATAAAATATGATAAATGAAAGGACATAGTTGAAAACACATACCATCACTTACCTTAGTGTTTAATATAAATAAGGAGATGCAAGAAATGTGAAGGTGTTTAATGTATGGAATATTAAGCAAACCTATAGAAATTAGCAGAAAAAGAGTGAACAATCAAAATTTTAACACCATAGGCATATAATAAGTGAACATATTCTCTATGATGTTATGAATATAGAACATTTTACAACTATAAAAAATAGTTAGTATAAACAAAGATACAATCAAAATATGGAATCTCATCGTAAATATTTGAAAGGTAAATAGTTTTAAATAGTAAATATAAATAGGGTGAAAAATAATTTATTTGTTATTTTTACTATTCTAAGAAAATAGATCTCTAAGAGACCTAGTTGGAGAATAGAGAACCATAATGGTGAGGATGTAACAACTAAGATGGGGGGGATTCATAGTGGCCATAGCAAGTGTAACACATGTAAGCAATTTAAATTTTATATTTTTAAATATTTTAATATGAAATTGAGCTAGAAATAAAAAATTAACTAGTAGGAAAATATACACACCAGAATGAACCCTAGGAAATTTTTAGTTAAACTATGTGTAGAATGTGGTATTGGGTAGGAAGAAGTTATAACAATAAATTCCTAAGGCATTTATGGTAAATGGTCAAAAAAATTTCATTATGGATGCATAGAGTTGACTTGGTCAATTTAGTCCATAAATTAAGTAGAAGAAAAAGTTCAATCAATCTTATTTAGTATGCTAATAGAGGGATGACTATGTAGTAGTAGGCTAACTTAATTGGTAAGGAAGATAAGGGTGACTACTTATAATAGTGCCAACTTAGATTGTTGAATAGAGATTATATAGTATTATTGAAAGAGGCTGACTATTTATAACATGACTGATATAGTATCACAAGGCAAGAAGATGACCAATTTAGTATTAATGTGTTTGATCTAGTAGGAAATTAATAGGGTTGATATAATATCATAAATAAATTATAGGGGAAATTTAGTATTAATGGGGCCAATTATATATAAATTTGAGAAACTAAATCAAACAATTGATGTACATGGCTAATTTATGAAATTTTAAGAATGTATATTGATTATTTATGACATAGAGATTCGATACATCCTTTATTGTTTGATATTTTGTAGATACACTAGAGATATTAGCGCTTGATAGATGTGTCATGGTTACTAAATCTATTAGGTTGATTGACTAACATGGATAAGGCACAATTGGTCATAGTAAGCTTTGGAGGCATCATGGAGATGAGGCACATACTGCTAAGATTTTATCTCATTATCTTGTTTCTTAGAGCATCAGAATAGTTTACCATAACTTATTGATGGGTAGTGTTTTGGGATACCATAGAGGTGGCCATCACACTATCGGATGTCCTTGCATTATTAAAACTACTGATAGGAGGGATATTGATGATTATTGGAACACCAAATGATTTAGAGGAGAGGAAAGCACTAGCTTAGTGAATGATGTGATTAAATAGGATATACCTTATATTGAAGCTTAGTTTATCTTATTCATATATCACATAGATTATAGACATCCAAAAGGTTATGATCAGACTTATGACAACATGAGTGTTATGTCACAGGTCAAATGGCAAAGTACCATTTTGATACAATTTTAGGGATACCATCTCGGTCTATATCATACATGATATGGATGGGATGATTTCCAAAGGTAAAAATACTATGGGGCATATTTTTTTGTTGAGTTATTATATATATCAAAGGTTCCCTATGTATCAACCAACTTGGTTTCCCTATGTGGTCAATGATAGGTTACCTTGAATCACAAGATGGAGGTAAGACCATGTAGCTCAAATCATTCCCCATGTGTAAAAATTGTAGACTATCACATTAGGGGAGATCATGTAGCATCCCTAAATGCACATTGCTACTATATAGATTACTTGGTTGACCGTTATGATAGGGATTGCATGGGTGTAGATCATGGGTCACTACACCTCATTGGTAGAGATCTATTTAATGGCATGCTTGCCAAGGTAGTTTGGACACCCACACCCATTAGTCCCTATAGTAGTGTGTGATTATTATTCATGGAATGATAAAGATTCAAGGGGAAGAGGAGGAGGATTACTAGTGGAGATACCCATTATTAGGCCTTGGTGTCGTAGAGCATGGACTAGTCAAGCATAGAAGTAGGTGACAATAGGAGGGGATGACATGGATGTGGATTTAGGTACACAAAAAACACCATAATAAGCACCACCACATCATCATTATTAAAAATACACCCTAACCACATCATAGATAGAGGTACCACTAGCAAGAGTAGGCATAAATGAGGGATATAACATAGGATGAGCCAGTAGACACTCCAAGAAGAGTTGGTCCATAGAGAAACCTCTCAGGTGAGGGTTATGTCATTCATGAGTGGTGACTCCTAAATTTTCATCAGTGTAGAGATGACCTATGGAGGAGATGCTCAGTGGCTGATCTAATGGAGATACCATACTCGATAGATGAGCGGATGGGGAGATAGTGGTTGGTGACACCAACACTAATGATAAATTTTACAATGTTCATTTAAGATTTAATATAGGACATCAATTACATGTGATTGTAGTAAATATATTTTGAGATATATACAAGATATAACATCTATCTAGTTCTGGTTTTATAGATTTTATGATAGAGGAGATTAGATGGGGATCTCTATTTATGGTTATGCATCATAACATTTTGGATAGGGTGTTGGCTTTAGATTAACCCACTATTATGGATGATCTAGTGTTACCATCTACCCTATCTTGGGTAGGATATTTTAGATTGGTGGAAGAGGCTATAAGGTAGTTTCAATCATGTAAGAATGGATTACATCCATTAGAAGTGGTGGGAGAGGGAGAGGCATAGGCTTGGTAGGTCTTATCTTAGGAGATAACAACACACATGGATAACACAATCCAATTTGGATAGGTGTAGGCATAGCTAGCTAATCTAGAAGGACAGGTAGTATGTTTTAGATCCTAGACTACCTCATTACAACATACCATTCAAAGGAGACAATTCCAAGTATTTATGGGCAGCATGGCTAGGCCATGGGATAGGTAAGATGGAGCCTAGTTGTAGAGCTAGAGCTATTTTTTATTTTATACCTTGTATTGTATAAAACACATGATATATATATATATATGTATATATATGTATATATATGTATATATATATATGTATATATATGTATATATATATATATGTATATATATATGTGTGTGTGTGTGTGTGTATATATATATATGTATATATATATATATATATATATATATATATATATATATATATATATATATATATAATTGGATTTGATCTAATGAGTTGCATTTGGTTATGGATGTTGATGTAGGGATATATTTCTTTCTACCATATGTATATATATTATATTATATATAATATGGGAAATATATGCTGAGTGTTTTCATTTCTAAAATTATGTGATACACATGCATAGATAAAAAGGAAAAGGTAAAAATGACTTGGAAAAGTATAAGTAATCAAAAATAAATGTACTACACACTATATAAAAATGGGAAATGTGTAATTACAAAATATTATTAAATACAATAAACTAGAATATGGTAGAAAGGATAATAAATGTTTGAAAACCATGTAAGTGGTTTTCACCAAACTAAAACAAGTAAATTCACACTATATCATGTTGGGAAGTATGAAAATAAAGTAATAAAATGGAAAGAACATGAAAACCAAATTTTATGAAATCAAATCAACTAAGTCAATCAATCATATTAAATCACATTGGGAAGTATAAAAGAGAAAGAAAATTGGAAAAATGAACTTAAATTGATCACACTAATTTAAGCTGGAACGTATGAAATTTTTAATACAATGGTTTTAATCATATATGCACTAAAAAAATAAGAACATAAAAGTGAAATATCAATGAAGTAAACATAAAACATACTATATCAAAATGGGAAGCATGTAAATGACTTGTAACTCATAATCAATCACTACCTATCTCAAATTTGACACATGTAATTTCATTGTGAGTTGGGTATTATAATATTTTGTGAGTAAATCCTAGTCTTATCCATGTTATTACACTAAAAATAACAAATATAACACCAATGAGGTATAAAAAATTGGGAAATTATTTTTAAAAGAATGTTTGTAATGGTAATTTGTGAGGAAGGCCTATTCCTATCTATGGTCTTAGACTACACTTCACAAATGGAATCCCTAGGGGGAGTGACCAGTTAAAAAAATAATATTTCTTAAAGAAAAATATTAGGATTATTTTAACTGAAATATGAAATGTAAAAAAAAAACAATGTATGCATCTATGAGAAGACCTTTAAAAATATGAGACACACTAAGAACACAAAAATGAAACTAAATGGATAGTGACCATCAATATAAAAAGGATACCCATTCTGAATAATCACAAAGCTATATATGAAAATAAGTGATATACTAAGATCTAATCATGTTGGTTTGATGAAATAAAATTAAAATGGAACTACCTTCCCATAATGTGTTCTACATTCCTTAGGACCTCTTACAGAGCTGTTAGTCTGCTATGAATGTTGGTTACTTGTTTGAGAAAGTAGGTAGCAATAAAAGAATTGTTATTCTCATTTCTAAGTCTACTATCCTAGCACACCCAAATGGAACTCAAATCTATCATGAGGCCAACTATGGAGTTTGATCTTTTATTAGAGAAAGAATATGTGCTTTGAATCACATCTTTTAGTTTGATTTAACTGTTGAAATATTGAATCTTGCCTTTTGTATCATTATCTTTTGTTTAAATGATTTAGCTTTTAAATTTTTATGGATTTTAGGATTCCTCCTATATATGGACTTAGAATAACCAACATGATGGACAAAGTGATACACATGAATGAGCCTTAGAATTTTGCTAAAGGAAGCTAAGTATCGAAAGACATGACTGACTAAGCCACTTAGGATTACAAATGAACCATTATGTTATCTCAAGTTTCAACCATGTGTATGCCTAGTTTTAAAAAGGAAATAAGGTTAATAAATTGAGATCTAAATTAGACCAGTAAGATGTATAATTATAATGAGATGACCTTTTTTCCTAATTGATCACATGGTAAATAAGGATTACTAAAGGGAACAAGGATTTTTTAGCCAAGTCACAATAATAATTATTCATATTATGGAAATAAGGTAGAAAAGAATTAGGAGAAAATAAAAAGACATCTATGTGAAGAAATTAACTCATAAAGAGAACCATGTAATCATGAAAACAATTCATAAGAGATCCTAAGTAAAATAGAATGAAACCATAGACAACACAGAATGAAAAATATAAATATCTATGCGAGATAGATAAATGAATCAAAATTTAATATAGAGTTAAATGATATATAAGCAGATAAATATAAAATTGGAGTGCACATCCAATTGAAAATGAGGAAGAAAGTTAAGGAAAACCATGTTGTGTTCATAAATTATCTTAAATTTATCCACAAACATTATCCATAACATCTGATATATTGTGGTGAAGTTGGATGATAACGACATGAGGGTCTCATCGATATTTAGTCAGAGATAGGAAAAAACCTCTTATCAAATATCCTCAATAGAAAATGTAGGTATAGCTGAAGGATCATGCTTATGAGGTACATCATGCATAAGATAATTAGGAGAAGGAATGGGATTGGAATCTATGGGATAAGAAGGAGCCACTAGTGGGGAAGGGAACATAGGTGAAGGAGGATCCATGGGTAGAGAGGGAACCATATGTGGAGAAGAGTCTATGGGTGGAGGGACCACAAGTGGAGAAGGGACCATAGGTAGAGAGACCATGGGTGGAGAAATGATCATAGGTGGAGGGACCATAGGGGAAAAAGGGTTTATAGGTGGATGGACCATGAGGGAAAAAGGGGGAGATTTTTTATGTTGGTGACCTATGGGAGGAGAAATAACAAGTGCATGAATGGTCATAAGGTAATCTTGAAGATTCTTATGGAGGATGAAATAATGATTAATGTAATGGGTATTACATTTATGTCATATATAATATACATCTCAATATTTGGGAATATGTTTAGGTCATAAATTAGGAGGAGGTATAGCCTTGTCTTAAGGTTGAGGAAGAGTAGGACTCAATGTGTTGATATATTGTAGAAACTTTTGATAATGGGTGAAGTAATGATTACCTATGCCATAGAATTAATATATATGCTTATTAGTAGACTTTGTAGGTTTACTAATAGAGGGATTATAAGCAAAATCTAAATAAAATTGGTATAGTTTACAATATTTATTATAATAATTGGAAAATTTATAAATGTCATAGTATGGTTGATTTAACCATTGGGTAGGCAAGGGATAAAGATATGATAAATGAAATAGGTCATCACCAAGGGGAGGCTAGGCTAATGGAGAGACTAGGCAAGGCTCATTTGAAGGACAAACATAATTAGAAATAGGAAGAGACTCAACTAAATGGGTATTGGGAATAATATATAGAATAGGCTCAGGTGAGGGAGGATCAAGATGCATAGAGGGATTAACAATGATAGAAAGCATCTCAGGGGGAAGCAGGATATACAAATCATAGTATCTATCAAATTGATAAGGACTAGTCATATGATAATCCATAAACTTGATCCTAAGAGGTAATTTAAAAATAAGATGTGTGTCATGAAAATGTGCCATCTCTATCCTTGGAACAAGAGGAATAATGCTAAAATGAGAAACTATATAAGATGGTATGTGATAAGATAAATAGAGAGAATGAAATAAAGAAGAATGATAACAAAGGATCTAAGAAACTCTATCCTAAATAAGACCTTGCTAAAAATGGATCATCTAAAGTATAACTATCATAACAATTAGGTGTATGAAGGTCCAAGGTATAAGTAACTATGACCTTCTCAACATAGGTGTCATGATGAATAGAATGCCGATTCTTAGTTAGGACCATAGGTGTATCATCAATACATGGTTGATGGGAATGAAACTTCAAAGATGGTGGATCCTAGGAAATGAGATATGGATATAGATCTAATGTTTTGATCTTTATGTTTATCTCATGAGGTTCATCACCATCAGTGTCTAAGAGGTTAGGTGGTATATTCCTAATGAGTTTAGGATGACCATGATAACCTCACGTAGAGTTGATAGGGAAATTAAAACATTGAGATTCATAAAATGGAATACTCAACAAAGGTTTAATGGTTGTAATTTTGAATATAGCATGGTCCTATAATAATTTAAAATTTCAAGGGTTAGTGTCTTCTTGAGCCCTATAGATAACACCATTGTGGGAAAACTTGACACATGGGCAAGTAGAAGAGGTGACAACCCTCATGTAATGAGTTCATGGCCTACAAATCAAGATATTGTAGCAAAGGGTAAAGTTAAATATCATAACCTTCACCCAAATATTCATAGTTGGGATGATAATATGGAGGCACACACAATGTAAAGGAGGAATTTTTTTATCATAACCTTGGCACATGTTGTGTGTGGACTTAATAGTACACTAAATTTTTTTAAAGGTATAATCATTAAGAGGGTAAGGGTAGGGAAAATCAATGGTGAAAAATAATATTATTTAATTCCCAAACCCTTTAGACACTTACAAATTCAATACAACTATTCATGAAGCATACAAGATGTTTATAGAAATGAATAATGAAGATAATGCAAGGTCACACACACAGTGCAAGATCTATGTCGGAAACCCTCTTGGGGAATAAAACCCACTCTCAGGCCTAAAAACACATGGACTACTTGTCCTATAAGATGATCACAAACATTAGAATAGTCAAGTCATTTTGATTAAAAGTTAGTGAAACACTTGTTTCACAAGGATTTTCTACCCCTAGGATGATGAAGTCATTCTAACCACCTATTGGTCAAGTCTTTCTGACAAGATTTAGTGAAACACCTATTTCACATGGAGAACCTACCCCTACTATGATCAAGTCCTTCTAACCACGTATTGTTCAAGTCCTTCTTAATGTTCCTTAGTGTCTTCATTCATTATTTACTCAAACACACTAAATTAATCTCCATAGTCCTTGATTTGAGACTTTATCTTCTTCTTAATCTTTTTGTTAATCTTTAGTTCTTCAAGAGTATTCATCAATTCAGTCTCATAGTCTACCTCATCTTTACCATCATCTAAATCACTCCAATTAGACTCCTTTTAATATGAATAACTTCCTTCCTTAACCATGAAAAGGGATTTATCTTGAATTGAACCATCATCTTCATGATCATACTCTGAGTCACTATCTTCACTCTCTTCTGATGAGATGCAATTTTCTTTGGTGTAGATACTCTTCTTATCCTTGAAGTACTTCTTATTTTCAAACATTCTAAATCCATTATTACTTTTATCACACTTAAATTATCTCTTACCATCATCATGATCTTGACCATACTATTCATCATCATTCTTCTTATGTTTATGATGGCACTTGTTAGAAAAATGTCCTACTTCTCCACAATTAAAGAATTTGAAGGGAATTTTATGATTATACTTGATTGAACCTATTTTTAATTTTCTTGTAAACAATGCAATTATTTTAGCTTCATAAATATTAGATGTGTCATCCTCCATAAGTTTCTTACCTTCGAACTTCTTCTTTAGCTTCATTTCTATCTTGAATTTTACTTCCTTCTTTGGTGGTATATCATCATTTATTATCATCTCATAGGCATTAAGGATGACATACAATTCATTCATATTCAACTGAGGAAGATCATGACTTTCTTTTATAGCTGATAATCTTGAATCAAACTTGTGTGTGTGAGAGAGAGAGACAGATACCTTTTAAACTATAGTAGCTTATTCAAACTTCTCTCCAAGACATTTGATGAGGTTTGAAATCTCATAAATGCTCTATAGAAAGAATGCTAAAAAATATTCTTTAATCATTTCAGAATCTCAAATTGTCTTTGGTGAGTTTGCAACTTTGCTAACTTAGCCTTTGAATCTCCTTCATAAATATTCTTAAATTTATCCCACATTTTCTTGGTAGATATACAATGGTCTACCTTGGTGTATTCAATCTCTAAAATAACATAAGTGATAGCATTCATCTCCTTTGAATTATTCTCAAACCACTTTTTATCTATAGCACTAGATGGAGGAATAATAGGTGTAGAATAATGATCCAAAATAGATTGTCAAATATCAAACACCTAGGGACATGATGTAGGTCCTCATCCTTACAATCTAAAAAGTATAATTTTATCCATTGAACATTGATTCTTTCTTATTAGAAAAACCTTCTTGAATTTGATGGCTACCAATATTATACCTAGGATGTCCTTTAAGATATCAAGACTTTACCAATTGACCTACTCTGATACCAATTTTTAGGGGTACAATCATTGAGAGGGGGCATGAATCATTGGTGGCAAACAATCCAATTTAATTTTCAAACCCTTCAAACACTTAAGTATTCAATACATCCATTCAATAAGCATACAATATGTTTATAAAAATTAATAATGAAGATAATGAAATATCACACACACAACACAAAATCTATGTGGAAAACCCTCTTGGGGAATATAACCCACTCTCAAGATTATAAACACATGGACTACTTGTCATATAAGATAATCATGAATGTAAGACTAGTCAATTATTTCTGACCAAAATTTGGTGAAGCACTTGTTTCACAAGGACCACTTACCCTTACGATAATCAAGTCCTTATGACCATCTATTGATAAAGTCCTTCTGACCAGATTTAGTGAAACACCTATTTCACAAGAAGCATCTACCCCTAATATGATCAAGTCCTTCTGACCATTTATTTGTCAAGTACTTTTTCATGTTTGTTGGTGTCTTCATTAATTCTTTCCTCAAACACACTAAATTAATCTTCATAAT
Organism: Torreya grandis; assembly: GCA_037957365.1. Classification (NCBI taxonomy): domain Eukaryota; kingdom Viridiplantae; phylum Streptophyta; class Pinopsida; order Cupressales; family Taxaceae; genus Torreya; species Torreya grandis. The sequence continues at coordinate 706,822 of JARHVA010006060.1, forward strand.
ATTTGATTTGAGAATCTATCTCCTTGTTAATCTTCTTCTCAATCTTTAATTCTTCAAGAGGATTCATCAATTTAGTCTCATAGTCCACCTCATCTTTACCATCATCTGAATCATTCCAAGTATACTCCTTTTGATATAAGCAACTTCCTTCCTTAACCATGAAAATGTGTTTATCTTTAATAGGACCATCATCTTTATGACCATACTCTGAATCACTATCTTCACTCTCATCTAATGAGATGCAATATTATTTGGTGTAGAGACTATTATTGTACTTGAATTACTCTTTTTTTTATCATACCTTCTAAATCCCTTCTTGCTTTCATCAGAACTAAATGATATCTTGCCATCATCATGATCTTTACCATGCTCTTCATCATCATTATTCTTATGTTTATGATGGCACTTGTTAGTAAAATGTCTTACTTTTCCATAATAAAAGCATTTGAAGGTAGTTCACCCTTATACTTTTTGGAACCTATTTTTAATTATATTGTAAACAATGTAATTAGTTCATCTTCATCAATATCAAATGTGTCATCCTGCATAATTTTATTACCTTAAAACTTATTCTTTGTCCTCATTTCTATATTTAATGTTGGTTCCTTCTTTGGTTGTATACAATCATTTATTCTCATCTCATAGGCAGTAAGGATGACATGAAATTCATCCAAATTTGATGGAGTAATATCATGAATTTATTCTATAGTAAATAATTTAGAATCAAAATTGAGAGAGAGAGACCTTAATAGATTTTGAACTACAACATCTTCTTCAAGATTCTCTCTAAGACCTTTGATGATGTTTATAATCTCATCAACTCTCGATATAGAAGATTCCATATAGTTTTATTCCTTCATATTAAGACTCTCAAATTGTCTTTCATAAGTCTACAACTTTGAAAACTTAACATTTGAATATCCTTCATAAATAGTCTTCAATTTATCCCATAGTTATTTGGTATAAAAGAAATGGATTAGCTTGACATATTTAGTCTTTGAAAGACCATAATTGATAGCATTCATTTCCTTAGAATTATTCTCAAACAACTTCTTGCCCATAACAATAGATGGAGGAATAGTAGGTGAAGAATAACCATCCATAATAGATTGCCAAGTATCAATCCCTAGGGAAATGATGTAGGTCCTCATCCTCACACTCCAAAAATGCTACGCCCCTAGCCTATCACATGTATGAGGATAGTATTAACTAAATTATGGCTTAATTATCCCTCTTTGATGTTATATTACATTTATTTATGATTTATTTTTATTAGTACATTGGCCTATGGAGTAACCATGGCCTAGATAGACTATATATAGGAGGTAATGCGTAATTATTTATCATCATATTGTGAATTTTACTCTTATTGAATCTTGTGGAGGTTTCCCCCTCGAAGTGGCTTATCTATTATCATATATTTGGATATATTTCAGTCATATTTGGATATAATTTTTCTATTATACTTAATTCTTGAAGTAATTTCATTACAAGTGGTATCAGAGTTGCGATTTGGGCAATCTTGTGGGTGAAACACTAAATTCTTATATTTTGTGATATATAAAAAATAGTTGAGAATTTATATTCAAAAATTTTACTAGAGGTGTGAAATAGTAAAATTAATATTCCATTAAAATTTTAGCTCATTTAGATATGTTTTACAAAAGTTATCACTATTTTATGGTTTTTCATAAAATTGCTCTATAATGCACAATTCCAAGAATTTTTCTGAGTTATTAACATTTTTGGAAATATTAGAAAAATTTGGCTATCGTATGTTCTTTGTATATTTTTATTTGAGGCCGACATAATTCCAAAATTGCTTGGTTAAGGTTAGGTCAAAAGTGCCAATAAGGGTCGACATCGTAAAACCCTTTTATGGCAGGTCCACAAACTCAGGGCTAAGGAAAGGGTGCTAAAACTCTAGGTAAAACTCATAACAAGGAAGAGATAGATTTAGAAGGGGGATGTACTAGACCCTTTTTACTAGGGTTTTCTGACATAGATCACAAAGTGAGCCAGCTTGACTATAGTGTGCAAGCCATTCAGAGAGAGGTGCAAGACATACAATCTAATATTCAATCCATACAAATTTAGTTAGGGAGATATCATGATGGATGTAAACATTAATTAGTCAAATCATCAAGATAACTCTATTGCACAAACCCACCAGGGTGGTTCTCTTAACTAGTCTACTTCAAATCTAACTCCATGGCCACAGAGGAACCTATTACCAAAGGTGGATATGCGCAAATTTTATGGAAAATATCCACTCAATTAAATCAACCAAATGGAGAGTTTTTTTGACCTACATCAGATTCTAGGTGGACAAAAGGTTACCATGACATCCTTGTATGTTGAACTTGATCAATTCATTTGGTATCGATGGTTGTGTGCTCAAGAGAAAAAGTTGACTCTTAATGTCACCTGGTCAATATTTACAAAGGAGATACAATTACACTATGGCAATAGTGTGATAGAAAATTACTTTATCCAACTAACAAAATTGTGACAAACTAGCTCCATCAAGGATTATATTCATCATTTTTAGAACATGTCCTTACATGTGGAGACAATTTCTGAAGCAAACTTGAATGACCTATTTTTGGGTGGACTCAAGGACCACATTCAACATGAGGTACGCATGTTTAATCCACTTAAGATTTTTGATTTTATTATCATGGCATGCAGAGCTGAGGAAAAATTTATAGCCAATAAGAATTAGCCATTCACTCACTTCAAAGATCATAGCATATCATCACCAACATTTCCTCCACTAACTAGATTGACCCCTTAACAAATTAAAGAGAAGCATGAAAAAGGATTATGTTTTGATTGTGATAGAAAGTGGAGTAAAGGACATAAATGTGCTGAGAAGAAGTTATTCTACATTGAGGGACCAAATGAAGATGAAGAAGCAGATGATACCTCTAATGATGATGAGGAAGATGTAGAGGAGGTACCTAAAGATTCCCAACCTACAATCTCTTGTCATGCACTTGCAAGTATTAACACTCCATAAACTCTTAAGGTGGTGGGTTTCCTCAAGAAATAGAAGGTGACAATGTTGATTGATTCAGGGAGCACACATAACTTTATAAACCATAAGTTGGCCACCCGATTGAACTATTTCATCTACCCAACACTAGAATTTCAGGTCATGATTGCAGATGGTGGCACAATTAATTGTTCAAGAAAATGCCATAGTATTAAGCTTACTATGGGTGGGTAAAATCTCGACTCTCCTATGTTTTCTATTCCCATGGGTAACACATACATTGTTTTGGGAGTCTAATGGATCACAACCATAGGTACCATTGAGATGAACTTCTAAGAACTATTCATGCACTTTCATTTTGAAGGTAAGAAAATTGAACTACGTGGATTACATGCAAAATCTCCATAATTGATTAGTTCACATCAGATGACCAAGATGCTAAAAAATGGGTTAGAGGGAATTATTGTACAATTATGATCCATATAATTTCAACCCACATAGGTATCTACACATCCTGATCTATAGATAATTCTTGAGGACCACTCATCTATTTTTGGGGCCATGCCAAAAAGACTACCACTAAAAAGAGAACATGATCATGTCATTCAACTAATTTCAGGTAGTCAATCATCAAATATCAGACCATATAGATATCCATATGCACAAAAGAGTGAAATTGAAAAGATGGTCCATGAGATGCTAGAGGTAGGGATCATCAAGCATAGCCAAAGTGCATATTCATCACCAGTGGTCATGGTGTGGAAGAAGAATGACACATGGAAGATGCGCCTAGATTATAGGGAACTCAACAAGTACACCATCAAAGATAAGTTTCATATTCTAGTAATTAATGATTTACTTGATGAGTTGCATGGTGGTAATTATTTCACAAAATTGGATCTTTGATTGGGGTACCATCAAATTAGAATCAAGGATGAAGATGTTCATAAAACTGCTTTTAGAACACATGAGGGCCATTATGAGTTTTTGGTAATGGCCTTTGGTCTTACAAATGCACCATATACTTTTTAGAGCTTGATGAACACTATTTTTAGGCCTTTTTTGAGGAAGTTTGTGCTAGTTTTCTTTGATAACATATTGGTTTATAGTTAGACATGGGAAGCACATCTACAACATGTGAAACTAGTGTTGATAGTTTTAGAGAAGCACTAATTTATGTGAAGCCATCTAAATTTGCTTTTGTAGTACATGAGGTAGATTACCTTGGTCACATTGTTTCCTATGAATGTGTCAAACTTGATCCTTAGAAGATCAAAGTGATAATGGAATGGCCCATGCCAAAAACTCTCAAAAACTTTCGAGGGTTCCTTAGACTAACATGTTACTATAAAATATTTGTGAAAGGTTATGGCATCATAGTATATCCAATAATTGCATTGCTAAATAAGGATACTTTCCATTAGAATGATGATGCCACCAAAGCATTTGAGAAAATAAAATTAACTATGTGCAGCACTCTAGTTTTGGCTACTCTAGACTTCTCACAGACATTCACTGTTGAATGTGATGCTTCTGGGTTTGGTTTGGGGGTATTACTAATGCAGGAAGGAAGACCCATTACATTTGAAAGTCATCAATTTAGAGTTAGGAATATAAAAAAACCTATCTATGAGAAAGAAATGATGGCCATTCTTCATGCAGTTAAACAATGGAGGCCTTATTTGATGGGTAGACACTTTAAGGTGAAAACGGATCATGATAGTCTCAAATACTTTTTGGAGCAAAGATTATCATCTAAGGAACAACAAAAATAGGTAACCAAAATGTTGGGTTATTATTTTTAAATCATATAAAATAAGGGTAAAGATAATGTAGTAATAGATGCACTATCCAAATAGGATGCATCCATAGAAGCATTACTTTGTGCAATGTCCATGTTGCAAGCAGATTGGGTGGATGAATCTAGGTTAGAATGGGAGCAAGACAAGGATACACAAGTTCTAATTTAGAATCTCTAGTAAGGTAATTTATCCTCTGACAAATATGAATGGAAAGGTAATGTCTTATGGTATAAGAGTAGGTTAAAATTGTGCAAAAATTTAGAGCTTAAGCATAAGATTCTTGCAGAGTTGCATGCATATCCAATTGGGAGACACTTAGGGTTCTTCAAAACTTATCATAGAATTAAGAAAGAATTATTTTTGGAAGGACTCAAGGGAGATGTAAAAAAGTTTGTGGTAGAATGCTTGATATGCCAACAAAATAAAGGTGAAATAGTTAAGACCCCGAGTCTGTTACAACTGTTAGTAACTCCTAGTCAAAGGTGGGAGGAGGTTTCCATGGATTTCATCACTGGGTTGCCTTGTTCTAAAGGTAAGAATGTTATTTTGGTCATTGTGGATAGGCTTACAAAATATGCCCATTTTTGTGCTCTCTCACACCCATTTTCAGCAAGTACAGTAGCATCTATTTTTATGGAAGTAGTTCTCAAATAACATGGAACCCCAAAAATAATTGTAACTGATCATGATCCTATTTGCACTAGTAATTTATAGACTAACTATTTTCTTGTTTGGGTACTCAACTAGCTCATAGCTCATCTTACCACCCAAAATTTGATGGACAAATTGAAGTGGTTAACAAATGTTTAGAGGGATATCTCCATTATTTTGTATCAGATAAACAAGAACATTGGGTTAAATGGCTACCACTTACATAATGGTGGTATAACACATCTTTCCATACCTTTTCTAAAATGTCTCCATTTCTAGCACTATATAGTTACCATCCACCTTCCATCACTTCTTCATTAAAGGTGCACACCAAGGTTTGAGATGTGGAAGAGCAAATTCAACATCAACAAGAGGTTTTGGCTAGTTTGAGAGAGAATTTGGCCTTGGCACAAAATAGGATGAAGCAACAAGTAGATCAACACCGTAGTGAGCAAAATTTTTAGGTGGGTGACTGGGTACTTTTTTTTTGTAGCCTTATAAGCAGATGTCCTTGAAGCAATTAAAAAAGGACAAAAAACTTGCTCCTAAGTATTATGGCCCTTATCAAGTTCTATAAAAAATTGGAAGTGTGGCTTACAAGCTTGAGTTACCTCATTCTTATCACATACACCAAGTATTTCATGTTTCTTATTTGAAGGTCATTGGATAGAAAGTTTCTACCCAGACAGAGCTCCCAGAACTAGATGAAGAAGGATGAGTCATGTTGGAACCAAATAAGATCCTCTAAACACGTACTAAGAGGTTGAGAACCAGAGAGATTAGGGAATATTTGATCAAGTGGAAAAACTAGAGTAGTGAAGATGCAACTTGGGAAGGTGAAGATTTTCTACAACAACATCCAAAGTTGTTCAATGTTGAGGACAACATTGGTTTGAATGGGAAGGGCATGCTATGCCCCTAACCTATCACATGTATGAGGATAGTATAAGCTGACTTGTGGCTTACTTATCCCTCTTTGATGTTATATTACATTTTTCTATTCTTTCTTTTGATTATTAGGCTAGCTTATGGAGTAACCATGGCCTAGATAGACTATATATATGAGGTAGTGGGTAATTATTTATAATCATATAGTGAATCCTGCTCTTATTGAAGCTTGTGGAGGTTTCCCCCTCGAAGTCTCTTATCTATTATCATATATTTGGATATATTTTAGTCATATTTGGATATAATTATGTTATTATACTTAATTCTTGAAGTAATTTCATTACAAAAAAGGATAATTGGATCCATTAAACATCAATGCTTATTTGGTGGAAAAACCTCCTTGCAATTGATGGCTACCTATATTGTATATTAGATCTCCTTCAAGCTATTAAAAATTTACCAAAGGACCTACTCTGATACTAATTGTTAGAGGTAAAATCACTAAGAAGATGGCATGAATTAGTGGTGAAAAACAATTTAATTCAATTTTAAAACCCTTTAAATGCATAAGTATTCAATACAATCATTCATGATGCATACACAATGTTTATGACAATGAATAATGAAGATAATGCAAGGTCACACATACAACATAAGATATATGTTGGAAACCCTCTTAGGAAATAAAAGCCATTCTCAATCCTAAAAACACATGGACTACTTATCCTATAAGCTAATCACAAGCATAAGACTGGTTAAGTCCTTCTAACCAAAATTTAGTGAAACACTTTTTTCATAAGGATTACCTACCCCTAGGATGATCAAGTCCTTCTAACCACCTATATGTCAAGTCATTCTAAATATATTTATTGAAACACCTGTTTAACAAGGAAAACCTATTCATGATTTTTTCAGATCAAGTAAACTTTTGAAACAAGCTAATAATACCTTCATAGTACTTGTTCCTAAAAAATCACAACCTACACACCTTACTAATATCAAGCCCATTAGTCTATGCAACACTATTTATAATTTATGTACTAAAGTGTTGGTTATGAGGATTCAACCTTTGCTAGACAAAATTATTTCTCCTGGAATAAAAGGTTTCATCTTGGGCAGGTAGATTTTTGATGCCGTGATCACCACACATGAGACTATTCACTCCATGGATAAGAGCAGGATCTTTGGTATGGCTCTCAAGCTAGATATTTCTAAATCATATGATAGAGTCTCATGCACTTTTCTATTCCAAATCATCCAAAAATTTGGGTTTAATGATAAAATGTCTTGCTTGATATGGAACACTGTCTCTATTGCAAAATTTTAAGTTTTGGTAAATGGTGTACCTAGAGGGTTTTTCTCATATTCAAGAGGAATTCACCAAGGAGACCCTCTCTCCCTTTACTTATTCATCATCATGGTAGAGGTAATATCAAGATACATAAAAGCATATATAGCCTCAAAAAAGTTAGTGGGCACCAAACATGCATCCTCCCTTTATCTTATGGTGGTGCAGTAGTTTGTGGATGACACCATCTTTTTTGGCATCTCATCGTGATTAAAGCTAGAAGATGGAAGAATATCTTAAATAATTAGGCCATAGAGTCTAGACAAAGGATAAATTTCCAAACAAGCAATGTTTATTTCTTCAACACTCCTAATGACCTTAGACATATAATTATTGATATATTAGAATGTGTTGAAGCTGCTCTACCAGCTACCTACCTAGGTCTCCCACTCATGGTCAAAGAGGTATCTCATAGTTTTTGGAATGGGATTATGGAAAGAACATAGAGGAAACTTCTTGGTTGGAAAGGGAAACTCCTCAGCAATGCTGGTAAACTGCAAGTTCTTCGGGCCTCGCTGCAAGGTATTCCTACATATTTCCTGTATCTTTTTAAAATTCTTGCATATTTTGCTGACAAAATGGAATAGATTCAAAGAAAATTTTTATGGATAGGGGTGGAAGACAAATAGAGAATGTCCTTAGTCAGATGGCAAAAAGTGTGTCTTCCAAAATCTCATGGTGGACTCAATATTAGGTCTATCAGGAACATGAACAAAGCCCTTCTCTCAAAAATTAGTTGGAACCTGATCCATAAAAATAATGATTGGGGGGAAATAATGTATGCCAAATACATGAATAACATTAATTATTCTAACTTTATTCAACAGATGGGATTACCCTAGGGATCTGTGATATTGAATAAAATGCTAAAAAGCAGAAGCCTTCTTAGCAGGGAATTAGATGGAAACCTGGAAATGGCTGGCATATAAAATTTTGGGATGATATCTTGTTAAAGGACAAGGCTCTTATCACATAAGGAAACTATGGAGAGATTTTTGACTTGGCTACTCAATTTTTTGGAAATAGAGTTAGTGATTATATGGAAAATAACAATGGGATGTGGAGCTGGAAAAATATATTGGACTGTTGTGATCACTAGCCTAAGATTTTCCCTAGAGTGAGGGAGATCTAGCTGTGTGTTTAGGAGATAAAAATCCCTCTCTTCCCCCATGAAGATGAATAGTACTGGTGGCTAGATAAGAATGGATCACTATTTGTTGAGTCTGCTTACCATCTGCTCATTCTTGAGGCTCAGAATAAAGATGTATGGAAAAAGATTTGGAATTATAAACTTATTCCAAAAATTAACATGTTATGGTGGGTTTCTACTCATAAAAAAATCCTAACTCAAGTTAATCTTCAAAAGAGAGGGTTTACCCTAGTTAACAGATGTTTTTTGTGTGGTTCAAAAGAGGAATTAGTTTCACACCTCTTCATCCACTGTGATTTTACCTAAGAATTATGGGGCACAATACTTAATAACTTTGGTATTGAATGGGTCTATAATTCTGACCTTAAAGAAGTAATCCTTAGCTAGAATCCAACCTTCACACATCCTTGGCTTATGGAATTATGGAAGCAAACTCTACCATGTTTGAGTTGAATTTTATGGAAAGAGCACAACCACAAAATTTTTAGCGACACTGCTAGAAATGCATCTCAGGTGTTTCACTCTTTTGTTAAGACCCTTATGGAAAGTGTCACCATAGCCTAGATTTGTGATGCAAAGAAACCCCTATCTCAAATTGAAAACCAAATTGCATCCAAATAGAAGGCTTTAAACCATATCCCTAGGTATAATAACTCCAAAATCCTATAGAGACTAAATACTAAATGGATTCCCCAAAAGCCTAACTGGATGAAACTCAACTTTGATGTGGCATTAAAGGCAGATGGTAAAGCTAATGGAGGAGAAATTATAGGGAAAGATAAAGGATGGACGATTGATATCTATGCTAGTGGAATAGGAAGCCAGAGTAATAACTATGCTGAAGCAATGGCTCTCTTATGGGGGTTAAAATTGGTTATATCCCTAGGAATAAGGAACTTGAGTATACAAGGAGACTCCTATGGGGGTTAAAATTGGCTATATCCCTAGGAATAAGGAACTTGAGTATACAAGGAGACTCTAAAATGGTCATAGATGCTGTTAATAAAGCATAAAATTTGGGAATTAAGCTAAGAGATATCATTATAGATATTCAAATTCTTTTTCACAAGTTCTTCGGAGTGGAGATTTCTCATATTTACAGAGAGGGAAATAGTGTTGTTGATGCCTGTGCCAATCTTGGTCAGCAATTTTCATGTTTGAGAGTGTGGCGACAAGGTGTTCATATTCCCTTAAACATTAGGGATATTATTCAAAATGAGATGACTTGTCAAGGATGAGGTGGATCTATGACAAGGATAGCTCTTGGAGGTGGTCCATGTGGAGGGGGCCATCGTGGATCTCAGAACTTGATAACTTTTGTACTCTTTTGACAATCATTCATGATTTATTGTATCAAGAGGTTAAGGTACATGGACATCATTATGAAGATCAATGGGAAATGATTTCTAAGCATGGGAGTAGACAATGTCATATCTATAAGATATTTCTAATAATGAGCCATCACATCTTCATTATGCATAAGTGGAAGCAAGGGTTAGTAACCATTTCAGAGCTAAAGACTGAATTTAGGAAATCCATAGGTTGGGTCTACAAATTCAAGATCGGAGGAGATCAAATTCAAACTAAACTGGTATCCTACTACAAGTTCAAAGATAATCCACTAGTTTGGCATTATTGTAAAGAAGGGGGTATCATCCCATATCTGGAAAGGCTTAATGGTTTTGATGAAAACTTGTCTGAGCAATTTGTGAGATCTTAGTTAAATAGGTGGGTCACAGTTGGTAGAATCAGTTTTGAAATATCCAAAAAAGTGATTGCTATGGCCATAGGAATGAACATGCAGGGGACAAAGCTTCAAAGGAAAATATAAATTATGGATCTTTAAGGCCATAAAATATTCTTGGGAGAGGGAGAAGAACTCATCCCTTATCAAGGAGGATTTGAGTGTGATAAACTACTTGAGCCATGGGACAAAGTGTGCTTCATTCTCATGAAGTAATTCATGCTCAAAGGTTGATTTACCAGGTTTTACAACTACCATCTTCCTCTGTTAAATCACTTTAGGTGAAATGCTATTATTAGTTTTCCTTTTTAGCTACTCTCCTCTTAAGAACACTCTATCCTTAGGGTGAGAGCTAAAATGTCTAAAAAGCTAGACATGAACCCTATTCCCCTACACCAGGGCCTCATATTTTGCTTGTACAACTTTCACCAAGCCCTAGAGCCATCCAAAACTACCATAATTGATAGTGGTGACATTCCTTCCAATCTAGTGTCTGGTGATGCTATTGATGATTCCTATTTTTCCCCTACTCCTACTAAAACAAAAGATGTTTCTTTCTCCACCCCAGAAGAGACCCCTATTGAAACCCCCAACTCCTTTGTGATCAAGAAGGGTAAGAAGAGGAAGGTTGATGAGAAGGAAGAGAATATTAGGGAGACCATGGAGGGGACCCAAAAAAATCTAGGTAGGGCCATAGGGGGCCAAGGTGGCAAATCTTATAAGTCTTTCAAAGTTAATAAGGAAGCCTTCTCCTCTAGAGTTCACAGGTCGGGGAGGATTGCTAGTAAAGCTAGCCCTGAAGGCCAGACTTATTGATTATTCAAAAAGTGCTTCCAAGGAAGCAACCCAGGAGGAAGAGTCAAAGGAGTTAGAAATACAATAAATTTCTAAGGACATAAGAGTGAAGTAGGAGACTAGGGATTTTGAGGTTATTGAGGAGCATGGTGCTAACACTATGGAAATTGCTGACAATAAGGGGAAAATGTATGTTTAGGAAGTTGGTGAGGAAATAGAGAATGAGACTGATTAGAAATCTAAAATTGGGGCCCTAAAGGATCGTATTTAGAAGCTAGAGTAGAATTTCACCAAAGGACTCCGAAATACAATTCTCCTAAACATGTCTATGTTGAAAGAAGTGGGTAATACTGGGCCTATTGAAAATGTGGAGAATACTAAGAAACTTAATGATCTTCTCAAATCAATGATTATGTAAGGAGAGTCCCCTCTAACTCTGGTCTTTCTATTTCTTGTTTTTCTTGTTTCTATGTCTATTGGTTCTCAGCTAGTGTCATTGTCTCTCTGAAGGCATATTTTGTTTGATTGCCTTCTTGTCTTTTTTGCTCTATGAAGGTTTCAGCCCCTGGTTTGCCACTTTACCTTATCAAAACAAGGAAAACCTACCCCTAAGATGATTAATTCCTTCTAACCACCTTTTTTTCATGTCCTTCTTCATTTTACTTGGTGTCTTAAATCATTCTTACCTCAAACACACTAAATTGATCTTCATAGTCCTTGATTTGAGACTTTATCTTCTTGTTAATATTATTCTCAATCTTTAGTTCTTCAAGAGCATTCATCAATTTAGTTTTATATTCGACCTCATCTTTACCATCATCTGAATCACTCCAAGTATACTCCTTTTGATATGAGAAACTTCCTTCCTTAGCCATGAAAAAGACTTTATCTTCAATAGGACCATCATCTTCATGATCATACTCTGATTCATTGTCTTCACTCTCATTTGATGAGATGTAATCTTCTTTTGAGTAGAGACTCTTCTTATCCTTGAAGTACTTCTTGTTGATAAACCATTTGAATCCCTTCTTAGTTTTATCAGACTTGAATGATCTCTTACCATCATCATGATCTTGACCATGATCTTCATCATCATTATTCTCATGCTTATGAGGGAACTTATTAGAAAAATGTCCTACTTCTCCACAATTGAAACATTTGAAGGGTAGTTTACACTTATACTTGCCTGCACTTATTTTTAATTCTCTTGTAAACAATGTAATTAGTTAATCTTCATGAATATTAGATGTATCATCCTCTATAAGTTTCTTATGTTGAAACTTATTCTTCGACTTCATTTCTATCTTGAATGTTACTTCCTTCATTGGTGATATATCATCATTTATTATCATCTCATAGGCAATAAGGATGACATGAAATTCATCCATCTTTAACTGAGTAAGATCATGACTTTCTTCTATAATAGATACATTAGAATCAAACATGAGAGAGAGAACTTAATAGCTTTTGAATTACAGTAGATTATTCAAGATTCTCTCTAAAACCTTTGATGATGTTTATAATTGCATCAACTCTCTACAGAAAGGATGCCCCAAAATATTCTCCCTTAATGTTAAAAATCTCAAATTGTCTTTGATGAGTCTACAACTTTTCCAAATTAAACTTTGAATCTCCTTCATAAATAGTCTTTAATTTACCCCACATTTCCTTGGTAGATATGTAATAGATTAACTTGGTGTATTTAGTCTCTAAAAGACCATACGTGATACCATTCATTGCCTTAGAATTATTTTTAAACAAACACTTATTTCTAGCACTAGATGAAGGAGTAATAGGTGTATAATAACCATCCAAAATATATTTCCAAGTATTAAACCCTAGTGACATGATGTAGGTCCTTATCCTCACATTCCAAAAGCATAAATTGATCCAGTAAACATCAATCCTTTCTTACTGGAAAAACCTCCTTGAATTTTATGGCTACCCAAATTTTACCTTTTATCTCCTTTAAGATATGAAACCTTTACCAAAGGACCTAATCTAATGTCAATTATTAGGTAAAATCACTAAGAGGGGGGCATGAATTAGTGGTGACAAATAATCCAATCCAATTTACAAACCATTTAAACACTTAAGCATTTAATACAATCATTCATGAATCATAAAAGATGTTTATATAAATGAATAATGATGATAATGCAAGATCACACACACAGCACAAGAAATATGTGGGAAACCCTCTTGGGGAATAAAACTCACTCTCAAGCCTATAAACACATGGACTACTTATCTAGTTAGATCATCACAAACATGAGATTGGTCATATTTTTTGACCAATATTTAGTGAAAAACTTATTTCATAAGGATCACCTACTCTTAGGATGATCAAGTCCTTCTGACCTCCTATTGGTCAAGTCCTTCTAACTATCTTTATTAAAACAACTATTTTGTAAGGATCACCTACCCATAAGATTATCAAGTCACTCTAACCACCTATTAAACAAGTCCTTCTGACCTAGATGTTGAGAACCCTCCTAACACCTTTGAAAAGAACATCTTCTAAACAATGATTGTCTACCAATTTGATGGAGATATAATGTATATAATCTCTCTTTAACTCTACATAGTACATAGTCAACACTTTGATCTACCTCTCAAATCAACCACCAAGCTCACAAAGACATCATCTATCCTTCACTCATCTTCAATCTTCAAACCTATAAGAACACTAAATTTGACATTATAAATATAACCTATAGGTCATACACATAGTTATCAACCTGTTCTGCTCTATAACCCATCCACTAGGCACACACCTTTTCTTCTTCCCTTTGCTCTTCAACTCATACATCCACCTCTTCACTCAAGTCTCTCACATCTAAAAATCATCATCTTTGATTTCACCATTTATAAAGCCTTCATGATCATTATGTTTTTGGTCATCTATAATTTTTATCTTAACCTTTAAGACATCTTTATAGGTCAATTACATCTCACATGTTGGCCATAGCATCCATGGGTCACAATTAAGCAACATTGCCTTTTAATTAGGCCTAATTAGCCCTTATATGTCTAATGGAGACCCATCCATCTCTTTGACACTTATCTAATAAAACGAATAAAAAAATACTTTCACATACATTGAACCATGTATCATAACATATAGGTTCTCCTTAAGTGATAACATCCATCATGACACCCTTTTGAAATAACACAATTAACCTAAACATCATTCTGTACATACGATCACCAAGAATGAATAAATAGTAAAATTATAATCCTTTGATCATATAGAATATATATTTTTAAAACCTCCATAATCCACATATATGATGTTTATTGAGTCTAAAACACTCTCCAATAGATCAATCCTTTTAAAACATCCAAGTACCATTAAAAAAACTCAAATATCCTTCATGGTTTACTTATAGAACATGGTCAAACACAAAATCAACTGTAGATCATAATAAATTTGATTATACAAACATTCAAACTTTAAAACTAGATTCATTTGATGTATATTGAATTCATATATAACTTTTCTTTCTACTAGATCAATAAATTTATCCTAGATTAAATGTTATAGCTCAAAAACTACAGACTCATCTTTCCTCACAAATTAAAATATTTGAATTCCAATGGTCACTAAAAACTATTAAACATTAAGCAATTGTCATCTATCACTGATTCCTAAAAATTTAAAACATACATACTCTATTGATCTCTTTGAGATTAACTTGGACTTTAACCAACTTAAAAATCAAACACTTTGACCTCTTCGACTCAATATACATCATAGATCTACATCTATATGAAAACCACTCATCATTATATCCTTGTTTGGTCTTGATGTTTACATTCTGAAAAAAATTTAACATTAAACATGATGAACTCATATCATACACCCTTATAAATTTGACTAAATATGCACCATTGATTTCTATAGATTAACTAGGTCTTTATCTTGTAACACTCATCATTAGATCTTGATTAGAACTCCCATGATTATGACATTTGGAACCCTCACATTCCTTCTGATAAATTTAGTGATAGTTATTTTTACTTTTTCCATGTGGTATTCTTTCATGCATTGTCTAATCTTTGACTTATCCTACATCATTGATCTTTGTCAGTATGAATTGTCATTCACCGTTGATCTTCTACTAGACTAATGAGTTTATGACACTTATCACCTACATGTATAACATTTGACATGTTAAAATAATATGCACAATTTATCTCAATATTTATGATTAATAACTTAGTATTGGATAATCTATACAAATTACATTAGACTTCAAAGTGATTAATGTGACGGTCTCTAGCCCATCACAGTCTACTAGAGCAAGTTTGAAATTTTATAACTTGAGCTAGAAAACACTTCAAGACTCCAAATTTTTAGGGTATCTTATTATAAATATATATAAAATATCCTTTTAAACATTTTACCATTATTTATTTTTTTCATACATGAATTAAATGCACAAACTTTCTAGTTCATTTATATTTGTATGGCGTGCAGTGACAGTCTATGAAAACATTGCAAACTACTTAAAAAGCCAAATTTTCATAGTTATATCTTTATCTATGATAAACCTCATGACCTAAAACTTATACCATATAAACTTTGGACTAATTTTATCATACCCATATTACCAACTCCCCCTGAATCCTCCATATGTGGCAATGGTAATGTCACCAAACTACCTACTCAAAATTTTTTATCACAGAACTAACTATGCCAAGATCAATATAATGAAGAACCATATGAATATAATGAGATTAAAAAATCTCTCCAATAATCCTTGACCTATGATAGGAGCCCTTACACATGATCAATACTTGAGACCCATCCCTAATGATGCCAAAACTGAAGATCAACCAAGCCTACTCATGCATATTAAGATAATCACACTAGAGAATTTGTCATTGAAACTTAAAATATTAATAAACTTCATCCACTCACATATAAACATACATTAAATCATTTCTAACTCTCTAAATATATCCCCATTTGTCATTGATGTCAACACCCATCGTATAATTCACATTCATTCTCTCTCTTTAAGAACTCTTGTAATAAGAACCTTCTCCCCCTTTGACACAATGACAAAGTGGGAAAAAACTAATATTGAGGACCTAAAAATACCAAAAATAATAGGGGACCATCTTAAAAATATGATACAAACTCCACTTTACCTTGATTCTACCTCTTCTTGTGTTGACAACTTCCTCTTACTACATGCTAACACTCTTCTTCAACCAATAACTACCACCAATGAAGAAAGAACATATAAAAATAATGAAATATGATGGTAATCACCAATAAAAATCTAATATGGACTACTCCTAAGATCTCTGAGACATTTCACATCTTGAGCATTTTCATATCTTCTCACACCATGAAGAACCACTACATAAGCTTACTAGCCTTCTTTCTCAAGCCACCTCAAGGACTACTAAAAAAACTTCATGCCACTCACAAAATATGAAACATGAGCTAAACTAAAATTAAAACTCACCTTGAAACACTCATTCCTTTCTCTTTTTGATAAACTAAGCAAAAACATCAAATCTTCACACTAGGCCTATCTAGACTCCTTATAGCCCTATCTAAAACATGTAGATCCCACAAATTTCGGTAAACATAGTTTCAAGACATAAAAACTAATATATTTATCAATCTCATACACCCACTTAATCACACAAATTATCATCACCTAGATTATCCTATCTAACATACTTCCTTCACAAACCTACTAGCTAATTAGACCTCCATCTTGACAAAAACTTGAATAATTTGAAAACCACAAACCCTCTAATCTATGTGAATATTTATTTGAATACCCATTTGGCCCATTTAACATATTAAAAATCCGTATACTTCAACTTATAAGGCAAACTACTTTTCTAGTCTAACCCAAAACTCTAGAATCTTAAAACAAACAAGGTCAAAAAACCTCCTCCTAGTCAACATTACCTCTAAAACTTTTTCCAGACTTGGAGATAACCATAACATAATTCTAGACTAAGACATAAGCCTTCAAACCTTATAGAACATTGACTTCCTATACCATGGCTTTGATCTGCAACAAGAAAGATAAACATGGAAGCACAAAAAAAAACCTCCAAAAGGCACAAATATGGTCATCAAGATAAAACCAACTAGAACATATAAAAAATATGTGCATAGACATTTTTTATCACCAATATCTTATTCAAATTCTATAAATCTCATTATTCCACCTAAAAAAACCATTCTTATCTTATAGACACTGCATACACAATAAAAACACCTTATGACATCACTCTAACCTTATCAAAGCACTTCTCCCATCTTGACACACCAACTCAAACTGTAAACACTCATTTCTTGCCTTCTAAAACCTTATGAATAATACCATGGTAATACTTTATTCTCCACTAAAGAGAATCTCTTTAAAAATCTTACACAGAGACACCCTACTTCACATGGTTCCTTAGAATAATGTGAAACTAGGAGTTATCCACATCTTCTCATATTCCTTCTCCTCTTTGTCATCTGATACTGATAGTTATTCTTCTTGTTCTTCTTCATAGGCTTAAGATTAATAACTTTCTCATCAATTAAAACATTCTCCTTCCCTTATTAGACTATATTGACAACATATGGGGATAATATAGATTCATAGCATACCTTTTTAGTTGAAGAATCTTCCTTGTAGTTCAGAACCTCATCACTAGGTATTAAAAATTGATGAACTTTACATGAACCTCATCAGTTGAACCCTTTGGTTTCAATGAGTTAACTTTTATTCTTTATTACACTCTAGGATCTTGATTAAACATATTCTTTCTTATAGGCCTTTGTTTGCAGAATCTAGTAATGTGATCTCTCTGTCAATAGATAAAGCACAATATACCTTTTACAAGAATCTTATCCTACCTTTCTTGATTAGAACAAAATATTTAAATATGTCTATTCTTTTTATAATTTAAATATACTAGTATGTTTTAATAAGACTCACCTCTTGACTATTAACCACCATCATAGTTCCATGCAAACTCATTTATAAAAGTTTTATTACATTCTTTAGTTCTATGCCCAAAATGATTACATGTGTAACATTAAACATTGAAGATTGCATACCTCATGGCATTTTGTTGTTTGATCTAATTTATCTTCATTCTCTTAGCATCTTCATTTGTTAACTGATTATTGAGCTTCAAGATTTGTTTTATATGAGCATTCATCTTATCTTGAGTTACATTTTCTAGTTCTTCTTTGTATCCAAGACTAGTTCTATCACTTGCATGCTTTTGACCACTCAGAATATTGTCTAGATCATTTGAGATTTTTTCAAATCTTAGAAATTACTTTGTCTTATTTTATGTCTTCTATAACTCATCTTTTAATGACTCATTTAACATTATATACCTTGAACATTCATCTTTCTATGCTTTTAGGCTTGTATACAAGATTTCCAATTAACAACTTAGATCCTTGACTATATCTTCATTATCTTTGGTGTCTTTATTCATTCTTGACTCAAACACACTGAATAAATCTTTATAGTTATTTATTTAAGAACCAATCTTCTTTTTAATCTTCTTCTCAATCTTTTGTTCCTCAAGATCATTCATCAATTTAGTATCATAGTCCACCTCATCTTTACCATCATCTGAATCACTCTAACTAGACTCCTTTTGATATGAGCAACTTCCTTCCTCAACCATGAAATGGGCTTTATCTTCAACAATACCATCATCTTCATGATCATACTCTAATTCACTATCTTCACTCTCATATGATGAACTATAATATTCTTTGGTGTAGATACTCTTCTTGTCCTTGAAGTACTTATTATTATTATCAAACCCTCTAAATCCCTTATTGGTTTTATCAAACATGAATGATCTCTTTCCATCATCATGATCTTAACCATGCTCTTCATCATCATTCTTCTTATTATTATGAGGTAAATTTTTATTAAAATGTCCTACTTATCTGCAATTGAAGAATATGAAGGGTAGTTTACCCTTATACTTGCTTGAACTTATTTTCAATTTCCTTATAAATATCATAATTAGTTAATCTTCATCAATGTTAGATGTGTCATCCTCCATAATTTTCTTACCTTGGAATGTATTCTTTGTCTTCATTTCAATCTTAAATGTTGCTTCCTTATTTGGTGGTATATCAGCATTTATTCTCATCTCTTTGGTAGTAAGTATGTCATGCAATTCATCCATCTTTAATTGAGTAAGAACATCACTTTATTCTACAAAAAGATACTTTAGAATAAAACTTGAGAGAGAGATATACCTTTATATCATTTGAATTATGCCATAAAATCTTCTTTCTTCAACTTAAGACTCTTAAATTATCTTTGATGATTCTATAACTTTTCCGACTTAACATTTGAATCTCCTTCATAAAAAGTCTTCAATTTATTCCACATTTCCTTGACATATATGTAATGGATTACCTTGGTGTTTGAGTCTCTAAAATACCATAAGTGATAGCATTCATTTCCTTATAATTATTCTCAAATGACTTCTTATCTACAATACTAGATGGAGGAATTGTAGTTGAAAAATAACCATCCATAATAGATTTTCAAGTATAAAATCCTAAGGACATGATGTAGGTCCTCATTCTTTTACTCAAAAAAGCATAATTGGATCCATTAAACATCAGTGCTTACTTAGTAGAAAAACCTCCTTGAATTTGATGGCTACCCATATTGTATCTTGGATATCCTTCAAGCTATCAATCCTTTACCAAAGGACCTATGCTGATACCAATTTTTAAAGGTATAATATCTAATGGGGGGGGTGAATTATTGGTGACAAGTAATCCAATTCAATTTTTAAACCCATCAAAAACTTAAGCATTCAATACAAATATTTATGAAGCATAAAAGATATTTATAGAAAATACTAATGAAGATAATGCAAGATCACACACAAAACAAAATATCTATGTGGGAAACCTTTTTAGGGATTAAAACCCACTCCCAATCCTAAAAAAAACATGGACTACTTGTCCTAAAATATGATCACAAACATGAGACTGGTCAAGTCCTTTTGACAAGAATTTAGTGAAACACTTATCTCATAAGGATCACCTACCCCTAAGATGATCAATTCTTGACCACCTATTGGTCTATTCCTTCTGACTAGATTTAGTGAAACACCTATTTCACAAGGAGAACTTACCTATAATATGATCAAGTCCCTCTGACCAACTTTTTGTGAATACTTTTTGACCTAGATGTTGATAACCCTCCCAAAACCTATGAAATTAACATCTCCTTATCATTTATTCCCTACCAATATGATGGATATATAATGTATATCATCTCTCTTAAACTCTACACACTACATAATCCACACTATGATCTGCCTTTCAAATCAACCACCAAGCTCACATAAATATAATCTATCCTTATCTCATCCTTAATATTCAAACCTATAAGAGAAATATATTTGACATCATAAATATAACTTACAGATTGTACACATAGTCATCAGTCTAATTTTCTCTACAACCCATCCGCTCAACACACACCCTTTCTTCTTGCATTCACTATTCAACTCTCACACCCACCTCTTCTCTTATATCTCTCACATATAAAAATCATCATCTATGATTTCACCATTTACAAAGCCTTCATGATTATTATCTTATTGGTTGGCCATAATTCTTATCTTAACCTTTAAGACATATTTATATCTCAATTACATCTTCACAGATTGGCAATGTATCCATGTGTCACAATTAAGAAGTTGTGCCTTTTAATTAGGCCTCATTAGACCTTATAGGTCTCATGGAAACCCATCCATATCTTTGAAACTTATTTGAGAAAATTAAGAATAAAAAAACACTTTCACATATATAAATCCATGCCACATAACCTATACATCCTCCTTAAGTGACAACATCCATCACAACACCCTTCTACTATAGCATAATTATCCCAGTTATCGTTTTGCACATATGATCACTAGGGATGAACAAACAATAAAATTATAAGTCTTTCATCACATGAAATATATATTTTTCAAACCTCCATAACCCACATAGATGATCCTCATGGAGTCTAAAACACTCTCTAATAGCTCAGTCCCTTTGAAACATCCAAATACCATCAAAATAGCTCAACTATCCTTCTTGGGTTACTTACAAAACATCGTTAAACACATAATCAAGTTTGGATATTATTATATTTTAATGTATAAATATTCATACCTTAAAAATAGACTAAATAGATGTTACTTGAAGTCCTCAATAACTTTTCTTTTTAATGCATCAATAAATTTATCTTGGACCAAAGTTATAGCTCAAAAACTACAGACTGGTCTTCCATCAAAAATTAAAATATTTGAATTCCAATGGTCATTAGGGAATTGTTAAAAATAAATCACTTGTCATAATCTTATTACTTCCTAAAAATTTGGAACAAATGTGATCAATCAATCTCTTCAAGAGTACCTTAGACTTTAACTAACTTATACATCAGACACTTTAACCTCTTTGACTCAATATGCATCATAGATTTGCATTTGTATGAACACCCACTCAATGTTAGATCCTTATTTTATCTTGATATTTATCTTTTTAAAAATATTAAAAATTTAACATGTTTACCTCATCTCATGTACCCTAGAAAATTTGACTAAATGAGCATCATCGATTTCTACAAATTAATCGAGTTTTTATCTTTTAGTGATCACTGTTCAATATTGATCAGAACTCTCATGGTTCCAACACTTGGCACCCTCACATGACTTATAATAAAATTAAAAAAAGCACTTGTGCTTGTGTTACTTGTCAATTTCATATACATTGTTGACTCTTTGACTTATCTCACACCATTGATCTTCATTAGTATGAACTATTGCTCACCATTGATCTTCTATCAAACTAGTGAGATTATGACATTTGTTACCTAAATGTATAAACTTTGACATGTTTAATTCATACAAAAAATTTAAATTAATATGTAAAATTAATTTATCACTATTTGGTCTTATAAATCAATGACCTCAGACTTCAATGTGATTAAACTTGATGGTCTCAGGCCCATCATAGTTTGTTAGATCAAATTGTAAGCTTTATATCTTGAGTTAGAAAACACTTCAAGACTCCAAATTATTTGTTTCATTCATATTTGCATGATGTGCAGTGTCGATCTAGGAAACCATTGAAAATTGCCTAGGAAGCCAACTTTGCATAGTTATATCTTTATCTATGCTCAAGATCATGACCAAAAACTTGGACCATAACAACTTGGTAATAATTTTATCACACCCATATAACCAACTCCCCTTGACTCATCCATACATGGCAATAGTAATGTTAGCAAACTGCTTACTCATATTTTTCTCTCATAGAACCAACTATGCCAAGATGAACATAACAAAGAACCAGATGAATACCATGCACATAAAAAATTTATCCAATCATACTTGACCTCTTTTAATACCCTTAAGACATTATAAATAATTAACACCCATCCCTAATCATGACAAAACTAAATATCAACCAAGTCTACTTTAAGTATATTAGGATAAGCACATTGCACACTTTGTCATTGACACTTAGACTATGGAGACACTTCATCCACTCACTTGGACACCTCCATGACATCATTTATAACTATATAACAAAATTATCCAAGTGTTTTAATAAATTTAAGATAGGTAACACAATTTACTAAACCCTCATTAATCAAATCATGATTGACATGGATATCACTAATTTGAATGCTGATAAAGAGGTGAAGATCATCTACGTGATGTAGAATATCATAGGAAATAATATAATAAATATGAAAATAGAGAGAAATAGAATTATTTATTCTTTCTTAAATGTGTATAAACATCTCTTCACATTATTTTATGATACTATCTTTTGACATAAATAACGTATCTTCATGTCCTACTAGGAGAGGATAGGTGATGTTAATTTAAAATAAGAGTTGCATATTTGACATCATAAATATAACTTACAGATCATACACATAGTCATCAGCCTAATTTTCTCTACAACCCATCCACTGAACACACACCCTTTCTTCTTGCATTCACTATTCAACTCTGACATCCACCTCTTCTCTTATATCTCTCACATATAAAAATCATCATCTATGATTTCACCATTTATAGAGCCTTCATGATTATTATTTTATTGGTTGGCCATAATTATTATCTTAACCATTAAGACATATTTATATCTCAATTACATCTTCATAGATTGGCAATGTATCCATGTGTCACAATTAAGAAGTTGTGCCTTTTAATTACACCTCATTAGACCTTATAGGTCTCATGGAAACCCATCCATATCTTTGAAACTTATTTGAGAAAATTAAGAATAAAAAAACACTTTCACATATATAGATCCATGACACATAACCTATACATCCTCCTTAAGTGACAACATCCATCACAACACCCTTCTACTATAGCATAATTATCCCGAATATCATTTTACACATATGATCACTAGGGATGAACAAACAATAAAATTATAAGTCTTTGATTACATAAAATATAGATTTTTCAAACCTCCACAATCCACATATATGATCCTCATGGAGTCTAAAACACTCTCTAATAGCTCAGTCCCTTTGAAACATCCAAATACCATCAAAATAGCTCAAATATCCTTCTTGGGTTACTTACAAAACATCGTTAAACACATAATCAAGTTTGGATATTATTAAATTTTAATGTATAAATATTCATACCTTAAAAATAGACTAAATAGATGTTACTTGAAGTCCTCAATAACTTTTCTTTTTAATGCATCAATAAATTTATCTTGGACCAAAGTTATAGATCAAAAACTACAGACTAGTCTTCCATCACAAATTCAAATATTTGAATTCCAATGGTCATTAGGGAATTGTTAAAAATAAATCACTTGTCATAATATCAGTACTTCCTAAAAATTTGGAAAAAATGTGATCCATCAATCTCTTCAAGAGTAGCTTAGACTTTAACCAACTTATACATTAGACACTTTAACCTCTTTGACTCAATATGCATCATAGATTTGCATCTGTATAACACCCACTCAATGTTAGATCCTAATTTTATCTTGATATTTACCTTTTTAAAAATATAAAAAATTTAACATGTTTACCTCATCTCATGTACCCTAGAAAATTTGACTAAATGTTCATCATCGATTTCTATAAATTAATCGAGTGTTTATCTTGTAGTGATCACTGTTAGATCTTGATCAGAACTCTCATGATTCCAACACTTGACACCCTCACATGACTTATAATAAATTTATAAAAATCACTTGTGCTTGTGTTACTTGTCAATTTCATATACATTGTTGACTCTTTGACTTATCTCACACCATTGATCTACATTAGTATGAACTGTTGCTCACCATTGATCTTTTATCAAACTAGTGATCTTATGACATTTGTTACCTAAATGTATAAACTTTGACATGTTTAATTCATACAAAATATTTAAATTAATATGTAAAATTAATTTATCACTATTTGATCTTATAAATCAATAACCTCAGACTTCAATGTGATTAAACTTGATGTTCTCAGGCCCATCATAGTTTGTTAGATCAAATTTTAAGCTTTATATCTTGAGTTAGAAAACACTTCAAGACTCCAAATTATTTGTTTCATTCATATCTGCATGATGTATAATGACGATCTAGGAAAACATTGAAAATTGCCTAGGAAGCCAACATTGCATAGTTATATCTTTATCTACGCTCAAGATCATGACCAAAAACTCTGACCATAACAACTTGTTAATAATTTTATCACACCCATATAACCAATTCCCCTTGACTCATCCATACATGGAAATAGTAATGTTAGCAAACTGCCTACTCATATTTTTCTCTCATAGAACCAACTATACCAAGATGAACATAACGAAGAACTAGATGAATACCATGCACATAAAAAATTTATCCAATCATACTTGACATCTTTTAATACCCCTCACACATTATAAATACTTAACACCCATCCCTAATCATGCCAAAACTAAATATCAACCAAGTCTACTTTAAGTATATTAGGATAAGCACATTGCACACTTTGTCATTGACACTTAGACAATGGAGACACTTCATCCACTCACTTGGACACCTCCATGACATCATTTATAACTATATAACAAAATTATCCAAGTGTTTTAATAAATTTAAGAGAGGTAACACAATTTCCTAAACCCTCATCAATCAAATCATGATTGACATGGATATCACTAATTTGAATGCTTATAAAGAGGTGAAGATCATCTACATGAAGTAGAATATCATAGGAAATAATATAATAAATATGAAAATTGAGAGAAAGAGAATCATTTATTCTTTCTTAAATGTGTATAAACATCTCTTCACATTATTTTATGATACTATCTTTTGACATAAATAACATATCTTCATGTCCTACTAGGGGAGGATAGGTGATGTTAATTTAAAATAAGAGTTGCATAAGGTGGTTATGATGACATGTAGAAGCCTACATGTATTTTATAAAGGTAATTTAATATGGGATATGGTAATATCTTTTATATGGTCCCATTCATCATAACCCATAATTGAACTACTAGATAGAGGTGCACAGTGTTAGAGGATCTTTTGTAATAGAAGATTGAAAGTGAATGTAAACTTGTCTTAATAAGAAATGGTTTCTTTAGTTTTGGGAAAAATTGGTTGATTCTCTTGAGACAATGAGGTAGTTGATTTAGGTTTGTCTTAGGATTTATTTGAATAATTATTATTATAAGTTTTAATAGTATTATTGATGGGGAGAGAGGTTGGTGAAACTATAGTAATGGTATGAGAGGTGTTATAGAATGGAGGTGTTGGAATTGATTCTTTTAAATAGATAATATCTTCTTATCCCAACTATATAAGATAAGTTTTGGAAGAATATTTCATAACACAAAAATTTTAGTATAGTTGGATCATTAGATTAGAATTAATGAAAGCAAATACCCTTCATATATTAATCATATTTACCACATTCTCTTTAAGAGTTTCATCTATAATACTTTCAATGTTATTGTTGGAATGTCTAGGTTTATCATTATTGTCTTGGTGATTAGTAAGAGAATCTTTTTAAATGACTAGATGAGCGTTAGCCTAGTTCAAATATTGATTTTTATTTGGTTTTTATAGAGCTTTGAAGGTAATTTCATAGGCTTGTTAACATTTATGAATGATGTAATCATGATAAAAATTTATACCAAAGAAGAAATTCATATATAAATTATGCAATTGCCTAAAAATTTCATGAGAGTGACCCCAACTATCATGAAACTAACATAATTTATATGGATCATACCATGATTTCATTGGGAAAGTGTAATAAATATCTCATTGAAGATTCCGTGATAGGAACTTTTGGATTTTAACTAAGGATAGTGGATTATAAATATTGTTGTTGTTTATTTGAGAAAATTTATTAAGGGTGTGGTTTAAAGGGGAAGATTTCTCTATAGTAGGGTCAAGAGCAATAACTTAAATATTATGATTGGTACCATAGTAATCAGTGACAACATCATTGGTAGCATATTTTTTTTATTTTTGATTAGCTTGCGAGTTCCCATAAAAGTTTGGGATGGCTCAAACTAATGCATGAGAAAATATTAGTGTTTGGATTGGTCAAGTGCCTATTCCAAATTTCATTGAGAGAGAGAGAACTAACCTTATATTTCAACTTAATATAGAGATCAGTAGTGAATATATGAAAGAGATTATCATCCACCATGTTATGTTCACATTTATTAGACAATGTATTCCACCATTTGAAGAAATATTTTGTTTTTTTCATGTCAAATTGCTTGAAATTAATAAAATGAGCCAAGGTATTCGTGGGAAGGTCACTAGTTTGAAACTCTTTCACTAGAGCATTAACTAGATCTTCCAAACTAGTGAGATTTTAGGACGTGAGTTGATTATACCAATATAAAGTATCTCTTAAGAGTGATTTACCTAAAATATTTGTAGCAACAAAAGTGTTTAACTTAACCCAATATTTATAGAGATCACAAAACATTTTTAAATTTAAGGCAGGATCAATTGACCTATTGTAACAAAAGGTAGGAGTGATACCTCCTATATCTATGTTGTCAATTTGAGGTGTAATAGGTTTATTTTGAATATGTTTAATTATTTTTTAACAAGATGTGTTTGAGGAATAATGATTCCATGGGAATCCATAAGGGGGTCAGGGGCATTTTGATTATGTACTCCCCATAGAACCTGTTGAGGTTTATTTTATAGGTGAGTAAGGTGATTATTCATTTTCATCATTTGGTTAGTATTATTAGCTTGTAAATAATTCATTTGATTAAGAGTTTATAATAAAATATGATGGGTTTGAGTAGTGTTTTAACTAGTTTGTGTAGCATACAAAGCATTAACATTGGTAATAGTGGCTTGGGTACCATTTTGAGTAATGGCATGTGAGGTGCTAGTATCTTAAATGACATTGGTATAATATTAGGAACTAGTCCCATAATTAGCATGTTTAGTGAAATATAAACCAGCAAAAGGATTAGAAAAAAAAAGAAACATGAAAAACATGATTACCATTGGTAGAAAATTATGCACTAGTGGAGTGATTGAGGAGGGTGGGTTTATAAAAAATCCCACTAGATGTTGAACCTACCATTTTAGTATAAATACTTGGTATGGAGGTGGAACAAATCAAGGAATATGAGGTCACAATATGAGAAAGACTAAGGAGTGAAGGAAGAGGTTGAGAAGCAAAGAAGCTATCACCTCCAAATCTATGAGAAAATGTAGGGGAAGGTGAGTGGGGTTATTCTTATTGACCACTTATAACAAGGTTATAAATAGTGGAAGGGTGTTTTCTATGATGTTGAGGAAATTCATTAATGAAGAAAAGCATTTCTAGAGTATACTCTAATTTAGGTTGATATTCTAAGGATAAAATATGGTTGAAAACTAAATTGGTATGAGTAAGAGTCCCATAATTTATATTGCAAGTGGCTAAATGCACATTTATTTATTTCGAAGTGAAATCCATAAGTTTTTTACAAGGAAATTGATTAGCATTGGTAAATTTCATCATATCTATTGAGTTTAACTATGGGTTATCCAAAAATAGGAATTTAATGATGAAAGAGAAAGGTTAAAAATTATAATAATGATGCAAAGACAAAGTTACAAAATAAGATATAGATTCAAATCAGTTAACTATGTTCTACGACCTAGGGAAGATAACATATAGATAAGGGAACATAGCCATGAAGGTCAAATATATAATGTAGATAGATTTGTTAAACAATTTGATAGGGATACATAGTCATGTAGGTTGTTTGTACACTATTAAATAGATAATTTAATAGAGGATAAGAAGACATAGTCATGTAGGATGATTATGTACTACTAGCAAGAAGGTAGAATAGTTTATAATATAATATATCAACTAAGATGATAGTGTTTTTAAATAGGGAAAATATTGAAAGATAATTTTAAGAAAGAATAAGATCAAACACACAAATAATTAGATTAATGTGACTGATCAAATTGGAGCACATATCACAAGCCTTGCATCAACACTGGCCAATACATGTTTTGCAATACAATACACTGATTAAAGAGAAAATAATCAACTACAAAACTAGATGTTAGCTAATTTGTCTCCATAAGTTTTATTATATTATAATAAAGCATAATTTTAGTGTGATATGAAGTTTGCTAAAATTGGGAATTGGAAAGCAATCTAAGCTTTGTTTTAGGATTTTTGGGCTAAAAGGGTTCTATATTGGTAATGTTACTAGCTTGGTATTGGGGTCTACCCCCTCACTTCATAATATCTTAGTGATAAGGGTGTCAGGTGATTTTGCAATATATACCATTAACCATGTATTTATAATTGGCTAGAAAACCAACTCAGATTCTCCATTAGTGATGAAATCCAAGTAGGTAGGCCTTGGGAAGATAAAATTTTAATGATTTTTTAATGTTATGTGGTTTGGTAGTGTGTAAGAAAAATTAAAATATTGTAATTAAAATGGTAATTTAGAAAACCACCTATTTAGACTATGTGAGTTACTTTGAGCATGGAAATAACTGAAAAGGAAATGTGAATTAATTATTAGTAAATAAATGTTAATTCCTTGATTAATAATAGTATAGATTTGGTACATGTGATACTATATGAAAATAGTTTAAAATATAGTAATTTAGGTTGCTTATATTCTATATAAACAAGGTCTTTAAGATAAAAGTCAAATAGGTTGACTATGTCTCTCAGACAAAAGATAGACTACAAAACTAAGTCAACCAGATCCACCTAGTTGGCTATAGGGTTTTAATTTTAAAGATTCCCAACTTGTGAATAACAAAAATGAAATAATAATTGAAATTATAGAGAGATAAAAAATGAACCTTTATGGGATTTAATATGACTTAGACTATAAATTTTATGATGTAGTTATTAATTTCTGCTTTTAAATTCTGCTAACTAGGTCAACTAATTTGACCAGGTTCAACAAAACCCTGTGTGCTAAAGAAAAATAATGAATAGAGTCAACCTATTTGAAAATATTTATTGAACTATATCTTGATAAAATAAAATAACATACATAGTTGACTTGTTTAACAGTGTATGCTAATCTAGAACTAAATTATAATATTGTGCTAGATTGCTCAATCCAATAACTTGTAATTAATGAATACCTACATAGATTGAATAGAGCCATTTTGAAGTGAATGTGTGTTAGAACTACACAGAAAAAAATTGAACTATATTGAAAATTTTGATAAAGTACTAAAAATATATAAAAATATAATATAATGATCAAACTAATTATGTGAAATAAAACTTCTAAGGGTTAGATTCATATTGGGTCCACTATAATGTATATAAATGGAAATGTAGATGATATATTAAATCAATCCTATTTTAAAGAAGATAAATACTACTTACACCTCCTATTATTGATACATTATATATTTAGGGTCATGACCAAGATGGATTTAATAGACATAGCCAAGCAATATCTTACCACAATAATATCACTAGGGAAGATTACAAATCCTCCAATTGAGCAAAAATATGAAATAACCCTAACCAGATCCTATGTTTTCATATTCACTAATTTAAAAATGATAAAATTAAAGAAAAGTCTAATCTAGTTCTCACCAAAGCTTGTGCCACAAAGTGGGGGTAATAAAAATTATAATTAAACATGGATATAATACATATACTCATGTCAATGTTTGTAAAATCCTAATCCATGAGAGAGAATTAAAAATGCATATATATCTACTCTTACAAAAGAGGAACAAAGTTAGGAATGCTTACCTTTGAATATGAATCAGTTGATCCTCAATCTCTCCCTTCGACAAGTTGATTCACAAGAGGTTGTTTTGGTATGTAAGGATGCCAAGTGCAAGTCAACTCTAGGCTACACAACCTATCTATGCATCCAAAAGACTTTTCCATAAGACAAGATTTATATATCCAAATAAATTATGAAACCTTAAGCTATGCTCCTCAATTAGAATGGTGGATAAGTAGGTGTGATATATATCTCTTCCTATTCTCTTCTCTTCCTAAGAAATGATGAAATGAATGTGTTTATATAGCTAGATCTATACCTAGTCCTTTCTAAAAGCTTAGCTAATAGGGTCAGCCTAATCGACTCTATATTACTATTGATAAAAATAATTTATGTTTTGGTCTAGGTTAGCCAGGGGCTGACCTAGGCCCTGAATGCGTGTTATGAATTACATTACAGGGTGGATGGGGTTGACATTTTATCCTAAACTATAAAAAATGAGTTTAGGTTATGGAAGGGATAATGAAGGTATAAAATGACTAGAGAAGGGTTAAAAATAAAAGGAAAATCTTAGGGGAATATTTTTAGGAGATGGTTATGTAGATATCAAGTGGTAGTAAAGGGAAAACAATACTAAAATGTACTAATGGTCTTCCCACCCCTTTCCCAATGCACCCTTTAAGCTGTGTGCTTAGAGAGATTAAGACTTAATATGTTCCCACAAGAGAGAAAGCAATAGTAATTTATAAAGTTTGAAAATATTATATGTATACATATAAGGCATCAAAAACATGAATAGGGATTTCTTAATCCTATTGAGGCTGATCAATAGGGAAAACAAGAACTTGGATATAAATATAATACATCTAATTTCAAGTCTTCTCACCCTTATTCTTAGCATATAGATTTTTATCCACCCATTCCATGGGTAAAAAATACATTATATCATGTTTGGACACTTTCAATTGTTTACCCTAATCTTATTGATGATTCCACTTCTCCAAATTTACCTACTTTTGATGAATTTGCTAACAATGTGGATCTCTTAGAATTCCTAGGGGTATATGAGGATATCCCTTCATTATATCATAAGAATAAGTTTTCTCATGCCATAAATTCCTAATCATAGTTTTATAAGTTCTAAGATAAATTTTATGACATTTCACCTAACATAGATGGTACTATCCCTGCAAAACTACACACTATTGATCAATCTTCATTACTTAACAAAGAGATAAATGAGTTCAATTATGACACTAATACTGATCTTAACATCATGTTATTGGTTATTGGCTTATGTAAATAAAAATATTTGTATATTTGACATATTTGAAAATACTTCCCTAAAGTTTTTGCTTCGGCATATTCTATTATGCCTGGAATTGATCCTTCAATCACAATAGATAGGATAATACTTTATCTTGATGTAAAATTGGTTAAATAGAAAATTAAAAAAATGTATACCAAGGTATCTCTTTTAGTCAAAGATGATTTTTAATGTCTCTTTGATGTTATTTTCATATAACTAGTTTCTCATCCCCAATGGGTTGTTAACATTATCCCCATTATTAAACCTAATAGCCAAATTTGATGTTGTTGTGATTATAGACTTAAACAAAGTATGTCTTCAAGATGATTTTACTCTACCCAAAATTTATATGATAGTGGAATTGACATTAGGCTATGAAATTATCTCTTTCATGGATGGTTTCCCTAGTTATAATTAAATCAAGATCACTTAGGAAGACCTAGGATACACTTATTTTACCACACCATGGAGCACTTTTTGTTATATAGTCATGTATTTTGGATTAAATAATATAAGGGAACATATTAATGAATAATGACCCATATATTTTATGAGCTCATTCATATTATAGTTGAAAATTATGTTTAATACTTGTTTGAAAAATGAAAAGAACAACAATACCATGAAGTAGATTTACAATATATTTTCAAAATATTGAGAAAGTACAATGTACATCTAAACCCCAATAAATGAATCTTTGAGGTTTCATACAATAAAATATTGGGATTTATAATATACCCATGTGACATCAAGTTTTACCCAAATAAATTCAAATTTATAATGGTCATGCCTCCTAAAATCTTAAAATAATTGTGTTCCCTATAGGGAAAGATTCTAGAAATACATCACTTTTTGGCACAACTCACAAATAATACTTAATCATTCAATAGAATACTTAATATGGATACAAATTTTTAATGGGATATCACATGTCAATAAATATTTAATGCAATTAAAAAATAATTTTTGAAACCACCTATAATCGTACCACCAACACCTAACATGTAATTTCTCCTCTACCTCTCAGTGATAAATCATACACTCAATACACTCTTGGCACAACTTGATGACCAACATAAAGAGTGAGATATTTAATACATCATTCATACACTTGTTGACTAGATGAAATTATCCATTAATATAAAAACTATGTTTTATAATTATATTCACTACTCAAAATCTTTAACACTACATGATTAAAAATAAAACAAAATTTTTACAAAATTCAATCCTTTACAATTTCCTATGTCAAAATTGCATCTCTCGGTATGATTTCAAAATGGGTCATGTTACTCATTTAATTTGACCTAAATATTATCTTACAAAAATTAGTAAAGGTATAAATAATCACATATCACATTCATGTTATTAGACACAAATCCTATCAATGATTATTTTTACAATGAATTCATAACTTATAATACCACTTCAGACACATTGACATTGTTATTTAACTATTCAAGATGTGCATCTACTGTTAGGGTAGGAATTTTTTCATTGAATCACTTGGGCACATAGTAATAATTTATTATTGACTTAGTTTTTCATGTACAAATAATATCAAAAAATATAAGGCCCTTATCCTCAGCCTTCATGCAACTCAAGCTCTCCAAATAAAATCAATTAAGGTTTATAGATATTCAAAATTGGTTTTTAATCAAGTTACATATATCTAACAAACCAAATAATAATGTATAATCTCCTATAATGATATGATTCAATGTCTACAAGATTAGTTTAAAAAAATTTGTATTGAAAACATTCCTTGTAAAGATAATCATCACGTTGATGTAATGGATAGTGCAACATCATTAGTCTCCATTAACATCAATGATGAACACGCTACTTCAATATCAATAAATTAAAATGTCCATTAGTATCCCATGCCAAACTTATATCTTTGACAATTTTAGTCACCATACACATTACAATATCATTTTAATGGTTCTCATATATATATATATATATAAATAATTTTATACGTAAATCTATTACACAATACACTTTCACAAGGAATGATAATTAAAAACTAGAGAGAAATTCCATTTCATTATCAATGGGAATTTATTAAAAATATATTTTAAGAGATAATTACTCTAATGTCTAAAATTCAAGGAAGCTAATCTATCCATTATTCAATTACATGATAGTGAATGTGGTGGTCATTTCAGTAGTAAAGCAATGCAACATAAATTACTTAGACACCGCTACTATTATCCAACCATGGAATAAGAATGTCAATAATATGTAATATTATGTGAAAAATTTCAATGTCATTAAAACAAAAATTATGTCCCTTTGCAATAGTTACAACCCATTATTTCTCCATGTCCATTCATGCTATGGGGATTTGATCTAATTGGTAAGATAAATCCAAAATCTGTAGGAGGTCAAAAATTCATCATTATAGCTAAAAAAATTAAAAATCGGTGGATTCCATTCCATTACAATCCAAAAAAGGTATAATATATATGTAATTTTATCATTACCAACATTATTTCCCATTTCAACCTCCCAGAGACCATCGTTATAGATAATGGAACCTCTTTTAAGAACAAAACAATGAATATTTTTTTTGCTAAATATAAGATCCATCACACATTCTATATTCCATAATAACCACATAGTAATGGTTAGACAAAAGCCACAAATAAGATAATTAAGAGTATACTTAACAAAATAGTTACAAAATTTGGTGATGATTGGCACAATCAACTCATCTATGCACTATGGGCCTATCACACTAGTATTCGTACACCAAAATGATCTACTCCTTATTCACTAGTAAATGGAACATAATTAGATATCCCACTAAAATTAGAAATACTCTCCTTACAAGTATCCTTATAATGGATTATTATATATGATCAATACATATAAATATGCATCCATTAATTATAATAGTTGGATCACACACACAACCAAGCTATAGAACATCTCAGAGCATATAAAAAACAAATCTAATGGGCCTAGAATATTTGTTTTCATAGTATATAATTCAAAGTTAGTTATCTAGTTTTAAAATGGAATCTCATAAATATCACTAAAAATATGATAAAAAGGGGAAAATTCACACCAAATTGGCTTCGCCCTTAGTCACAAAAAATATTATCCCCAAGGTATATCATCTAGCTTTACTTGATGGCAAGGCAATCAATAACCCATTAAACATAATGCATATAAGGAGATTAATTTTATATATATATATATATATATATATGTATGTATGTATGTATGTATGTATGTATGTATGTGTGTGTGTGTGTGTGTGTGTGTGTGTGTGTATGTGTGTGTGTGTGTGTGTGTGTGTGTGTATATGTATGTATATATATATACATATATATATATATATACATATACATATATATACATATACATATATATATACATATATATATATATAAATATATATATATATATATACATATACACATATATATATGTATATATATCTATATGTATATGTATATATATATATATATGTATATATATATATATATATATATATACTTGTACATAGTGTCATTCATTTTTGATCCCTGTATATAGTTTCATTTTCATGTTGTTTATACATAACTTATATTCAAAACACAAAACTATATAATATGTCAAAAACACAAAAACATTCAATTTATTTTTTGAAATTACAAATTATAAATTGTATGCATTTACATGTTTACATTTAATATTCTTGATATGTACTACATATGCTAACATAGATGCTTCATTG
The DNA here is from genome assembly GCA_037957365.1 of Torreya grandis. Taxonomy (NCBI): domain Eukaryota; kingdom Viridiplantae; phylum Streptophyta; class Pinopsida; order Cupressales; family Taxaceae; genus Torreya; species Torreya grandis. The sequence continues at coordinate 742,500 of JARHVA010006060.1, forward strand.
CTCTTTTTTAGTGTTGTTATATGCTTACAAGACCCAGGTCCACCACACAAATCCAAATTTGATACTATATACCTACTCAAGGAATATACATAGATACAAATCCTCACCATTTCAAACATTACCTCATTTTGGAGCATCCTATACACATTTCTAATTTATAGGTTACATCTTTCTAAACTCTATACCACAAATTTAGCATTGTTTATATCTTGATATTAACCATCCTACACTACTAAATGTTTTTTCCAACTACTAATACTATAGACACAATTTAGATACATATCATATCTAATTAATATTCATACCACATACTCATACATGTTGGAAATATTGTCGTTGATGTCAAAGGTCTAGCATTATTGGTGATAAAGGCCCCATTGCATTTAATGGTGCTTCTAATATTTAAATCTTGGATAATGTGTGTTAATATTTATTTAATTTTAAATAATATATTTTTGGTTGCATATAAGTCAAAATAGGGCCCATGGAGAAGTCAAAGAGTCATAGGGTAAAGATAAAAGAGGAATGGGATGCATTTTCTCATGAAGAGTCATCTTGAGGAATTCCAAGAGTCACCATGCGAAGACAAAAGATGGTATGGCACATTTTTCCATGAAGGGACACTTTGAGGAATATGAAAAGTCAGCAAGATAAAGACAAAAGAGGAAAGGATACATTTTCTTGTGAAGGGTCACCATATGATTTTTCAAATGCAAGGATATGAAGGGTCATGTAAGTTTGGTGTCATTTTCCATGAGGATTGAAGGGTCAAAAAGGGTGAATGCCAGAGGTCATTTAGAAAGCTATAGGTAAAGGCTTGAGAAGCCATTTGAAATATGCAAGAGAGTGAATGGTTTGTATTTGTTTTTGAAGAGAGAAAAGTACGAGGTATAGTAGAGTTATATCATTTTTTGAGTAAGCAAAATTAAGAGATAGTTGTGTTTTATACACAAGAGGGGTTTGTGCTCCTATGGGTTGGTGCTCACAAATCTTTTCAAGGGGTTGGTGATCCTATAGGTTAGTGCTCACAAATAGTTTCTAAGTTGATGCTTGACAAAGGGGTTGGTTCTCCTACAAGTTGGTGCTTGTGAACTTTTTAATTTGAGTTGGTGCTCATTCATATACTTGAGATTGTTCTTTGTGGTTTTCCCCACTTTGGGTTTCCACATAAAAATTTGGTGTCTCTCTCTCTCTCTCTCTCTCTCTCTCTTGTGTGGTTCATATTATTATTTTAGTTTTATTCCATATCTTAAATGTGTGATTAAGTGGTTAAAGAAAAGAAATAAAATTAAGTAGAAGATATATCATATACTAATTCAGCCCCCTCTTAGTATATTTCATGCTTAAAAACTGTTATCAGAGTAGGTTTCTTTTGAAAAAGTTTTAGAGCTTGAAGGTAGATTGAGAAAGCACAATGGCTGGATCACATGAAGGTTTTTACACAAATAAGGAACATTTGTTTGATGGGAAAAATTATGATTTTTGAAAGATAAACATGAAGACTTATTTGATGGCCCTTGGATTTGACATTTGGCAAGTAGTGGTGGAGGAATATGAAGAGCCACAAACACTTATTACTACTCCAGTAGAAAAGAAGGCAAGTGAAAATAATGCTAAAGCTTTAAATGCTATTTTATGTGGTTTATGTGAATAAAAATTTGTTAAAGTTATGAAATGTGAATCTTCTCATGAAAATTATGTAAAATATGAGAATATTTACAAAGGTGATGGAAAGGTTTAGCAAGCAAAGCTTCAGACTTTTAGAAGATATTTTGAGAGTTTGAAGATGGAAGAAGAAGAAAATATAGTAAGTTATCTTTTGCAGGTTGATCAAATAGTTAATCAGATTCAAGGTATTGGAGAAAATTTAGAAGAATCAATTGTGGTTCAAAATTTTTTTATATCTCTACCTTTGAGATATGATGCAAGAGTTTTGGCAACTAAAGAGATGAAGGATTTAGCCAAGCTAAAGATGGATGAGCTACATGGTATTATTATGACATATGAGATGCGAACTGAATAAGAGAAACCCTCAAAGAGAGAAACTAATTTCAAGACATCAAAGAAAGAGAATGGTAAGGTTCAAGAATCAATTGATAGTTCTAATGATGATGAAGATGACAATGGATCTCTATTCATTTGCAAGCCAAAAAATGGCACAGGTAAATATCAAGGAAAATTAACTTTTAAATGTTTTAATTGTGGAAAGATTGGAAATTTTGTAGCTAAGTGCCCAAATAAGGGCAATGGTGAAAATGAAGAAGGAAAGTATACATACAAGAAGAATTTAAAAGGAAAATTTAAGAAGGGATTTAAGAAGAAGAGTTTTTATTCTAAAGATCCTAGCTTAGTCAAAGATAGTGGAGTCAGTGATTTAGAAGAAGAGATTTTATTCATGGCCATACATGAAGATGCCTCTACAAGCAAAAGTATAGTTGATCAAGAAGAAGAATAAGATGAAGCCAATGTAAATCTAGAAGGAGAACTCATTTGTGCCTTAAAATAGTTAAAATCTCTTAACAATAAGAATCAAAGATTAAAGCTCCAGATCAAGAAAAATGAAAAGGATTCAAATGAAATAATTGAAGATCTACAAGCACACATTGAAGAAACCAAGTAGAATGAAGAAGATCTAATGGCATAGTTTCAAATAGTAAGTAAAGAATTTGAAAGGTATGTTATTAAAATTACTTATTTAGAAGCAGATCTTGATAAAACAAATAAAGTAATCAATGATAAATCAGCCAATGATTCAAAATTTGAGAATAGAATTAATATGTTGAATAAGATATTAGAAAATCAAAGACCAATGTTAGATAATACATGTATTAGATTTGAAAAATAGAAATGGGAGGCCACTAATTTCATAGATAAGGAAAAAGGAAAGAGCTATGTTGAAGCTCATACAAAAGAGGAAATAAAATGGGAAGAAGTTAAGAATATAGAGGACATCTCAAACAAAGAAGGCTAGAGGGAATAGAGCTACAAAAGGTAATCAGGTTAGAGATACACAAATAGGTCCTATTTTTATGGTTAGTATTTTTATTGTAATGGATATGGTCATAATAAAATATAATGTTGAAAAAGGGCTAAGAATTTCAGAAATAAGGAGAAAGAAAGTCATGTAGAGTCAAGCAGAAGCCACAACCCTTTTGCTCCTCTATCAGGATTTAATGAAGAGGCCATAATATGTTACAAGTGTAACAACTTAGAACACATAGCCCAGTACTATAGAATGATGTTTAATTGAATCAAGGAGTTAGAGTTTTAAGGCTTCATTCATCAAGAAGAAATTTTAGATAGGTTCATGGCAGAAAAAACAACCTTAAAAATCTATGTTGGTATAGACAACTTTGCATGCAAGAAATGAAAAAAATCCATGGTTCATTGACAGTGGATGTTCTGGGAACATGATAGGAGATAAAAGAAAGTTCATAACCTTGAAGAAGATCAATAGTGGCATAGTGAAATTTAGAAATGATACTACTGCCATAATTACCAAAAAAGGGACACTAAGTTTTGATAATACTAGAACTAAAACTAAAAATGTTTTATATTTAGAAGGTCTTAAGCATAATATTTTGAGTGTAAGTCAAATGAAAGTTTTATGTAGAAGGTTGTGAAATTAGGATAAAATATTTAGATGTTTTAATTGTAGATGTTCAGAGAATAGGCAATAATTTGTATATTTTATCAGATATCAAAGGTCAAAGATGTTGTTTGAGTTAGATTGAAGAAATTTGGCTATGACACAGGAGAATGGGACACATAAATTTTGATAATATTGTCAACATCATCAAGAAGCAAGTATTCAAAAATATTCCAAAGATTACAAATCCATTTGACATGCTTTGTGAGCCTTGTCAGCATGGGAAGTAGGCTAGAAATTGGTTCGAAACAAAAGAGTACTCGACCACTCAGATGTTAGAGCTTGTTCACACTGATCTATGTGGACCTATGAGAACTCAAAGTAATCAAGGTGAGAAATATTTCATGTTGCTTATTTATTATTTTTCACATATGACTTGGTTATATTTTTAAATAAAAAATCAGAAGCTTTTAGACATTTCAAAGCATTTAAAGCATTAGTTGAGAATGAAAATAGTTTGAAGATGGAGATGTCTATACTTGGAGAATTGTCATTTTTCTTAGGGTTTCAAATATTTTAGTCAGAGAAAGGAATTTTTATATCTCAAAGTAAATATTCCAAGGAAATGTTGAATAAATTTGGTTTTGAGGATTGTGCACTAGTTGGCACACCAATGTGTATAGGAAGTAAAGTGAGCAAGGATAAATATTCACCTATTATAGATCAATCTTTATATATATCTATGATGGTAGTATTTTATATTTGAAAGCATTAAGGCTAGACATCATGCATGTAGTAGGTATGGTTACAAGATATCAATCAACTCCAAAAGATAGTCATGTTCAGTTAGTGAAGAGAATATTCAGATATATCAAGAGGACATTGGATTATGGATTGTGGTATCCCATAGATAGATATTTCACTTTGGTTGCTTAAACAAATTCAGATTGGGTATGGTGCTTGGATGACAAAAAGAGTACAAGTGGAGGAGCTTTCTTCCTTGGTGATAGCTCAGTATCATGGCTAAGTAAGAAGAGAAACTTAGTATCACTTTTTATAGTTGAAGAAGAATATATTTCAATGGTATTATGTTGTACTCAATTTCTTTGGATGAAGAAAACTTTGGAAGATATTAAGGTAAAACATGATGAACCTATTTATATTTTTTGTGACAACATAAGTGCTATTAGTATTTCAAAGAATCTAGTGATGCATTCAAGAATAAAACATATTATCATTAGATATCACTTTTTGAGAGAGTAGGTTGCATATCAATAGGTTAGATAGAATATATAGTAATACAAAGTAGATTGTAAATATTTTCACAAAGGCACTACCAAAAGACACATTTGAGTATCTATGAGAGAAGTTAGGAGTAATTTATTTTAATTCCTGATGTTGAGGTTCACCATCAGTTGAGGGGGAGCTAAGTGTTAGCTCTAGGTAGGCCCATTGCCATTGATGTCAAAGGGGGAGAAGAATATAAATAGTTATAGGTACAGGTATAGATGCAAAAATAGGTACAAGGAACAAGTATAGGTTAGGATAGTAAGGGGGAGTTAATGTATATTTTTCAAATGATAGTATGTGCAAGTTTTAGGATGTGGTAGTTTTAGTTTGAGTTTTCCATCAATGACAAAGGGAGAGATTGTTGGAAATATTGTAATTGATGCCAAAGGTCTAGCACTATGGGTGATAAAGGCCCCATTGCATTTAATTGTGTTTTTAATATTCATATCTTGGCTAATGTGTGTTAATATTTAATTAATAGTAATGAATATATTTTTGGTTGCATATAAGTCAAAAGAGGGCCCATGGAGAAGTCAAAGAGTCATGAGGTGAAGACAAAAGAGGAATGAGACACATTTTCTCACGAAGAGTCATCTTGAGGAATTCCAAGAGTCACCATGTGAAGACAAAAGAGGGTATGGTACATTTTTCCATGAAGGGACACTTTGAGGGATATGAAAATTCATCAAGATAAAGACAAAAGAGGAAAGGACACATTTTCTTATGAAAAGTCACCATATGAATTTTCAAATGCAAGGATATGAAGGGTCATGCAATTTTTTTCACCACTTTCCATGAGGATTGAAGGGTCAAAAAGGGTGAATGCCAGAGATCATTTGGAAATATATAAATAAAGGATTGAGAAGCCATTTGAAATATGCAAGAGATTGCATGGTTTGTATTTGTTTTGGAAGAGAGAAAACTAGGAGATATTGTAGAGTTATATCATTTGTTGAATAAGAAACATTGAGATATATTTGTATTTTATACACAAGAGGGGTTGGTGCTCCTATGGGTTGGTGCTCACAAATCTTTGTAAGGGGTTGGTGCTCACAAATATATGTCATGTTGATGCTCAATAAAGGGGTTAGTGCTCTTAAAAGTTGGTGCTTCTAACCTTTGTAATTTGAATAGGTGCTCATTCATATACTTGAGATTGTTCTCTATGGTTTTTCCTAATTTGGGTTTCAATGTAAAAATATGATGTCTCTCTATCTAATGTGGTGCATATTATTATTTAAATTTATTACATATCTTGAATTATGATTAAGTGGTTAAAGAAAAGAAATCAGATCAAGTAAAAGATATATAATATACTAATTCACCCCCCCCCCCTCTTAGTATATTTCATGCTTAAAAATACATACTTTCATTTATATCTTTATTAATTTAGACTTTATTGTGTCTCTAAACTTTTACATATATTCAAGGGAATTTGAATATGTCACTATTTTATGGATCTACGCCACTTCGTTTCATTGTATGTATGTTTTGGATATATGCCCATGTCATTTTGTGTGATTTCTTGATTATGTATGTAGAAATTTGGACATGTCCTTCCATGTGGATCGATGCCACATTTATTACTCTTTACATATGTGGACATTTAAACATGTATTTGTATATATTGCTTTCTCAGATTTATTGGCATGTGTCCATGTCCCTTTTATTATGAACTTGGTATCCAAACTTGACTATTATAGATAATTATCATAGAAAAACATTACCAATAAATCTTGTACCTTGATTGATAGCCTTAAAAATCCCTTATAATGTGTGTTTAACATAGTTTAAGGTAAGTTTGACAAAGTTAAGGTTAACTTCTCATTTTGTTTTTATGTTTTTCTAGTCACTTTATGACATGTTTTAAGTTGGTCAATGGTGCTAAGGGTTTTGAGGGCCTTATTGAGTTATATAACACATGTGAAAGTCATTTTATGCTCCCTTTGGTCTGTATAAGTGCCCAAAAGATGTCAAACACTCTTTTCTAATGTTACAACCTTTGAAATGTTTTCTTGATTCATTTTTTAATTGTGTCCATACTATCATATTGAATGAGCATAGCCAATTAAACACTATATATATAATGCACACATATTTAGTTATTGGTTGGGCTAGTTCAATGGTTCTTTATGAATTAATAGTTTTTCACCCATCTGGTCATGCTATTGATCTAATGTGTAGACAAGGTAACATTCTAAGAAGGAAAATTTAAATAAATTATAGTTGTACGATAGATAAAATTTGTTGGCATGTCATTAAAAATACATATAGACATGTGGAAGTTCTATGAACACCTATAACATCAGTTCAATCAAGATTTCAAGCATAATATGATAATTTTCAAGGAAAAAGAATGGTTTTTCAAAGGGTGGTTATAGGATTTAAAAGTGAATTTGACTTCTAAACACTCTCATGGAATCATACATTCTCCACAAGTCCAAATCTAGTCATTTAAGTGAGTTTTAGGTCTAAAAAGAGTAAAAACCTACTCCTTTTCCCTATTGATATATTTAGTAGCCACAAAAATCACATATATTATCACTTCGTACAAAGAGTAAAGAGAGATTTTAGAGATGAGATCATGGGGATAGTAAGGGGTCCTTATTCCCTTCCACTTTGTGGCATTGGTTTCCCAGTCAATCCCCTTAACATTATGAATAATTGTTAAGAGTGTAAGGAGATTAAAATGCCCTCTTCATCATTGTAATCTTAAGTTTATCTTTGTAACTCTATCTTTGATATTAGTGGAATAATATTATTAATACTTGGGTGATCTCAAGGTGTAAATATACCTTTATAACTTCAAATTAATCAAGTACATTAGCTAAAGAAAGGGAATTTGACAAGAAATTAGTTTTTCCTTCTTTATTTGCACATTATAGTCAAGACTACAAGTAAGTTTTTGATTGATTTAGGTGTTTTATTACCTCCATTGGTCCTAAAAAAACCTATATCAATCCTTAACTACTCTTAGTAACACCCTTATATCATATCTAGGCATTAAGTGATCTAAAATAGTGAAGTTAGATGCCAATCCCTGCATTATAAGAGGATTTTTGCATAGTTATAAGTCAAATACAAACCTTATTGAGGTCATGAAGTTGAAAAAGGGTTTTTAATATATTAAGAAGATTCAATATGCTATTATTTAGGGTTTTTATTCATTTATCTATCTTCCATCAACTTACCTCCATTATCTAGAGAAAGAGACTAGCCATGAGAATCAAAGGGTATGGTCAAGAAGGTGAGCTAGAAGTTATAGGATTGTGCTTGAAACCTCAGTGGTGAGAATCCAAGAAAAGTAAAGAAGTTTGAGTTAAGTTATATGAATAAATAGAATTCCTCAATTGATAACATTTAAAATCATATCAACCTCTTTGATATAGGAGTATTCAAGGCGTATTCAAGACTAGAGAGGGTAGTGTGAGCTTGTCCTCTAGTTGGTAGAAATTAATGTCAGATTGGTTTATCATCCACATAATATCCTACACATACCTATAAAATCTTATCAAAATAATATATTCATCATTTTTTTTTGAAGGAGTAATATATGATGGTCATGGGTAATCAGTCATAAGGAGAATCAATGTTGGAAGTAGACTGTGCATCAAACCAATGACCATGTGGGTTGATCAATCCCATTGACATGGATGAAGCAATTGTGGATAGGTCATATAATAGGAAATAACATTTCATATGTTATAAATATTGATAAAATGGGTAATATAAGGTATAATAACATGCAAATGATGTAGTCAAAAACTTAAATTACTACCTATAGGGTTACCATAGGCCCAAGTGAAGGAGAGCAATGTGGGTTTTAGGTCGAGGTACTATAAAGTCACATAGGTCAAAGAATATGTGAAATAATTTTAAACTTTCGTTGGGACACTAAGGGAGTTAATAACAACAAAGGACATACCATTTATAAATACCACCATATAATGAGTTCAAATCATCACCTATAGGGTAAATATGGACAAAGAAGAGAAGAACCATACTTGTGGAATATAATGGAGGGATAAAAAGTCTATAAAGAGATTAGGAAGAACATGAATAAAAATTATAAGTTTTTTAAATATAAATAAGGTTTATAAATTAAATAATAAACAAAATCCTACCTTAGACTTGTAGTCAAGGATCTCAAACACTACCTATAGGCTTGTTTATGAAGATGGGAGATAAGTGTGGGAGTTGGTTGGAAAATATAAAGGATATGAAGACTAAAAAGGCATGTGAAATTCATCATATATGTTACAAATATCTTCTCGAAATTTCATAAGGTGACTAAAGGAAAAATAGAGGGTAAGAGGACTAATTAGGCCTAAAAGACCTAAATGAGTATGCATAGGCATGTGTGTGTGAAACATGAAAAGTCCTACATGTTCTGAGGTTTTTGGACAATTTAATATCCTCAAATAATTAATTGTAAATCTTAGGACAAATTCATGAGGTTTTTAAACACTAAGAGAGTAAAATGTGTAAGGAAAATGGGTACTAGGGTTAATTGAACATGATTGTGTGTAAACCCTTGCATAGGGCTAAAGATTGATTCTAGTGGTGTTAAGGATAAATACATTGAATATAATATTAAGATACATAATAAAATGTTAAAAATACCCTATAAATAATTTTCAAAGATATACCAAATGTTTCAAACTTTCTCTTGCCAATTTACCTTCTTCAACTACACAATCATGCTAGTATGGCTAGAAAATTCAACTTTTGGTACTATGAAATCTAATGAAGAGATGCATGGGATAATGATCCCATAATGAAATAATTGGGTTGTAAAATAATTATTATTTCCATTTTTTTTAGGTTTAATTACCTCAAATCTATGAATCATCCTAAAGACTCTAAGTGTTATAAAACCTTCCTTAAACCTTGAATGGAACCTAATTAAAGAAATAAAGATTTCAAGAAATAAATATGAATTTAAAAGACCTATAAATAACTTGTATGACCATCATGACTCTCTTAATCATAATATTAAGTAGTTTACTAGCACATGTGGATTAGGAGAGTATGGAAATAGTCTAAAAGTCATAGTTGTAGGTATATTTGTGAACATGCAAGGTGATGATAGGTCCTTATTGGTAAATTTTGGCCCACATATAGAAAATCACTTGGATAGATAAATTGTGGAAGTAATATCATGGTTTTATCAAGATGAATAGATTTATTGATGAATTGGATGATCAAAAAATGACTTTCATAAATCTAGAGAAACTAAACTGTCATGGTACATCATGTAAAAATGAACAAGATATCTTGATTATGCATGTAATAATTTCAATTAGGATGCATATCAAAGCTAAAGGATTAAATGGACATACATTTATTCATTCATAAAATAATTCTCTACAAATTTAAATTTGGTACACCTCATGTATCTTGATGATCTTGTTATCTCAAGATATAAACATTTAAAATTGAACTAGTAGAGTAAGACCTGCATGGGAACATCAAGTTAAAGTTGTGGAAAATATCCATTTGAATTCAAGTGATCCTAAGGTTTAAAATGAATTTTATAAATGTCAATATCATAGAATATAAGATAATATCTAACATTGAATTGTGATTTAATGAGTTAGTGGGTTTTGAAGATCCATTGACATGCGTTAGATTACTAGATCCACAATGAGATCAAAGTTAAAAGGTTAGAAGATCCTAAGATAAATTAGTGGATGAAAATTATAAATATATTCAGTGCCCATAAATATATTTAATGGTGCATAATTATTGATAAAGCTAGTGGGTCTAAGCTGATTAATGGTGCATGATACATCGTACCAAATTAGATCAATGACAAGTGATGAGTCAAAAGGTTAGTTAATCTCAAAGACAAATATGTGGGTGATAAGTGTCTCAGATACATTATAATTTAAAAATATCTATGGATCACATACATTCATATATAAGATAATAAATAATGAGCGAGAGGTCAAAATTTTAATGTATTGTGGGGATAAATGCATAATTGCCAAGTGTCACAACCATGGTAACTCCTAGGTAAATGAATAGTGTGCATGAGAAGCCCAAATAAAGATTAATGGCCAATTCTGAAATTCAAACCCAAAATACTTAAAATGGAAATTAAATTCAACTCAAGTTGAACCAAGAGTAATGTTTTAAATGGTTGTGTTGTCATTAGAGCTCATCCAAATACCATTAAGTAGATGTAGCCATACAATCAAGATTGTTCATGCCAACGCTTTATCTCCATTAAAAATTAGATAAAATAAAGGTTATTTTAAACCTAATTTAGTTTAGTAACAAGTGTATGCAATATATAGATCTTCATCGATATTATAACTATATGAAAACTAGTAAATGGAATAGTTTTGAATCTATAATAAAGACCTGTAATCAAATATTGTTATAGAGGGGCAAATATGTAATTATGGAGAAGTGTGTCATCCTTCTAGATGGTATTATCTTAGACAAATAGGTACCTACCACCACTTAAAGTAGACATAGGAATGGCTCTATCAAGTCCATGAATATGATGACTTTGTCTTGATAATGAAAGCAAGTGGAGATGGTGTAGAACATAAAAGAAAAGCGATTCAAGGATTGGAGAGTATAATGGATCATTTGTTTCTTCTCAAATAATTTTAGTCCTATTTGTATCAAAGATGGTTCATAAATAAATAAGGATGGTAGTTTAATTAATGATCTTAGATGCCATTATCCCCCTCTCACCCCTTTCTCCTATATCTCTTATCTTTTCCATTTGTAAGTCTCTCTCACTTTTGATTAGATTCTCTAAATTATGGAAGAGTAAATAATATAATTTGATAAGGTTATACCCTATAAGAATTTATGTGAAACAGCTCTTGAAGAAATAAATAATTTCTTTACCTATCTATCCCCTCTATATTGTGTGTAGCAAAGGTTGTGCATGATGTCATTATGAAGGAGAATCTTCCATGCCCATTTTCCTTCTTTATAGCTCATTTATAGGTGTCTTTAAGTTAGTTTCATGTCTAAGTTATTGTTATTTTTATCATTGATGCAAGATCTCAATGAATCTTAGAAATCTTCTTTGCCTTCATTTATTACTTATTGAACCTAGTTTATGATGAATTTATGCAATCATCTAGTTTTGTGAGATTGTGTGAGCTAGCATTGTCTTATTATTCCTCAGTGTTTACTTAATGCTTATGTGAGTTCTCATTTAAATTTGGTACAACACCCTTTTAGCTTTATTAGTGATCCTTTACCCTTTCTCTAACCCTTTTTTTAGTGTAAGCATTATTATATGTGATCCATCAAGAGGAATCCAACCTTCTCCTAAGTTTCAACCCCACCATAGGATACCCATAGCCTGGGGTTTTTTGCATATTATGGCTTAGTTAGAGGGGTTATAAATAACTCTCTCCAAAGGTTTAGATTAATGTAATAATAGTTTTTAGCACACCCATTGGGACATATTTCAAAGAGTATTATTCAAATTTTTATGCTAGTTTGATCAATTTTAAATAGTTATATATTTCAATCAATAATATCTGGAGACTCTAAAAGAAGATCCAACATCCTAGTAGTAGAGAATTCATTACATCTCATGCCAAAGGTGACAACAAGATTAGCTTATAAATTTATTCCCTTTAATTTTTTTGAATTTCCTTTAAATTTATTTAAAATTTTAAGTTTACTAATATACACCCATATAAATTCAAATTTGTTCCTAAGTCAATTCTAAGGCCTACCCCTACAAGAATATCCTTTTTAAACCCTTCCATTACCATGGCAGCCCCTAGAGATTTTCCCTTTCTGACATTTAATGGCCAAAGTCCTTTGGACCTCCCTCAATATGATCCTTTTCTATTAGTATCTCTTAAAAGTGTCCTTTATTTTACTAGACACCAAGTTACAACCCCTTATGATTACCTCATGGATATAGCCAATTTCTACAACATTCATGATATCAATGAGGAAAATGTATCAATTAGGTTATTAGCCATCTCTTTCAAGGGTGAAACCTTATAATAGTATAGAAGCCTTAATGATAATTATACTACATCATGGGGCCAACTATGAGATGCATTATGTAAAATATTTGAAGATAAAAGTGACCATTTGTAACTTGCAGAGTAATTAACCATAATTCAAGGAGACCCTCATGAAGTTATGTGAGACTTCAACACAATGTTCTAAAAGACATGGCATAGAATCCCAGTCTCTACTTATCCTACCCCTAACTTTGACTTTCTTTACTATTTGATGGTCCTAAATATTAAAATTGTAGTAATGATCAAGTCCATGGGAGGAAACACATTACCAATTGCATATGAGGTGTAAATCAGAGCAAAAAATTGTTGGGTGGAAGATGGTAAGCTTACACCTAGACCACCAATGCCTTTATTCCATAAGATCATATCACCCCCCATTTCTATTCCTCCCATTTTTGTCTTTCATTTTATGCCTTCAATTGCTGATATACCCTCACCTAAGCAAGAAAAGGATTCCACTAGTCAATATAGTGATTCTCAGGAACATAAAAACTTTCAAGAGCTTAAGAGCATGTTTCAATATTTAGAAAATGAGCTAGTGAATGTTAAAAGGAAGAAATATTTCAATAGGCATTATCGAGCATCATATCAACCTCATTAGAAATATTATCAATAAAATGGACCACCCTATAAAGTAAATATCCAAGGCTAAGGCCAAGGTCAAAGCCAAGGATAAGGATAAGGGAAACCTAACTATGTTAGGAAAAATAACTATAATCTAAATGTTGTAAACAATTTGGTCACCATATAAAATAATTTTTCTCAAGAAGCTAAGGGGACCATGACATGGAATAAATATTTTGAGAAATTAATTATCCCAAACACTGACTTGAATCAAGATTTCAATGATTAATGGTAGCAAGCTACTAATTCAAGTATAATCAAAATCTTATGGATCATAACATAGATATACCCATGATGACAAAACTATAATAGCCTCAATAAATTCAAAGCCTTGATCAAGGACCAAGCTATTTGGGTACTATAATGGTGAGTTATGAGCAAGAAGAGTGTTATGCATGCAATTAGTAGGATAGTTCTAGCTAGGAATACATTCTAATGATAGTAAATACAAGGTTCAAAATAAGTAACATGGATTGTAATAAGAAACTATTAAGGAGCCTCTTACCATTACTTCTTCAGTATCAAATCCAAATTAGCCTACTACTGCTCCAAATGTTCCAATAGATCCAAAGAATTAGAATTAATGGAATGTCTTTATCCCTCAAAACTCACAAACTCAAGGTGTAGTTGTGGCTCCCAAACCACAACCAAAGGTTGGTGGTATACCCATCAACATTTTGGAATAGATTAAAAAGTATAATGTGAGTGTTGCAATGTGGTAAATGCTCTCCATTATCAAATATAAAGGTTCTTAAGAAGGAACCAATCAAAGAAAATGCAGTTCTCACTAATGTAGCAAAAGGACTTAATGAAGGGCAAACAAGTAAGGTAGTCAAACCTCCTCCTTTCTAAATTTTTATAATCATCAGTGATTATTTAATGAAAAATTACTTGGTATACAATGGGGCTATCACCTTAGTAATGCCAAAGTCCTTAGCTGGTTAGCTTTGTCTAAAATATGAGCCCAGTCGAAAGGAGTTTTACAACTTGATGGTTCTTCCACCAAGCCATCTAGTATCATCAGAGACCTCAACTTGACCTTGCATGCTTGTCTTAGTGTATCAATGGTTTAATATGTGTTTATCCTAGATTACCTCCTCATTTTTTCTATTGCCTATTCAAGGAATTCACTATAAAAATTGGAGGTTATTTTGTAGCAAATTGGTCATACATAACATTCAGAATAAGATATGGATCCAATGTATCTATTAAGGTTGATCCCATTACATAATTCCAAATATAACCTTATGGGTTAGATAACATAAAACTCAATTACACCATCATTGATGAACATAAATTTACAGTTGGTCAAGAATTAAACACTCACCTTGAGGAGATACTAGACATGTTCTTGGATGAACTATGGAATGACAATCATTTCATTTATCACTTGTAAGGAGGTGAAGAGAGGGGCATGGGGGTCTACTACTTACATGAAGAGAATAAATCCATTTCATCCCTTAATGGACCTTAAGAAGATCCTAATGGCTTATGGAAATTGTTCTCTAATGTTTCAAGGAGAAAACATGGAGTGGGTGTAGGTGTAATGCTAGTATACCTCTCCAATGACAAGTATTTATATTCTTGTAGGTGCCACTTCAATTTCTCTTAAATTTCAATAGAGTATGAGGGCCGTATCCATGGCCTTCAATGGGATAACAAGAAAGGGATCAGATAATTACAAGTTTATGGGGACAATGAGTTGATAGTACACCAAGTTAGAGGACAAAATATCACTAAGAATCCTTTGATGAAGTATTACAAACAAAGAGTGTGGGACATAATTGTGGATTTTGAGGCCTTCAACATCTAAACAATGCCAATAAACCAAAATTAACATGTTGATAGGTTGGAATCTATGGGATCTCATTTTGATATACCAAATGAATTAAAAAAGACCAAGGCTTGGCAACATATCAAAGTGGTAGTAAGACCATTAGTACTGGATAATGAATCTCATTGGCAGGTCTTTGTGAATGATAAGAAAATTACATGTTTATTGTATAACGAAGTAGAGTTCTCCATAAATTAGGAAAAGTTTTAATTAGTATGATGAACAAATTGTTTAATTGAAATCTAAAAAGTTTCATAAATGGATTTTTATCCTTAAATGTCTTTTCCATGAGGGAGGTCATATGAGAAAAGATAAGCCACTAATGTCAACAATTAAAGAGAAATATGAAAGAGTCCTTATCTTCAAGGACAAGCTCTTCAAGCTTGTGAAGGTAAGCACTAAACCTAAAAGGCATGATTTCATAGAAATTTGTAAATAATATGCAGACATCTTTACTTAGGAATATAGTGACCTAAGAGGTTTTGATCACAAGTTATCCCAACATACTATAAAACTAAAGGTTAATGCCAATCTTGTCAGGAAAAAGTAAAGGCCTATAAACCACATAATTGAAGAGCTTATGAAGAAAGAGTTGACCAAATTAACTGAATCAAATGTCTTCTTTCCCATTAAGCACTCTTCATGAGTTGCTAATTTAGTACTTGTCTATAAGAGGAGTGGGTAGATTAGATTGTGTGTTGAATTCAAGGATCTGAATAGGATATCTTTGAAAGATCACTAATCTTTATCATTCATGGACAAATTCCTTTAGATAGTTGTTGGTTCAGAACATTTTTTATTTTGGATGGGTATTCAGGTTACAACCAAGTGCTAGTAAGAGAGTAAGATTAGTATAAAACTACCTTCACCATAAAGTTGGGCACAAATGCTTACTAGAAGATGCCTTTTGGATTTTCAAAGGCTAGGATAAATTTACAAAGATCCAAATACATGGATTTCCAAGGGTTAATGAATCAAATTGTACTAGTCTACTTGGATGACATCATAATTTTCTCTAAAAAATCTAGTGAACTCTTAGATCATCTAAGGTTGATCTTCCAAAGCTGTAGAGACTATAGGATCTCTTTAAATCTGAATAAATGTGTGTTTGTTGTTCATGAAGGCAAAATTTTAGGTCACAATATTTCAAAGGAAGTAATATCCATTGACCTAGATAGAATAAGTATAATCTTGGCCTTATCTTTACCAAAACACAAGAAAGGAATCCAAATCTTCCTTGGGAAGATAAACTTTGTGAGAAGGTTTATACTTGTTTTTGAAAACATGGTCAAACCCATCACCACCATGTTACAGAAGAGCCATGTGTTTGATTTACCAAATAAAGTTAAAGCATCATCTGAGTCCATCAAGAAAGTCATTTCCCAAGCACCCTTGATCATGAATCACGATTTCTCAAAGTATTTAATATTATACACATTTGCCAACAATGATAACATATCAACTATGTGGATTCAAAATAATGGTGAAGGACTTGAGCAACCAATTACCTTTTTGAGTCAAGGGCTAGAAGTATATAAGGTAAATTAAAATTTTATTGAAATTTAAGTTATTGAAGCTTTAAAAATCAACAAAAAGTTAAATCCAATGCTTTCCAATAGTAAGGTTTATCTTATGGTGTCTCATCCTAGAGTTAGGGACTTCCTCCTGAACAAAGACTTGAATGAGAAAAGAGCAAGATAGATTAATAAGGTCATGGAGTATGATTTGGAGATCAAAGTCACCAAGATGGTACAAGGTAAAGGATTATGTGAGAATATGGTATATGGTCTTAAATAAGATAAATAAGTTATTTTGATAACATAAGAGGACTCATAGGTAGATGCACCTCCACTTCATAAAATATGGTTCTAAGACATGACACATTTCTTGATGATATGAGAATTGCCTCAAGGTTTGGATAGAGAAAAAATAATTTATTTCAATATTTAGTTCATAACTTATGCATTAGTTGATGGTGTTCTTTGTAGAAGGGAAATTAATGGGGTAATTCTTAGGTTCATTGATGACAATCAAGTGACAAAACTCTTGAAGTAGTTTCATGATGGACCTACAAGAGGCCCTCCAAGAATAACATTAATAAAAGTAATGAGAGTTGGTTATTATAGCCCCAACATATTCAAGGATGCTTATTTATGGGTCAAAAATTTTTAGAAATGTGATTTATTTTTAGGAAAATAAAGATTATAAGCTCTTCCAGTCAACCCAATTTAAGTGAAACAACCCTTCATGTAATGTGGGTTAGAATTCATAAGAATAATAAATCCACCTTAAAGTGTAAGACATAAATGGGTGCTCATTCAAATTTACTATTAACCAAGTGGGTGGAATTAATTTCCCTAAAATAAGCCAATGAAACAACAGTATTAGACTTTTATGATAACATAGTAACCAAGTTTGGTGTCCTAGCTACTATAATTTTAGATAATACCTTAATATTTATTTATATGAAGATTAATGAATGGGCACCAAATTTGAGCATCTACCTCATTACATCCTCCACTTATTACCCCCAAGTAAATGGACTGGTAGAGTCCACAAACAAGAACTTGATAAGGATTATCAAGAAGACCATGGAAGAGAATCATAGAAAATGACATACAAATATAAGGAAAACTTTATGGGATGACAAAGTGACTCCCAAAGATGTCATTAGAAATTCTACATATGTTATAGTATATGAGAAAGAAGCCAAATTGCTAATTTCTATTGAATTTCTTGCCTTGGAGTTATCCCATCAGCTTGAGTTGATAGAAAGTAAGCCTATGAATGTGAGGATGATAGAACTCATGGAGCTAGAAGAAACCAGAGACCTTATAATGAATACATTAGAGTCACATCAAGCTTAGGTCAATAAATCCTTTGATAAGAGATCCACAACAAGGGACTTCAAATAAGGGTACTTAGTCCTCATATGGGACTCAAATAAGGCCAATTCAATAAACCACACCAAGTTTTATAGCTTGTAGAGTAGTCATTATTTTATCCATAAATGCAAACAACATAATGCTTTTCAACTTACCCAACTAGATGGAGAGGTATTACCCATCCCAGTTGATGGCATTAATTTAAATCCTTGTTATTAGAAGAGTTTGTATCTATTGTATAATATTATAATATATTATATTAGTTTTCTATTCTTTCCTCTAAGTTCTTTGAGCACATTTATTTCAATTGTGTGTTTCCCTTTCAATAAGTTCTTTGGGCACATTTGTTTTGTTTTTATTTCCTTTTGATCCTTGTTGGTTCAATATGAGGTTTTATAGAAAGGGGTCATCCTTAAGTTAGTTTCATGATAGTTTAGAGAAAATATTATGACTCTTGGTGCCCAATGGATAGGTTTAAAGCTACTAGTTTCTTACATATAAGGCATGCAACCCCAAGATGTCTCTAGAAATGTTGGTCAATTTTGTCCCAGATATAGAAACTCACCTAGATGGATTAGTTATATAAGCCTTGACATGGTTTGATCAAGATGAAAATATTTCTTAATGAAGTGGATGATAAAAGTATGACTTGCACTAGTTTAGAAAGGTTAGACTATCATGGCACATCATGTAGAAATGAATGGGTCAACTTGATTATGCATTTAATAATTTCACTTAAGAGACCTCTCATATCTAAAGGATTTCATGGACATAAATTTATTCATGCATAAAATCATGATCTACAAATTTAGTATCTTTATGAGCTTGTTATCTCAAGATATATGAAATCAAAATTAAACTAACTAAAGTAAGAAGTGCATCGGTACATCAAGTTAAAGCTATAGAAACTATTCATTTGAATTCAAATGATCCTAAGGTTTAATGTAAAACTAATGGATGTCAAAATCATGGAATCTAAGATAGGATCTAATGGTGAGTGGTGATCTAACAAGATAGTGGGTACCAAATATCTAATGGCATGCATTTGATTAAGAATTCATATATCAATGGTGAGCTTGTAGTCAAAAGGTCGGTAGATCCTAAGATGAACATATGGTTGACAAGTGAAAAGATATAAATTACCCATATGAATATATAATAGCATAGAGTAACTGATAGAGCTAATGGGTCCAAGCTGATCAATGGTGCACCATCCATAAAACCAAAGCAGATAAATGACGAGTGATGGGTTAAAAGGTTAGTGAATCTTCAAGAAAAATTCACTAGTAACAAGTGTATCAACTATTTTAAATTAGTAGAATATCTATATCTCACATCCATTCATACATAAGAGAATAAATGATGAATGAGAGGTCAAAAGGTCACTATATCCTAGGGATAAATGTATAGTTTCCAAGTGTCAAAACCATGGTAAATACTAGGTAAATTAATGGTGCACATGAGAAGCCTAAATCAAGATCAATGGTTAATGTTAAAATTTAAAGATGGGAGATTTGAAATGGAGAATGAATTCAACTCAAGTTGAAACAATAGAAATTTTTTAAAGGGATGTGTTTCCATTAGATCTCAGTCAAATACCATTAAGTATATACATCCATATAGTCAAGATTGTTCATGCCAAAGATCTATTGTCATTAAAACCTAGATGTAGGATTAGGCTTGTTTAAACCTAATGCAGTTTAGGAAAAAAGCTATGTGATCTAAGGATATTCATTGATATTATAGTTATATTAAAACCAATAAATGGATTGGTTTTCAATCTATAGTAAAGACTTATGCTTTAATATTGTAGTAGGGGGCCATATATGTAATTATGTAGAAGTGTGTCATTCTTCTACATGGTCTTATCTTCAACAAATAGGTACCTTCCACCACTCAAAGAAGACTTAGTCAATGCTTTATCAAGTCCATGAATATGATTAATTTTTCCTCATAATGAAATCAAGTAGAGATCTCATAGAATATCAAACCAAAGGGATTCAAGGATTGGAGAGTATGGTGGAGCATTTATTTCTTCTCAAAGCCTTTTAGACCTAATTGGATCAAATATGGTTCATAAATCAATAAGGATGGTATCTCAATTAATGAACTTATATGGAATACTGCCTTCCCTTCCATTTCTCCCATATCCCTTATTATTTTCCATTTGTAAGTATATCTCAATTTTGATAAGATTATCTCAATTATAGAAGAGTAGAGACTATCATTTAATAAGATTAGACCCTATCAAAAAATTTATGAAATACCTATTGAATAAATAATGACTTTATTTACCTATCTCTCCCCTCTAAATTATGTGTAGTAAAACTTGTGCATGATGGCATTGTGAATGAGAATCTTCTATGCCCATTGTCCTTCTTTATTTCTCAATTCTAGGTGTCTTCAAGTTAGTTGTAGGTCTAAGTTAGTGTGTTCTCTGTCATTGATGCAAGCTCATAGTGAGTCTTAGAATTCATCTTTGCCTTCATTTAATGCTTCCTAAACCTAGTTTATGAAACACTTATGCAATTAAATAGTTTTTTTATATTATGTGAAATATAATTGTCTTATGCTTCCTCAGTGTTTACTTCATGCTTATGTGAGTTCTCATTGAAATTTGGTTCATCACCCTTTTATCTTTCTTAGTGACCCTTTATCCTTTCTCTAACCCTTTTTCAAGTGAAAAAATTAGTATTGGTGATCCATCAAGAGGAATCTAGCCTTATATGGAGGTTCAACCCCACCATATGATACCCATAGCCTAGGGTTGTTCCCATATTATGGATTAGTTAGAGGGATCTTGAAGAACTCTCTCTCTCTCTCTCTCTCTCTCTCTCTCTCTCTCTCTCTCTCTCTCTCTCTCTCTCTCTCTCTCTCTCTCTCTCTCTCTCTCTCTCTCTCTCTCTCTCTCTCTCTCTCTCTCTCTCTCTCTCTCTCTCTCTAAGGGTGTAGATTAATGTTATACTTAAATCAAGTAATAAGGCATTATACGCCTAGGTAGAGGTTATGGGACCTTCTAAACCAATTTTTATACCTCTAAATGTGATAAATGAGATACCAAGTCACTATATTAAACCAAAGAGATAAGTATTCCATTATCTTTATCAAGAAGTCTGGTTGTAAGTCTTGTAAAGGCTACTTAGAGTATGCATATATTTTAGACACTCTCATAAGCATTGTATTGATTTAGAAAGGATCCTTCATTGTCATGAATAAATTAAAACATTAGTTACAAAATATATCAAGTCTTAAATAGAAGATGCGTAATGAATCTTGCATCAAAAGGATGGAGTTACAAGATAGTTGTATACAAGGAGTTTTCAAGGTAACCTAGAGGGATTATAAGCATCATATAATTAATATTTGAAGTCAATAAAAATAATAATAAGATCATCTTCAACCCCTAAAAATAATTGAACTATCTATGAAAATGAATACCTCTTTATACTCCTTTAAATAACAAAAGTGACCATGTGTCTCAAAATTTGCTTACATTAACTAAGCTAAATATCTATGACATTGAATTAAATATGTTATATAGGCATTCTATGGAATAAAATAATATTATTCCTTTGTGATTCATTCTTTTATATCAAAGAGAGAAAGAATCATAAAGTTTAATACCATTCTTGCATGAACAAGAAGTATGGTGAGACACAAAGTTTGGTGTAGAGGATATTCAAGGTGTCAAGTGTCACTTATAGGACATGTAACTACCCTTAAAAATTCAAATGTGTAATTTAAAATAAAGGGAGTTATATTAAAGAAGATCACAATTTACAAAGTAACTTCCTACACCAATCCTCATATGGAATCACTCCAACACATGTACTAGAATGTTAAGAATAAATATAGAAACACATTATTTATAGCTTGGTGTCACTATTTCTCTCTTTTTTAACTCATCTGATCATGATGGCCATCTCATGTTTTTCTCTTATTGTCTTATCTTTCTCTCTTCTTCTAATTCTTATATAAATGTAGCCTTAAGAGACCTAGAATGTATCATTTGGATAAGTATGGAAAAGCTCTACTCAACTGAGCACTTTTACTATGCCTTTAAATGCTGAATAAAGATGAATTTTCCCTTCTCATATGCTTGAAATTAGTGTATTTGTGTGATTTTTGATGAATTCTAGTAGTAGTGTCTCTAATATCTTTCATTTATCCTTTCCCGCATCTTTGAAAATGGATTGCCTTATTTTTGGTCACATGGTATATTTGAGGTATATTTTCATAGTTTTGAAGTGTACTTAAGTCATTAGTGTATTTATTAGACATCTTTATTATCCCTCTCATTTAATACATTGCCTAAGACATCCATGTTGAAGTATTCATGCTTGAAGGTCCTTGTTGAGTAGTGTGATGAAATTTAGGACTAATCATGTTATTAGTTCATGATGTTTAAGTGGAGGGTGTTAATTTGGAAAAACACCTCCCTAATTAGTTTACTTTCAATTTCTCTTACTCTTTTACATCTTAAGAAATAGGTTTAGTATTAATTTTAGAGGTGATAAGATTAAGGGAGTTAGCCCTATCTAGAGATTGACCTCACTAATTAGGTCATCCACAACATAGAGGTGTGTCCAAAAAAAATCCTCAAGGTTTAAATTTTGATGATAATAGGCCCCTTGGCTTACTTTTCATGCCTCATTTGTTTTATGTATGCTTTCATGTATGTATCATGGACATGGCACTTGTCTATTTCTTATTACACACTCAAGTTTTATATCCCATGAGGGACCTCATGTATATCCATTTACTCCTTGGGTATTGTGATGGAAATCATACTCCATCACCATAGGTAGTTACTTAGTTTATTACTTAGACTTTTTATTCATATGCATGCTCAGATTTTTATCTCTATCTTGATAGCCTTGTGAATTCTAGATCTAACACATATCATAAATTACATGCTAATGCTCAGATTATCTTACATTTTTATTTCATGTATACATGTTATATTGTTTTATTAAATAGATAACATATATGCTTAGGATAACACATATCATGCAGAGCTTTTTCTTTTGAGGATAATTATTACACAGTTTTAAATACTCTCTTCAAAATAGGGGAATTCATAGAGGTCTATTATATAGATCAAGCCATCTTAATGCACTCAAATTATATTTTGAATCATCCACCTCAAAATATAGAGCTCAATTTTAGGAAAACATAGTGTAAAATAATCAAAACGAGATCAAAGTCAGTTTGGAAAAAATAGCATAGTTTGACACTAGTACCAAAAGTGTACACTCACATGACTACACTAATGTCTATGGTATGTAATTATTTTACAATAGCCCCAAAAGTATAAAAATATAGATTTTTAAGAAAGGCATAGAATTTATAGTATAAGTTTTCATATATTCAGTTATAAGTTATCAATTTTTTCTCAATTTTTTACAAAATCATACTAGTTTCCTCAATTTAGGGGTATCATGCATGACATGAACACTCTTTTTTTAGTTTTAGAAACTTATATATAGATTATTATAGCTTAGTCTAGAATCCATATGCTCATATATTAGATTTGGGGGCATGTGCATGGCATTTTATTTTTGTATGCTCACTTATGCACCAATTGAGTAGATGTAATGGAAAATTCCATCTCATTCACTACATTTTATAAAATAGACACCATATTATAATTTATTCACCATTTTTATGCCTTTTTACATCTTTAGTGGTTAGCATTACTGCATAGTCCTTGAGTTACCTACCCGAGTGCTTGAGAGGCCCCTAAGCCTATTTTCATTCTAAAGTTCCTAAGTGGCCATAAAGTTGTTATATATAATTTCAATTACAATCATATATATTAAATTATAATCATATAATTTTATTTACATTACAAAATTTAGCTATGTATTCATCTACTACACATGGGTAGGTAATGATGGATTCATAGTCTACTTGAGTTCTTGAGTCACCTATATATGAGGATTGGACAAGGCATCAATCCACTCCAAGCTATTCATATCTCATAATCCACCAATTAGGGGTAATAAATAATGGATTCAAAACTATAATGAGTTATTGAGCCACCCACACATGGGGATTGAGTAAGCCATTAACTCAGTCCAAGTTATTCATTGATTTGATCACTATCTACATTTACACACATTGGATGTCACTAGTTTTATGGATTTATCTTGAACATTAATATTGAGATATATGAATTGGGGATTATAATATCAAAATAAGAAATTTAAATGAAATATGGGTTAATTCTAGAGGAAATGTACCATGTAGATAATTCATTATTTGATTGATCAGAAATTTGTGTCAATAAAGGTGTATCAAATTTTTGTTCAATCTTATTTTTATCCACTGGTGTTAGTAATTATATATCATCACATACATGGTGAGATGTATTCATATTTTTTTCTCTCTCTTATCTATTTAATCAATTTTGTCTTTTATTTTGATATTTCTTAAGTAAGGATTGATCTATACATGTTTCATTTCAAGGAAGTGTAATGGAACACACTTCACAAACTCATATCTAAATTCATGGACTTTGCCTCATAGGTAAGTATAGGTACACTTATTTTAACTTTATAATACTCATTTTGATTATATATATTTATAAAATAAATTAGGGGTGGAAATATAGTCATCTAAAATTTCACTTGAGTGCCAAGAGTGTTACTTAAGACCACCCATTCCTAGCTTATCCCTAGACCTATCTTAGGTCCTATTTAGACATTTATCTAGCTTTCATGTGGGCCACACACCTCCCTAAAAATATCAAAATCAGTCCTAGACCCTTCTATAGGAATCTAGGCACATATTTCCTCAAGTTATACCATCTAGACACTAGCACCACAATGTTAATGTCCTATTTGATCACTATTATCATTTTCCCTCTTTTTAACTCCAACAGATATATTTTGAATTCCTAAAACACCTAGCGTTATCTTAAACCTATTTAAAACCACACTCAAACACTAAATTAGTATATATACATTAATTTTATCCCTTTATTCACTAGATGTAAATCATATACAATACACACAAACAAGATCATAACAAGTTGTGCATAATCAGGTTTATTAATCCCTATTCTACCCTACTTTTATATATAGTCATATACAACCCTGTTAAGTTCAAAATACATAGATTTGAAATATAAATCCACACTAAAATCACTCAAATTGACATTAATATTAGCTTCACTTTCACTTACACCAACATTTAGTTGTGGATAAGTACATTTGGCTTGATCCCTCCACAAAGAATTTGTATGTAGGCAAATATCATCATAACGGGGTGTTGAGGATGTCTAGCCTACCTAACTATCTCCACATTTTTACTACTTTTGACAAATTAAATGCTCTAATCACAAGGATTTATAGGATTTCAACATAAAACTAGTCACAATAGGTCGTTAACAATAAAGCAAGGTTTATCCACACAAGAATAGACTTGGTAGACTCAAACACATGTGCTCCTAGAACCTTGGATTATTTCAAACATAGAGGACACTATCACCATAAGTGGATAGTATCACCACATCACTACTTTCCAAGGTAGGAAAATATTTTCTAGGAGTGTTTTTGAAACTTAAAACCTATTGGCAACACCTAGACCATATTTTTTTTACCAAATTTTAGATTTTGAATCCATCAACTTGGGCACTTTCTAGCTAAGTATTCATTTGTATCCATTACTAGTATTAAAAATATAAATATAAATTAGTTATTTTAAAAATTGGTAGTTATATTTATTACATATTTTATACCCTAACTTAATACAATCAGACTCTTTAACAACCTATGGATTACACTCCACAACCCTAAAAAGTAAAAAGAAAAACTAGAATAGATATAAGCATATAAAAAGATAGAGGGTAGAGAAAATGGAAATATGAGCTCACTTTCTATTGAAGACAATTATGAATATATTGAACCAAAAACTCTCTTAAAAACTAGTATCTATTTAGCCAACATAGCATGACTAGAAGGTAGAGATGGTGTATGAGTCTAAGGATCCATTAGATATGTAGAAGAGGGAAGAAACATAACAATAGACATGCATAAAAAATGAATATCATTCACAAATATTTCATATAGAAGATAGTTAATGGAAAATAAATCTATGATTAATCGGTGTTTATATGAGTTATAGTAAATTATTCGTACAATGTCAACACATGCTAAAATATAATCAAAACTAAGAAAGTAGTAAATTACAAGAAGATGAAAATGTTAAATTCCTATACCCTATCTATAATTATAAATTGACTAGCCCTTATTCAGTCTTTTGGCTAGCCTTATATAGATTTTTAAAAGTCTCACCCATCCACCATTGGTTGAAAATATTTAATACATTACCCACCCATCAAGTATTTACAATCATTAAATAATAGTCACCAACTAAGGCACTAATTTATTTTATGTTGATCCTCAAGATAAAAACTTCACTTATAAATTCACCCATTCTCCATTACATAATTATTAACATGATAATATTAGAATAAAATCTTTTTCCATTTCACCCAGATCCAATTGAATCTTTGTCCTTCTGATTGTTTCTTGTTATATTAATTGCAGATGCACAAATTATCATCTTATAATTATGATCACTCTTGATAATTGACTATGAATGGAATTTATTTGTCATTTTTTATCTTAACTTATTAGATCTTCATGTCCATGCCACTATCCAAGTTATCCTAGTATCTAATTTACTTTGAAATCTATTTCCATGATATTTTTGAACTAGGTGATAAGATATTTAATTATAACTCATATCTAATTCAACTCAATCAAAGTTATAGATGTTGATGGCCTAGATGTGTAACATGAGTGTTAATTTTAACTTCTAATACTACTCATGGAGGCCAATGTATCTTCTTTGGAAATGTCACTTTATGTGTTCACTTCTCACTACTTTGGGAAAGCCAGCATGTTCTTGATATCCTAAGGTCTTTCTATGTGTCCACTTCTCACTAATTCATCTCTTCTTGATAGTATGGACTTTTAGTTATAAATTATGTAATGATATCCTTAAAAGTGGAAAGATCTTACTCACATGGAGACATGTAGGTTCTCACTCATAGTTTAATGTATTACCTACCTTACAGTCAAAAGATTATTCCACATGGAATCATCTTATGAAATCACTAGATCCCTTCTTTATACTAGTGAATACTTGAACTATAGGTATAGATAAGTGGGATGATGCCACAAGACATCATATCATTTAACTATAAGATCCACTTCTTACCCACTATGTCCTGATCATCCCAAGGGTCTAAGGAAATAATATTGCACCATGTAGTTGCATCTTGGGTACTTAGAGGGTTAAAGTCTTGGCTCTTTGTCTAACTTATTTAAATGAAGAGAATACCCAAAATCTCAACAAGTGGCATATTTTTGGAGAATCTAGACCTACAATATATAGAATTAGTTGTTAGACTTGAAATAAAGTAGTCATTAGAGTTAAAATTCTATGAAAATTGACAAAGTAAAAATTTCTTGAGAAGAGAGGATGAAAATATTATAAAATCAAAAATTGAGAAGGGGCCTTTCACCAAATTCTTAATTAATCCATTCAATCATATGAATTATTAAATAATTTGATCAAAACATAGTTAATTTTAGGAATTTTAAGGGAGGAAATGAAATGAAATGAAATCTTTAATTAACCTCGTAGAGATCAAATAGTTTATGAAATAAGAACTCTAATGAAGTCATTTTATAATTTCTTCCTAATGCTAAATATTAAGCTGTATATATATATATATTGATTAAAAATATTTTTTTTGTATTTAACCTTCCTTCTTGAAATACATTAGCAAATTTGTCCATCCTTAAGATGGTTTAAAATGGACCAAAATTCCAAAGTCTTGAATAGATTTAAATATCTCAAGCCAAAGTGAAAGCATTATAATTTTATGAAAATACAAATGGGATAGAGGGCCATAAAATTTAGGTTCATGTGATTTTAGTGTAGATGTAAACATGTCATCTAGTTGGTAGTTTATGCCACATGATAGCCATTCAGTCATTTAGGGCCTAATTGAGTGTCTACTTGGGATAATTACCTATATACTCTTTCTAAAATAATATCTTGAAACTTGTCTATATGTCATTCATCTAGGCCCAATGGGAAAGGTAAAAACATACAAACCACCTTAGGGGCCTATATACATAAGATCAGGCCACTTGGCATGATCCCTGACATTCAAGGCTTAATTATCGTCAAAAGTATACATACTACCCTAGGGACATGGATAAATGAGATCATGTTTCATGGTGTGATCTCATTCATATGTGAGGTCCAAGGCCTATTAAATAAACTAAAGGGGGTCAAGGAAGTGGGGAAATTAGATAACACCATGTGTCCTCATCCTAGGTCCCAAAGAGTTTAGACAAAAAAGACTAAGTCAAAAGAGGCCCAAGAAAATGAATGAGTGATAAATGGCAACTCCTCCCTTGCCTATGAACTCCTAGGAAATCTATATGATCATTAGCCCATGGCAAAAAAAAAATATCCATTATACCTAAAATATTAATTTGAAATAAAAAGGCTATTAAAAAAATAAAGGTAAAATACATAATATTATGACCAAAATAGTCTTTTTACATAATTTATTGCCAAACTATTCCATTCTTGGTAAAGTGACTAAATAAAAGAATAAAATCACACAAATATCTTGCCAATTAGCTTTAGAATATTAAAGAATGGACCATAAAAATTCTAATAAAAGAATACAAACACTCTAAAATAGATAAATTGTAAAAATCTAATGTGAAATGATTTGAGAATGGAAACTTTAATGCCATTCAAACCATGACACAAAATGAACCAAAACTTATCAAATTTAAATAAGTTTAGATAGTTATATCAAAATAGACCTAATTTCCAATACATATAAAAATTAACAAAATTATTTTAGACTAAATACACAATGGAAATTTTAAGTTTAGATTTAGTTGAAAGAGTAAAGCCAATACAATATCAAAGTTTAAACCTTTCAAGAATCATTTCAATTAGATCATTAGTAAAAAGAGACCTAAGTATTGATTAGACTAGACTCATGATAAAAAAGAGGTTTCATGATTTTATTGATGGAATTAGGGTGTGTTTTTTAATCAATAATATTATTTTCCTCTCAGGAATGTTTCTTCTTTTGTAAGTAGTTTTCCCAACCATGGCAGTACCATGGGGTAATGCAATCGAGCCATTGGTATTGGGGTAGTTATATAAAATTCTAAAGGGTTCATAAAAAAACTTCTCAAAGATTTTAGGTGATGGTAAATAACACAAAAATGAACATATTATCAATTTTTTTGTATCATGTAGAATATTATGGGTACAATATGAAGACATCATAGTCATATTATTCATAGAAAATATTCAACGTCGATTAACTGACTAATTATACCACCTCCCTTTAAGCTTCATCCCCAGTTTGGCTAATAAGAAAACTAAATTTGAAAGTAGATTAAAAATAGTAGAATACAATCATGCATTACTCATATAGATTATTAAAAGTAATAAATAATCCCATGAACCCACGCGAGATTTTTTTGACAAATTCAATAATATACTCAATAAGATACTAGCAACATCTAGTCCAATGACAAAAATTAGAAGCATTTATTTATAAATTTGATGAACACTATAAATTTACACAATTTTATTATGAGTAAATGTGTCTAAGCCTTTTCCCTTATATTTACACTATTTAATGTAATTTTTCCATTTACCATCTTACATTACAAAATTAATCTAGTTAATTACAATCTTACCTAGGTAATTAGTTAACCATGCATAAATCTAGAAAAATCTTCCTAAGATTATTAGTGGTAAGTTATTTTAACTTCCATAAAAAAGATTTCATACCTAAACCCCATTAAAAACCAATCTAGACTAAGTTTAATATGTTATTTAGTGTTGTTAGAACAAACAAGTTAAACTTAAACCATATTAATATCGATCCCTGTAATCATCATCGATGTTATTAGGATCAACATCAATTTATAGTTAATCCATCCTCAAGCTGAAGGGTATTGATTTTTCACACCAAAATGCTAAATAAATTTCCTTGGAGTACTGTAGAAGAATACCACCTCTATTTCAACCTATTTACACTCTATCCAAAGCCAAAGACATCCCTATCAATGAGATATTCTCTGTAGTATAGGAAGCATTTTCAGAGGTAAGTATGTTATCTATATAAGTGTATTACAAATAATGTATTGTCCATTTATATTAGGTTTACTACTCTAAGTATATTTAGATATATTAATAACTAGTCCTTTAGCATTTTAGAATTTGTTAAATCCCTCCTTTAGGCTCCATCCTAAGTTTTCAATCACCCAATATAAGGATTGATGATTTTTCCTTTTGGATTGATATATATTACATAATCAATACCAATTTTGAGATAATAAACATCGATCCCTATGTGTTTATTTCTACCTACAACCCTAGACTAGTTTAGCAGTATTAAGTGTTTTCAATTTTCTATTTCCAAGTCATGAAATAATGTATTACTATCTTTATATGGCCTTGCCTAATGTTATACACGATGTGGTTGTAATTCAGGACTTACCCATAGTTATTCACCCATTATTCACCATTTAAAGTGACATATCCTTTAAGTTAGGACTTTACACAATCATATTTGCCCTAACTCTGGAAGCCATCAATGAGATTCTAGAAGTAATGAAAGAAAAAGAATACTTAGCTAAAACATATTGGAATGAATGTTTTTATAATATCTATTCAATAGATTGAATTGTTTCATTTTAGTTTCATATTTTATCATATTCTTGATTTTAGTTTATATCATTATATTATCCACTTGATAGCATAAAATAGTGGACTAACATCCATATAAGGAAGTGTAATAATTCCTATAATTGATCTTGCATTAGGAATTTCACTCATCTATCTTATTAATAAAATTTTGTTGAAGTTGTCTCTAGTGTGTAGGTAGTCCTTCCTAGCCAAAAAGGAGCTCCCACCTCACTATATCAATGGTGCACATCCCATGTCATAGGTATTCCTATTTAAAACATGTATCATTTCTATTTTTAGAAAGTTAATTTTATTAAGAAAACAAACCTAAAAATTCTAAGACATTATGGGACACTCGGTAGGACCCCTAAGGTCTCATTATTATCATTATTTTCATTGTGAAATAATCCATTTAATTACATTTTATTGATTGATTTTTTTCATTCAAAAAAGAAAAAGAAAATAAAATTCTTAATTTCCTTTTTCAAGTTTAAAAATTATTGCATTCATCCTTTGATTGCTTAGATGATTCATGTTTATTAATCTAGGTAGACCAATGTATCATAATAATCACACTTTCTCAAACATAATCAAAACCACATAATCTTAAAACAAGCATTGAAACATTTTCCTACCTAAGGTGGACCAACTTTTATTTCATCACCAAGGGGAAAATAAACTCTGTGTACCAATCAGGTATAAAAATTATGGAAGGAACTACAAAAGCTAATCACCCAACACCCTTATCATTATGATGTGTGAAAAGAGGGGGTATACCCCAATACCAAGCCATGTAATTTATTATAACATAAAATGAGGCATTAACATACCTTTTTGTATATAGAGGTTCCCATCCTTAAAAAAAATTGAAAACCATCATTAGATTAACATTTATTAGTACCCTCATTAACCCATCTCCCTATAACATTCTAAATTTAGTTTTATTAACAATTAAAATCTTTTTAAGTATGTTTAGTAGTGTGTGTGTTTGGTTTCACTAAAATAATATAATCAAAATAATATTATATATTTTTCTATTTCATTTATTTATTTATTTTTGGTACTACATGGTTTTGATATGATAATAGTTGATGAAACAAGCTAAATATCTTACCTCATCCTCATCCATGGAAAACACCCTGAGTCGTCCCATCTCTCTTGAGTATATGGGGGAAGGTATTCCCCATTTATATACATAGGGAGGTCCATAATTCACTAGTATATTAGATATTAATCTAATTACCCTTAATCATTATCTTAGTACTTGAGCCATATGTATTCCAATCTCTCCTCACACCCAATATTCTATAAATTTTTTTGGCATGCTCCTAGAGGGCCCTGAAGGGCTTACTACATCTATGGTTTCATCTCTCAACAATCCTCCCCCAATAGGTTTTGATACCAACGTATCATAACCCTTAAGTAATCCACCCCTAATAGTATCTAGTATTATATTTACAGCTAGCACCCAAGCCTAAAATGTTACTACACCTCAACTTACGCTTACTCCACCTCCTACTACTTCACCCCAAAACTTAGTAATATTAATCCCTAAATCTCTCCCACAAATATAAACTATCATAGCTTAAATTCCTCAAACTTAACATTTAAAAGTGGTTCCTCTAAGTCAACTTCTTCATCAGTATGTCCCATTAACTACTTAATACATATCTCCCTCTCAAACCCTTAGATCTTCTTAGCTTCACTCATGCCCATAAAAATTATGCTTTTGAAATCCCATAGTATGTGGAAGCATCCCAATGTATCATAACCACTTATGTTGGTTATCCCTTGTCATAACCCTTTTTCTCTCTATTTCATACATATCAACAACCACAAAAAAATGTTTTAGGGGGTATTACTCAATATAATACCTAGCCTGACAATATGAAAATTATTATGAATGGGATGACAAATATAGAAGAATATACCTTTGGGAAAAAAATTATTTGAGTAAATTTGCAATGAACCCATTAATCCAATCATTTGTATTAGGCCATACTCCTCACAATGGGAAATTTATAAATTTATGAAATTTCAAAACAAAGAATATCCTCAAAAACACATTAGATAATTTAGACATGATTATTATCTCATATCTCATGATGATACTTTCCTCTTAAAGACATTTCTCATGTCATTATCTAGACTAGCCTTAGACTGGTATAGGTCAATCCCTAAACACTCATTATTCTCTTTTTGGCAACTAGATCAAATCTTTTTATAACACTTTTCCATTAACATCACAATGAAAGTGACCATAACCAACCTCTATGCCATTATATATTTTGATGGTGAATCTATTAATGATTTTTTGCTATATGTCAAAGTCTTATAAACCAACTTACTTTCTCCCTTCCTCAACCATTATTCATCAATTTATTTTTGAGATCATTTGTTAAGCATATCTCATCAACATTACGGGTTCAATCATTTAAGAATTTTGTTGAAGCCTTTTTCACAAACAAAAAACTATAAATATAAGATTTAGTGAAAGTAAAGGTAAAGTTATGTAATAATAACTTCAAATATTATCCCTCCAAAGGGACTAACAATATCAAATCTAAAGGCACTACTAATGTTATGGTCCTAAAATCAACACTGCCATAGATAAAGAACTAATCCAAACCCTCTACCTCCGAAACAAAACCACAAAAACATTTAACACAACTTCCTCCTCATTAATACACACACTTAAGAGAGTTGTATTCTTTCATTTTGGACAATACATTTAAATATTGTATTTTTAAACTTCTTCCAGTAAGACCCCTTGATGATTCTTGCCCCAAGTGTAGTTGGTTCAAAGAAAATGGCTTTTGTAATTATCATCATGTACTAGGGCATGATATTAATTGGTGTCATTACTTCACAGTTTTAGTTCAAAACCTTACTAACCAATGGGAGTTATAGTTAGATAATCCTAATGCTCCTGCTAATCAATACAGAGATATATCTAGGCAACCATTCCCCAACCATCCTTCTACATATAATTCCATATGCAAACTCAAGATGCACCTCAGATCATGAGAACCATATGATAAGTGAAATCCATGATCAAACTCTACCTAAATAAGTTGGTATTACTTCCAAATAACCTTCCAAAATAACTATAATCTTATATCTCGTTATATTAATGTTTTCAAACCATTTGAATCAGTTAGGTCTATTCTTAATATTCACCCAAGTTCTCCAAATCTAATTATTTGGGATACTCTTGAGGAAATGCTACCTAATCCCATTAAATTAATTAAACCAAAAATAAATGATAAAAAAGATATCAAGGAGGATACTTGTTTGGATATCCAAGAAGATACACACGCTACTCCTTTAGTCACTACAACGCCTTTTCATAACATACCCATCCCCTATAGCTTACTCTATCTTTAGAGGACTAATAAATTACATCAACCAACTCCAAAATAAGGTTCCTTTATATCTTATGTTGAACTAAATCTTCTAAAAAGATAAATTAGGGAAAATGATACAGGAAGTGAAAACAAAAACCTTAGCTATCATGAGGTAAATCCTTACAACATCCACCAATAAGAATTGAACTCCCTAAAGAGGATATACCTGCTAATTCCAACAAAATTGAAAAATGTAAAATGGTTCTACCACTAATTTTAACTATAACATCCATATTAGGACCTCATCCTTCAGTGAGGCCAAAAACCAACATGACAAAATTCTCTTATAAGAAACATATACCATTACAAATGGATCTTCCCATAGTATTAATTCTAATACATAATCCCTTAAATATTTATTACCCTCAAAAACTTAGTGTAAAGTCTTATTCCAAACATAAAGTATCTTTTATGGTAAATATTTGAATAATCAATGTAAGGAATCAAGACATGAAAGAAAATACAACCTCCATGTCAATGAATTATAATGTTAAAAAACCCAAGCTAGATACATTATGGGGGTCTTACTCCAAGATTCTCAATCAACTCTTTCAAACCTCCCTTATCACACTACCACCTATAAAGCCTTTTGATCCCCATATTCAAAAACTGGCATGGTATCAAGAAAGGATGAAATGCACTTACCATCATATAGTGGGATGTGATACTGAAAGTTATAGTGTGCCAAAATCTATAGTCCAAAATTTATTAGAAAATGATGATATTTTACAAGAATAATTTGGTCATGATTATCCTCATAGTTAAATTACTAGAGTCATAACCACTACAAGAACTAGTACATTACCAAGAGGGTTAGAATGAGCTTTAAAGGAAAATAAGAACTCTGATGAAACTCAATATCAACCCCTCTTAAACACTCTAGACTCAAATGATTTTATAAATAGGGAAAACTTACCATTATTATAGATAGATGCAATACACATATCCACTCGATCCCAGATCTAAGGTCATAAAAGCTAAAATCCCAACAAAGCCAAGGTGACTATTTCAAACTCTCTTACTTCTACCATAGACAATACCACAACACCCATCCAAAAACCTAATGTTTCTATTTTAGGGAAAACACATAATAATATTTCTTCATAGTTGATATAGATATTAGTTCTATATTAGCTCCATCAACTCCCTATCAAAATGTCTATATATGAATTTGTCCAAAAAAATTATCAACATTGTGAAGATATGATAGAGGCCTTGCAAACAACTTAGATACAATTAGATAAACCTCATCCTCTATTATATTTTATTTCATATTTGTAGAAGACATCATATATCATGTTTCATGATTATGAAATATACCCATTACAACCTGATGACCATGACCCACCATTATTTATCACTACCCAGATTAATCAAACATGAATCAAAAGATTTATGATTGATAATGGAGACAATATAAATACTATCTCCTCACATTATTTTAGGCAACTCCAATCACCTAAAATTGTTATAGCTCAATCTCTAACCATCTTATGATCATTTAATGATACTATTACCCCCACATTAGTTATAATCATCCTCCCCATACAAGTAGGTATATGTACTCTCATAGAGCTATTTTATGTGATAGAGGGGGAATTTAAATATAACATCCTTCTAGGACATTTTTAGATACACACTATGTGTTGTGTTCCCTCCATTTTACATCGATGCCTTAAATTTAAACATGAAGGTAAGATCCATGTTATTCTAGTAGATCCACATCCATTCAAAAATATGTAACTTTAATTATCAATATAATGATGTCTTGTTCTCCCTAAATAACTCAAGTCCATTATATTCAAGATAAATGTCTACTATCTATACTATACCTTCATCCCGTATCCTTGATGTAAACATTTTTGACTCAACATTCCAATAAATCTCTATAAGGGAGTATCAACTACTAATTCTAAATATTTTATCAAACCCTCATGAATATGGATGCGCTAACCAATAATGTACTTACTAACCTAGCCTAGCAAACATTATCCCTTTCAAATCTCCTCACCTCCAAACACATTTAACCTATGGAGGAATCAACTAATCCACCTTATGGGGAAATTCAAACACATGCCAAAACATGCTTCACATAAACCTATCTAAAATGATGTGCTTGGAAATGTTTTTGCCTAGGATTTTATGAACAAGGACCTCATGAGGTCATGATAAATGACCTTAAAAAAATGCATGATAAATATGGCCTTAATTTTAAAAAAACTCTTGAAGTCGATGATGATCATGCTTTGATGTTGTACATCCCTATATATGTGGATGATGAAACTCCTTAATCCCCTCCCAGTTCACCTATGAGAACCAATGACACCATTTCCATCTCACATAACTTTTTTTTTATTAGTACCATTCATTTGAAACTAGTAACCTATCAAAGTGATGAGAAAATAATATCCCTTCCTTTAGTTTTCCCTAATTTTAATAGATGAAGATTATTTCTTGATCCACGTAATGGAGTGTTAGGATGATGAATCCATTTTAAGATATTTAGGGGCATGATATTTATATCATAATAATATCATACCATCTAAGTTTCTTAGTATTTTAAATGAGGTCACAATCGATATTAACATAGGGATGTTTGATGTCCAATGAAATATCAAAGTGGACCTATCCTTATATTATCAAGA
Organism: Torreya grandis; assembly: GCA_037957365.1. NCBI lineage: Eukaryota > Viridiplantae > Streptophyta > Pinopsida > Cupressales > Taxaceae > Torreya > Torreya grandis. The sequence continues at coordinate 779,551 of JARHVA010006060.1, forward strand.
ACAACAAGATTTTATATCATTCCTTTATAATAATAAGTAATTTTATTTTTATTATAGTGATATTCTCAAAATTGATCTAGTTATAGTCATCTGTAACATCGTTACCATTCTTACAGCCAAGATAGTAAAGCAAAATATTCATAAGATGTGTCATTGTGTAATACTTCTTGTCAAGGAATAATTAAAATAGTTGTTATAATTTAACTTTATCCAAGCCATATATTACCCTCAATAGGTATCCAACATATTACTTATCTCAAATCCCATATGGGGACTGCACCTCTTTACTAACTTTCATGACCTTAACATTACTTGTCCAAAATATGATTTTGCCCTTCCTAATATTGCCTAGATTATGGATCTCACTGAAGGACATAATATGTTTTCACTCATGGATAGATTTTATGATTATAATCAGATCCTTATCACCCTATAGGATCATCATAAAACCTTTTTTATTACTCCTTAGGGGACTTTTTGTTATAGGTCATGCCTTTTGGTTTAAATAATGAACAACTTACCATCATTCCATGACCTATATTTTCCATGATCTAATTCAAAAAATAGTTGAATATTATGTGTATGATACAATTGGTAAATACATGTATCATAAGGATCACTTATACATCCTTCAACAAATATTCACTCATTTGATCCAATATTAGGTTCATCTTAACCCCAAAAGGTGTGTCTTTAGATTGTTATCAAGTAAGCTTTAAGGTTTTATCACTTCCCCTTAGTGAATCAAGGTCAATATTTCAAATATTAAATCCATTATTGGTATTCTTCCTCCTTCAAATTTCAATCAGATTCATTATTTACAAGGGAAATTACATTTTATTCACCACTTTATTTCATAATTATTTGATCGATGTCAACCCTTACATCATTTTCTTAAGAAAGAAACCAAATTTTATATGGGATTTAAATTATAAAGTATAATTTGATACTCTTAATAAGTATCTATTATCTCCCCTATCTTTATTACACAAAGAAAGGATAAATTATTTTACTTATATATCTCATCTAGAAACCATGTTTTAGGTGCCACGCTTACCCATCAAGATAATCAACATAGAGAGTAAATGGTTTATTATATAAGTAATAATTTGGTTGAGTATGAGACTCAATATATGAAATTTGAAAGACTATGCTTATCCTTATATTCATAGATTCCAAGATTCATCATTATTTTCTTGATCACAAGACCTATGTGATTACCAATATTGATCCTCTTAGGTTCATACATTTGAGACCCTATCAGAATTAACAAGTGATAAGATGGATTATGATTATTAAAAGGTTTGATTTCAATTTGCTTAACCAAAAATCAATTAAGTAGAATGTCATCACTGATCAATTGGCCAAAGCACCCCTTAATGATAATCTAACATCTAGCTATGAATTTCTAGATGAAGCTATAGCCTCCACATCCCAAGAAGATCTTGAATATCATATGATATTATTATTTTATGGATCTAAATGTAAATGTGGAAGGTGAGAATGGATTATTATAATACCACCTGAACGCATTCCCATAGCACTATATTTTAATTTTGATTTCAACTATATTAATAATATGGGGGAATACAAAGCCCTAATTATAGGTCTCCAAATAGCTTTGGCTCTAGGAGTTAAGTCACTTCACATTTTTTGGCAATCTAAGGTGGTAGTGAATCAAATAAATGACATATATCAATGCAAGTATAACATCCTCTAAAGTTATAAGACTTTAGTAGAGTAGTTGTTAGCTAACCTTAACTGCTATGTCATATAGACAACTCCTTGGTCAACTAATAAGTTTGTTGATACCATGGCTTCTTTGGCTTTCTTTGTCCCATATTCCTCCTAAGAGTCTAAATTATCTGTAATAATTCATAGGGTTGATCAACCTTCTTATACCATATTTTATATTTCTTCTATCCAAACTATAGAGAAAAACCATTTGGATCTATGGTACACATAGATATTCAATTATTTGTGTAAATGTATCATTCTTTTATACTTACCCAAAAATGCTAAGCATGATTTTGAGTAAAAAAATTACTAATATATAATAATAAGGGGGTGATTTATAATCAAGGTTTTGATTATATTCTACTTCATTGTCTCCATAATTCTAAATCAAATCTCATGATCAAAGAAACTCACCATGGAATATGTGGTGGCCATTTTAGTGGCTTTCATGGAATATGTGGTGGCCGTTTTAGTGGTTTAACTATCACTAATAAAATTATACATTTAGGATACTATTGGACCACTATGAATCAAGACTATTGTGAGTATGTCACAAAATTCATGAAGTATCAACAATTTACCAACTTATTTCGTATACCTAGTAATGCATTAAAAGTAGCTAGGGACTTTTGGCCTTTTTCTTGAAGGGGTTTAGACCTTATAAGGTATATTGTTCCTAAATTTTCCTAATGACATAGCTTTATCATTATTGCTACTAAGTATTTCACTAAATGAGTGGAAGCCATTGCCATTATTTCAAACAATGTAGATAAGATTATTGATTTTATTAACCATAACATCATATGTCATTTTGGTGTCCCATATAAAATCATGATAGATAATGGGAAATATTTTAAAAATAAGGAAGTCCAAAAGTTGTGTGATTCCTTTGGCATTAAGCTGAGCTTCTCATTACCTTATTATCTTCAAGTCAATGGAAAAACTAAAGCATAAAACAAAACCCTCATTAACATGTTAACTAAAATGGTCAATCAGGCTAGAATGGATTAACATATTTGCATACCGTTTGATTTATGGGCTTATGAAACTAGTATTTGAACACCTATAAGGTTTAACCTTTTTCATTTGGTCTATAGTGATAAAGCAGTCTTCCCCATCGAAGTCCAAATTCCTTCCCTTAAAATCCTCTTAAAGATATCATTTCTAAAGAAGATTACCATCAAGACTGAATAACATAGTTAGAAATTTTAGATGAGCATCAAGCCAAAACCGTTGATCACCTTCATGTATATCAATAAATAATAAAATGTGAATATAATCAACATTTAAAGGAATGCAAATCTAACATTGATGACCTTGTCCTTAAAGAAAATAAACATGTAACAAATATGGAAATAAGTAAATGAGGAAAATTTTCTCCTAATTTGCTTCGATGTTATATTATCACTCATAAATATGGATCTAGGGCATATCATTTGGCATCCATTGATAAAAATCTAGAATGTGAGCCTTTAATGCTTTGAATCTTCATCCTTTCTACTATTAATGATCCTAATACAAACTTCAGTCAACTTAAGTTCTTTTAAAATATTATCTCCTATCTCTTATCATACCCCATAATGATTAAAATTTATGTGGATTTATGGTAGTATACTAGTTTTATCCTTACATATCGACACCCTGACTCTATTAATAGCATGATTTTAAGGATTGGCTCTACTAAAAACAAAACAAGAGTCATAGATCATTAGTTCCTAAAAATACAACATTGTAAAAGGTTGTTCAAGAGGAATAACACATGACCTTGATTTTGTGGCTTATTAAAACATCTTAGGTCTAACCCATGAAAAAATGTTAATTTGGGATATAAAAATTAAGAAAATATCAAAGTGATAAACTGATCCCTTAAAGGTTAACTATTATCAAAATCAAGAAAAAAATAAAATTGCAAACTAATCCTTCAAAGGATAGCTTTTGAAACATATATATCTAAACATGTAGAACACTCCCTTGAAGGATGGCTATGTACCTATGATTTAGGAAACTTCCCATATTGATCATTATATATATATCCATGGATTAGTTTAAGATTAAAATACATTGAAGACATAAACCACCATGTGTATTCCTAGAGAATTAAGTTTTCCCCCATTCTTATATAAAAATCTTACTTTTTAAACCAAATATTTATAAATTTAGTTGACAATATATTGTTAAGTATTTTCATTAACACTGGATAAAAGGGTGTATATGCAAAATCAATAGGAGACCTAGCTTTGGTTAGGGTCCAAGCCAATTATCAGTAATGCATCCTTGATCAATTAATATAGAATCTATTTTATCATCAATTTAAAACATTTAAATTCATGTAAAATATTAACATAATTTACATAATCCATAATCAACAATGACATAAAATCTCATCCATATAATCTAATGAGTATAATCAAAATAAAAAATACATATAAACACCATCCATGTAATATAACATCCATATCAAAGTTTGTCATAAGTCCATAATACATTGTAAATTATCACATAAACTAAAATTCCATAATCTATCATAAATCCATTTAAAACACACACACATAAATCTATAATCAAGATAAAAACAACATCACATGATTTAAACCATCATAATCCATGTAAGCATTGTACAAAAAATTCAAAATCCATATAAACATAATCCACATAATCCAAATCAATAATCACATAACACAAAATCATGTAATAAATATGTGTAACATATAATCATGAATATTTACATCTAAAAAATCAAATATATAAATGTCATAATATGTAATATTTATAAAACCAATCCATTAGCCATAGATATAACTAATCATTTAAATGGATCTGTATTAGGTATATATATATATATATATATATATATATATATATATATATATATATATATATATATATATATATATATATATATATATATATATATATATATATATATATATATATATATATATATCTTATTCCTCCTCTACGATCCCATAAATCTCCTCTCCCATCCTTCCTATCTCTCCCTTGAGGTACACTTCCCATGCTATCTATAGTATTATGTTCCCTCTATGGAGTCTGACCCTACACAGATATGTGGATGGCACATCTAGGAATGTCTAATGATTGATCTATAATAATCTACTCATAATATATAAATTATACCACCATGACCTAATACCTATCCATGTTCATATTACATATAAGCCCCATCCTCCTACCTTGTCCCCCTCCTCCTATGGTAGATCTAGATACTACTCTTCCTATATGTTGTTCTAGTACTCAAAGCCTCTTGTACTAATCATTATATTGGTTTTGCACTCACCATTCTTAATAATAAGGCATATGAGATGCATAATAATATCCCTATAGCTCTACCTTATTTTTAGTTGGTCCCACTAAAAAAACTTCAAAATACTATGCCTAGCCACATCCCTCTCCACCATTACCATCTATATATCTCCATCACCCTCCCCATATCCTCCTATCACCTCAACATTACCATCTCCATATACCCCATCTACCATATCTATCATGAAATCCTCTCCTCTCCCCCTCCATGATGATCCACCCAAAATAAGAAATATTCCTCCATCACTTTATCATCATCTACGCCATCTCTCTGTCTCCTCCTCTACTGATAGCTCCATTTTCATATCCTATGGTTTAGGTAGCTCCATGTCTAGGTCATCCCTCCTATATACATAGGGTTCCTCAATAACATATTTATATAGCCAAAACTATCACCACACACCCAAACTAAAATATATCTACATGCTTTGGGAATCACACACATAACCACCTCACTCATTCTCCTATCATCATCTCCATCTCCACCATTGGCCATGATGGAAACTTGATGTGTGGACTCCATATCACCTTATCTTCCTCTAGATCCTCCAACACTTGTCTATAGTAATTAAAACATGTCACTATCTAGTCTCCATGTGGATGGGCAAAGTCATCACTCCATCATAAAAAAACTAGAAGTAAAGGTAAATTGATGTCATCCCAACCCTGGTATAACTAGTGGATTCACTACTAAGATGTGCTTATATGCCCAAAACTATAACACATAAGTGACATTCAACCCATAACACTACCATATACTCCATCCCCATACATCTTTATATATCTATGCAAGTAAGGTTAGATCCCATGCAAACACTATCTTATTCTCCCACATGTTTGTAAACACCACTATCTTATAGTTAGGAAATGTATAATAGGAGATGGCCAACATCATCATGGTGATAACCTACCTCTTGTCTCGATCTTGATCATATAGATCCTCAAAATTGAAACCTCTTAATTTAAACCTAATATATACAATATACTCCCCATACAATTATGTTAATGTTGTAGCCTATCCTCCCTCATCTATTGGGGTGATTTTTTCTCCATATACTAAAAGTCAGAGTATCTTATAAATATCCTCCATAATCATGGTTATCTCTCATGTTTATTCATTACATATAGATCCCATTGCTCTAGTAGTACCACTAGTAGACTTTAGTATTGTTAAACTTGGAGATAGTGGCATAGTCCTCCTAAGCCTACCATCTCAAGATGTTCCCAATTTACATCTCCCATCACCTATCATAATCACTCTAGTAATGGTGGCACTTGATCTTACATGCTCAATAGTACACATACCTATAATCTTATTTTCCCTAAAGTATATTTAGTTTCCTGACCACTATTATTATCCTCTATGTTTTATTTACCCCTAAGAATCAACATCAACCCTTAATGAATTGACATCGATTGGTCCTTGATCATTATTGATTAGCCAATTGGCATTGATCCTTTATCAATTAGTGGTTAATCACTAGGGAGTTGATATCGATCACTTCTAGATTGAAGCCAGTCCTTATTAAACCATATCAATGTTAAATTCCTAACTAAACTATCAAAAAATTCACAAAAACACCAAAAATGTTTTACTCCTACCTCATCATGAGATTATCATCATTATCACCCACTCCCACCAACATCCATCATGTATATATCACTCAAACATGTTGACAAGTGTCAAATGTATATCTCTATCTCAACTCACACATTCTTGTTTATAAAATGAACACTAAAGCCTTTTGAGGTAAATTTATAGCCCTTTAGGATAAATGTTAATTCCTTTATGATCCACATCAATTCTTTCCTAATCAATAGAGATTCATTGGGTCAATGTTGATTTGGTCCATTTTAGCTTCATTACACTACTTAAAAAAATATTACATAATTATAACCCTATTATAAGGCTACTCAAGTAGTTTGTTGTTATAAATATCATATCTTTTATTACCTACCATTAATATATTAAGAACATATACCCCTTAATGGTTTGATACCTTTGAGAGGTCTACATTCATTTCAGTGTCTATCTCCTGTGGATCTTGAAAATGTACCTCATCTTGAGCACAAGTGTCCCTAGGTAGCACACTTATACCAAACACACTAGATGCTTTAGTCAGCCAATCATAGCCTTTTCCCTCTTGAATGCCTTCAATAAATCCTGCATATTATTAGTTGTGGTGATCCATTCCTTGTTTACCTTAGGTCATTCTTGTTCAGATATCTTATGTCTAGTTAGTGCAACATTATACTTCATGTTTATCCTTGTATCATTAATGCTCATTTTATATCTAACATATCCATTAAAACCTCATTTTCAAACCTATCTCAACCTCATTATCCCTTTTTATATCCCATTTTGATAAGGAATACCTCATCACATTAAACTTGGGGCATTAGACTCACCATAGTTTTTATCTCATGGAAGGCTATCATAAACCTCTCAATAAAAAGGGGTAAATGTAGACACTATACATGTACACTATTTTTTTTTATGAATAAATATGTATTACCCTTTCCCATATTTTCCATTCTAGTTAATGTAATTTTATCATTGATTGTCTTATGTTGCATAATTAATCTAGTTAATTACCATTGTACCTAGGCAATTAGTTAAGCATTCCTAAATATAATAAAATATTCCTAAGATTATTATGGGTAAGTTTTTTCAATCTCCATAAAAACTTATCCATACTTTAACCCCATTAAAAATAATCTAGACTAATTTTAATCCATGATTTGGAGTTGTTATAACAAATAAGTTGAACTTGGACCATATCGATATTGATCCCCATGATCATCATTAATCCTATTAAGATTGATGTTGATTTATAGTTAGTCTATTCTCAAGCTGAAGGATCATAATTTTTCACCCTATAATGCTAA